>VYXD01009201.1:421815-465817 GCA_013397195.1 Hylia prasina | reverse complement strand
AAAAAGAAAAAAAAAGCATTTGCTGAAAAAGCAGTTCCAAGAACCAATTAATTGATTATACAGGGACCTTTGCCAATGTGCATAGGGTCCAGCTGGGTGGAGTTAAGTTTGTGCTGAAGTTGAAACTGCCTTTTGCTACCAACTATATCACTATATATGTGAAAATGAGAGATTTCATCAAAAGTTCTGTTCCTGGAAATGCACACCTCTGAATTTACCTTTACTTGCATATGGTATTGAGTGTGTCATGAGATACAAAATAAGAGGTGTATGAATGAATCACATCAGAAATTTTAAATACTTCAGGATGCATTCACTTAATTTGCTTAACTTCAATTAAACCTTTCATAACTATTATTCATATGCATGCCATTTTCCTGCACTACTAAATTGAAACTGTGAAGAGCCACAAAGGCCACAGAGATGTGAGAACTAGAAACCTGTGGGCTGAAACAGTAGTTTCCTTTTAAAGGGAGGCATAAAAAGAAATATGAAAGAACCCAAGATCTCTTGATTTACTTACAGTCCTTTTCTCTTTGATTATGGCTGTGATGAAGGCTGCTTCAGAGCCTAGACAAATGCCAGTGCAGTTACTCGTGTTCAGGATAATGCCACTGGGTTCTGGGGTTTGGTCCCTGTGTTTGCTTTTATACGCACTGAAATTACCCCTTGACTAAACAAATGCTTCATGAAAAGTTCATTCCTTTGACATCTTCATCATACAGTGAACACAACTGTCTATTTAAAATCATTCCTAACATTTTTAAAGGAGCTGAACTGTAACACAGAGAATCCTAAATAATTACATTAATTGCTAATTGTGTAGGTTTGTAAAGTGCTTGTTTCCATGTCACTAAACAATCTGTACTTTAATATGTTGTTTATTTAGTCCAACTGCACACATGCCAATTTTGAAAGCAGCCACTCAGCTGAAACTATAGAGGTAATGAATCTTCGGTGTTGTGCAAAGCAGTGAATTAACTAGTTCCTTCAGTGCTTTTGCAATTTATTTTTATATTCTTAGATGCAAAAGAGTTTATAGATTAAAATCAGAGGTACTGGCCATATTTGACTGAAACTGGCCAGTAGTAGTTTAGGCATGGGGAAAAGATGTATGGACAGCAAATGTAGGCAGTACTCTAATGCATCTAAGAATGTGTAACTTTGCATTGAAAAGTTAATTCTTTGCTCCTGAAAGAGAAGGTTTCCTAGTGTGGTCTCAAAACCAGTGCAATTTCTTTTCCATTTTTTTCATTGTTGGTCCCTCATCTTGACCTGTTCTCTGCCATAAACCTCTTGAATGCTGACTGCTGATTGTAGTAGACTGGGAAGTATTTTTGAGAGCAGTGTAACTGGAGAAGGGGACACCCAAGCATATTTAAATAAAAGCAAGTTTGAACAGAGCTCCTAGCCGTGGCAGGGAAACTCACTCTGTAATGTGCTTGATTGCTGTGGATGCCTGAAACACAAACATGCCAACAATGCTGTTACTGCCAAAGGTGTGTAATCAATTCCTCAGTTCTCACATTCAATTACTATTTATGTTAATAGGAACCAGACTGTACCCTTGAGTAAAAGGTGCTCAGTACAATTACTTTTATTTCTGTTTGGCTGATTTTCATGTGTGTTAAGTGCTTTCAACTCCCAGTGGACTGAGAACCTCCTCATATCCACTGCTTTTGAAAATGATACCAGTTATCACTAAAACATACTAGGTGACTTAAAGAACACAGAAAAAAATATCCATTTATTTCATTTTACAAACCAGGGTGGCATATTTCCTTCCTAGACAGGCTCCTGTGAAAATCTGTCAATCACAGGCATCTTTGGCATGCTGAGAAGGATCCTTCCCTTTCTCTGCTCAGAGCGTTTCTCCATAAAGGGGCCTGGTTCTAATGGAGATGGGATATTGCTATAATTTGCTTGCCTGATTGCTCTCTTGAGAGAATTGGACAAATGCACGTATCATTAAGCTACTTAGGACAACAGATTCTGCATGGAAAAGCTTTACTGGATTAGCCTTTGCTTTTGTTATTTCCTATGTAGTAAAACACATTTGCCAGACACTGGAATCTCATCAGCAGGGCTGGAGAGAAGTTGGTAACACTCATTTTCCACTGAAAAGCAGCATAGGAGCCTTTGCATTGTCCAAAAGGACATTTTTCGTTGATAGTTCAGTCATCTTTAATTTAGCATAGAACAACTTATGAAACAAGATTAATAAAAATACTTTGGTACTTCGGTTTTAGTTGTCTGTTTCAGAAATCGTTCTTGATTGTTTTAGTCCTAGCAAGCATGACAGTGAGACCTTGATGTACTACTTAAACCAGTATAAAATCCACAGTCATAAAATTTTAAGTAATGCTTACATTACTATCACTGAGCAAAGTACTCCTGACAGTAGCTGTTTGTGTTGATTTGTTACTATTCATTTATTCTTTCCCTGTGCTTCACATTGCTACCTAATTGTGATGCTGTACTGAGAAAGCAATATCAAAGTAATTTTCCACAACATTAGTTACAATTTTCTTCTGATCTTTCAAGTGAAAAAATCCCATCCTGTTGGCTTCTGTGAGCATATAAACCTTGATTACATTTATCTGTTGGAAACCAATGCTTACGAAGTACATGTGCCCGGGATAGAGGGTGTAGGGCCTTTTTTGCTGATTGACAAACATGCTGTCTGTGTAGTTTTATTTATATAACACACATCACTCTGAGCAGATATATTTAAGACAGATAGCCATTTGGGGTGGGCAGAACAGATTTCTCAAAGCAATATATTAAACACAGTAGATACTCCTGTGATCATTAAAGACACAATAACTCCACTTAGGACAGTTGTTTTCATGGCATGTATGAAGAGTGTTCTTACTAGGGGGAACTCAGTATAAAAACTGATAAGTAGTATGAGTGATAGTCATACCCCATAGAGGAACACAATGTTACTGTAATAATGCTCCCTGTGTAATTATATATGGCCCCTGCACATGCATCAGTGCACAAATACAGGCTGGGCAGAGAGTGGATTGAGAGCATGAGAAGGACTTGGGGACCTGACGGCTGAGAAGCTCAACATGACCTGTACACGTGCACTGGCAACCCAGAAGGCCAACCCTGTCCTGGGCTGGACATCTGTGTTGGCAGCATGTCAAGGAAGGTGATTCTGTCCCTCTGCCCCGCTCAGGTGAGACCCCACCTGCAGAGCTCTGGGGTCCCCAGCACAGGAAGGACATGGAGGAAATCCAGAGGCGGCCACAGAGATGCTCCAAGAGCTGGAGCCCCTCTGGAAGAGTTCAGGGTGCTCACCTGGAGAAGAGAAGGCTCCAGGAAGAGCTTAGAGCCCTTTCCAGTGCCTAAAAGCTGCTCCAAGAGAGCTGAAGAGGGACTTGGGACAAGGGCCTCGGACACAAGGACAAGAAGGAATGGCTTCAAACTGAAAGAGGGTGGACTTGAAACAGATGCAAGGAAGAAATTCCTCCCTGTGAGGCACTGACACAGGTTGCTCAGAGAATCTGTGGATGCTCCATCCCTAGAAGCATTCAAGGCCAGAATGGATGAGGCTTTGAACAACCTGAACTAGTGAAAGGTGTCCCAGCCCAAGGCAGTGGAGTTGGAACTGGATGATCTCCAAGGTTCCCTTCCACTGCAAACCATTTTACAACTCTGTGATTTCATGCTATAATACTTGGTTTCTGCAATAACCATTATTCTTAAATAGACACACTAAAGGACTTGTTCTAAGTCAAGTTCATTTGCACATGGTGCACAAGAAAAATTTAGTATGTATATCCCCATCCTAATGCTAATGCATAGATCTCCTGTCTGTGACAAGATATTAAACATGGAAAAAAAACTTTACAGTAACAAAATATTTAGCCACTCCACCACTGTGCTGGTCCTGGAACTGATGCCAGTTTGGGTTTTGCCTTTTTTTTTAATATGTTCTCTGTATTCTTTGCACATATATTTGTAACTCTGTAGCCTATTGTATTAGTAGGTAGTTTTCCCAGTAATTTTCCATGGCCTTTCCCTAGGCAGAAAGACAAAACAAATTCAGAGCTCCAAGCCCCAGGAGGTGCAGGGCCCCTGTGCTGTCTTGGTTCTTCCTGGGAACCAAGGCTGAGAACAACTTTTCCAGATACATTCTCATGCACAGCCAGTGCTGAGGGGGGGCTCCAGAGAAGGGGCTTGACCTGGGGGGAATTGCATCACTACTTGTCCTCCTAATTGGTGCTTTTTATCAATTATGCTAGTTTCCTAAAACCTATAAATATGTACTCATCCCTGTGGGGGTGGCTTTTGTGGACATCTTTCCGTAACTCCTCCTGAAGGCCTTCAAATAAAGATCCTCTTTTATATTACCTCCTTGCTAAAATTATCTCAAGTTTCATTTTTCAGGTTGGGAAAAGAGCAGCAGAGCCACAAAAGAGAAGGGTCCTGTGGTAGCAGGAGACTCCAGCTGAGTGTGCTCCTCTGTGTCAGGTGTGCAGTGAGGGAGCCAGCAGGGCTAAGGAGCCCTTCCCAGTCTTGGCCACGGCCACAGCAGCTGATGAGAGCCCTGAGAGCATGGGCTGTGGGAGCTGCAGCTGGGTGGTACCAGAGAGGGCAACCTGAGAGAAGAGTCAAAGGGCACAGCATATCCTGACAGATCTCAAGGGGATTTCAAACACCACATAAACTCGTGAGCCACAGAGCAGCCAGGCTGGAGACAGGACTGTGGTAATGAATAGCAGGTGGTTGGGTGAGGTCCTGAGCACCAGGGAGGAGCTTCCACGTGGCACCAGGGACATGGTAAATGGCTGTACTGCAATCTCCATAGCTGGGCAGTGTGCTTGAGACTGTGTGCTCTATGGTCTGTAGTCAGAAGAGATAGGGTATTTTAAAATGGCATAGACTTTTCTAATAGGAGATTTTGCCACATAAAAACTAGAGAAAGTATTAGTAATCTTCTACATAAGCCTGTGGGGGGAAAAAGTTATTGCATTTTTGCCATATAGTTACTGAATTCACAAGCCTGTAAGAACTTTTAGGATGAATATATATCGTCACATGCTCCTCTGGGATCTGAAAAAAGGTGGAAAATACATCTCAAAGGATCCATATTGTAAAAGCTCCTAAAGGGTGAAAACACGGAATGGCTTTGCACTCTGACTTTGTCAGAATTTGAAAGTCAAATATGAATATAATCAAGCCTGAAACTCATCTGACTGAGATTTTGCAGTGATTGTCATCTTACTTCATTGACCAGTTTCTAACATTATTCTATCATCCTCTTTATTTTCTGCTTTGCTGAGGGTGTGATGGGGAGGAGAGGGAGGAAGGAGAGATGTGGGGAAGGGCTGGCACAGGGATGCTGCTGTCCCTGACAGCACAAGGGAGCTGCAGCAAATACTGCAGCAGCCTTGGAGAAAATAGCAGTACTCCAGCTATACTGAGAGTTACTTATTCACAGCATACACACCTTGTTACTCACAAACTACACTCCTATGAAAATCTCTGTGCTCACTGCACACTTCCATAACGCTGTCCCTGTGCACAGTGGATTTCAAACACCACATAAACTGGCACCATTTGTTTGCCAGAATGGAAACTTTCTATAAATACAGCTGAAAATGAACTAGTATTGTATAATTTCAAAAGTAAATTTCCTGCCATTTGCAACTTGCTGCTCTTTATAAGCTAGAAGCCACTAAATCTGCTTCTCAACTGACAGTATCAGCAGAAGTGATGAGCAAAGAATCTGGTGACTGTAGCAGAGGTGGCTTGCTGGTGCTCTTTTGAGGCAGAAGAAGCATCTATTATGTGTGTGAGGGTAGTTCTGCCGACTCAAGAGTGGTTGAACCTTCTGCAGTCACGTACTCTGAGTCTTCTCAAACTGAACTTCCCCAAACAACTTTCCTGGAGACTGGTTCACAATGGTCTACAGTTATTGGGACAGAAAAAGAAATATCTATTTCCTTCTCTGCCAAGGCAAGGCACTTAGTGGGGTCTCGTGATATTCCCTTTTCTGCTGCTTGAAATGGTTGTGGTTTAGACTGTGAATGTGAACCTGGTTGTTTTTCACATTGGAAAGAAGTGCTAGCGATGACTTCATCAGCCTACTGCTGTAAAGGATCAAACACTGGCCAGATGGTTTCAAAGGAAACCCTACACCACACTGCCAGTGCAAATCTGCTCAAAAGGAACACAGTCTAGTGTAGAAAGCAATCATAAATAAGCTGTTTTATCACCACTGTACTATAGAGAGATTGTCTCCTTCAACCTTCTCCCTACTGTCATGACTATGTCATATTCTTGGTGGTCTTATAAAAAATGCAGCATGTATTTATTACATGGTATTGAGAAGGCATCACTTTTTTCCCCTTCTTTTTCTTCTCTTTCTTTTTTTTAGTTTCTGTTAACATTCTTGAGCCTAAAGCCTAGTAAAGCAATTACATCTCATGCTATAGCATGGCAGACCAACATTTTTTGACCAGTATTTCCTGTCAACCATTGGCACGTTTTTCACAGGAATCACAGCACTGAGGTGTTAAGGCTGTGGAACTGGGATCCAAAGCTGCTGTGATTTGTTCCTGCCTTGCCCTACTGCTCATAGATTGTGCTGTATTGTGTTACATCAGGCAATTCACCCATTCAGTGTTTCCATTTCCTCTTATAAAGGGAGTTTCAGACACCATGACAAAAGACCAAACCATATTAATTGTGATGTTACAACCAAATCCAGTGCACTACCCGCAGCAGTTACAATCCCACATACACATCAGATGACTGAACAAGATCCAGTGCCCTTTTATTTGATGGCATAAAGACGATGTCACCTTATCCCAGAAGTATTTATCAGCATAAAACTGGAGTGATGTAGTGCTGACTCATTCCCGTAGGGCAGCTTTCACTTCCACAAGTTTCCCTATCCTCTCCTTTTCTGTGAGCATTTCTTCTTTGACTAGCTTAAAAAAGAAAAAAAAAAAAAGGTTTGATATTTCCTTTAAAGCTTAGTTTTAAAAACTGTCAGAGGTTGACACTTTGTTGTTGTGTCTGGCAAAATAAAAAGTGACCTGCCATCTCTGAGCTGCATTCATTTATGGTGCTTGGCAGCATAGCACAGGCAAAACTCAGCTGCACCCTGTCAGAGGACTCTCAGTATATTCCCAGGGAATGAGCCTGGATGCATCTAAGATTCCCATGAAAATTTGCAGAAGCATTACAAAAATGTGCAAAAGTTGGTCAGCAGACTTTATTTCACCTCAAAGCATTTATTTTAAATATAAGACTGTATTTAATTTTCCATAGAAAATGTGTCTGCACTAGAAAGCCTCCTTCCATATGTCAGCTATCATTCAATTTGCATGATTTTTAAAACACAGTAACATCTTGAGCTTAAGTCAGTTTAAAATACTTCCTGGATTTTCTGCAGTTTATGCCATTTTAAACATGTTTTATTATATATGTTTCCATTTCTGAAAGTTATTAATATTCCCTTAAAAGCTTAACCAAAACTTCCTCTCCAGAAATATCATCCTTTTTCATTTAGTAAACATTAATTTTCCTTTCATGATTCTAGTGGAGCTTGAAATTAAAGGTGGCTTTCTTCCCTATTATGGCTTTCTTTGTGTATCATCATCAAAACTGCCAGTTTACTGCTTTAGCACCACTCAAGAGAGCAAAAAACCCAAAGTAATTGATCTTGTGTAGGCCCTACACAAGATCAACTTCTTGGGGACACCTTTATGATTTTCTCCAAACAAACAATATTTTTGAAAACAAATGAGTGATTTGAGATCTGTCACCACTTGAAATACGCAAGGTATAACTGATTTATTCTGTATAGGCCCTCTCCTGCAAGACACTGTCTCATAGCAATAGTGCAATAAGGCATTTCCCTCTCAGCTGAGTGGCTCAGCTGCTAACTCTGCTCCAATGCCTCAAGGGCTCTGCTGCCCAAGGGTCAGAATATTCTGCATCTTGTGAAATTAAGTCCCATCTTTGTCACTTTTTGGTCTCAGCCACTTCAGAAGGTCTATGTGGTGTTTAAGGGTCAAAATGCTCCTGCCAGGCCCTTCCTGTACTGCCACTTCTACACATCATGGCAGTTCAGAGATGCTCTTTCCCTCTTTTCTTTGGAATCAGTATCCATACCTACAGAAATAGGGTCTTCTGGGTCTTCTGTTCCTGTGCTTGGTTGGAAACCACACATTTTCTCACACAACTCTTGACAGGGACTGTCTATCTGATGTTTTGCTCTTTGTGGCCATTAGACAAGCAATCTGTGTTTACAGACTTTGGGTATCCCTAAATGATGAAAGCAAAACACACTGTGCCACTGAGGATGTGTGTGCACCCAGTTACACAGGCCTGGGGGAAGGCAGGGACATCACGTCCCTTTGTGGAACAATTGGTGCTGAACACCCTCAGGAGTAAAAAAAAGGCAGGGTGTGAATGAAATTCCTCATCCTTCAAGAAGGCACCATGCTCTGGTGCCCTGTTCCTTTTGTATTCTAATTCATTTACCCTTCTCCTTCCACTTGGCAGTGCTGAGCTTCCTGTAATGATGGCAAAGATAATGCTTGGGACAAACAAAGGTATATTGGCTTTAGAAGTACTTTAGGCTTGAATTTACAGGAGTCTTTGGATGACCTACACCCATTGCAGTCAGAGTGGCTGATATGGAGGCAGAGGACACACACAAGTCCTTATTGTGGCCAGGAGGACAGAAAGCACAAGCCTAAACAGAGGAAACTGGTCACTTGCCTAGTGGCTACTTGAGAGGGGTGGGAGGGAGACTCCTTTTCTCAAGCTGTAGGTAGTGCACAACAAGGTCCTACACACCAGTTTCCAGCTTGTTGCATTTTTTTCCTTGACTCATTTGACTTGACTTCATTTGTTAATGAGGTCCTGCACAATTTAATACCCCTAAGTCAAACCACGGGAGAAATTACAGACAGCAATCACTGCCTCTCTGTGTGAAGGGAATGCAGCTTTAATTGGGCCCTCCTAATTGTGTGTGCAGCTGCTAAGGAAAACATGATGATGCTTATTTCATACAGGAAAACAAACTCCGCTCACTATTCCACTGTAAACAAATGAGAAGGTGTGTATTCAAATGGTCACAAGAGTAAATACACCCACCTGCAGGTAGGGATCAGGAATTTTATGGCATAGCAAAGCAATTCTGCACCCATTGAGACTTTAATGTAGTTCACTATAACTGTTTAAAACTCATCTTGAAGACTGTGTGGAGAACTTAAACAGAGCTGGATACCATTCACATGCTCAAAACAAACATCAGCAACTGGGTTCACTTGGATACTGTGAACAGCCAATACTAACAGTGGAAACAAATCCTCTGCTTTTCTCTGAGCTGTTAAATTGAAACCTGCCCCTCCCCTTCATTCAGCTCGAGAGATGCTATTTCCTTGTAAACAGGAGGCACCCTTAAATCACTAAGTAATTAAAATTCCTATTATTCTGCATTTATGAGCTGCTCATTCTCCTGCTAGTGAAGGGAATTAAGTTGCTCAAGAACGTACCAAGCCAGGTGTTATTTAACACCTCTGCACTGGTGATGTAAGTGTTCAGTGCTGCATGTTAAACCAGCCACATCCCTACATAGTCCAGTGGTGTATCCACCAATACCTGCTGAAAGCTTCTTGGCACGATTTATGTTTTGTAGGAGAAAAATGAACAGACCTTACCAAACCACATATATATATGTATATATATAACAACAGTGTTAAGAACAAAAGGCATATGATCTCTCCCATATTTCTCATACCTAAGTGGAAGAGGAACAGGAAAAAAGATGTGTGCAGCAGAAGAATGGTGGGCAAGGAGATCTGAGAAACATCAGCTGAGACAACTTCCTTTTCTGTTGTTCATATTTGAAACTATCTAATAAAAGGAGCTTTGTGGAGTTTTTGTCAGAAAACATACAGAGACTAGTTCTGCTAGATACTTTAACATTTTTTAAAAGGAAAAAAAAATAAAATGAAAATCTTTAAGTGAGAATATGACATAAAATTTACTGCAGTTTTATAATGCATGTTAAGGCAGTGGGTCCAGAATCAGTGTGACTGAAGTTCCTGGGGTGCTACAATGGAAATGAGGGAAGTATGAAGGAAAATGTACATTTACTAGGGTTACCTTACAGTAGTTAACAAACTTAGAAAGAACACCTGGCATTTTTAAAGCACTAAATATTTCTAAGGAACAGTAATGGTATAATTATACCATATTTCCATATACAAATCTTTGGAACATAATACATTCTTAATGTCTACACATTTGCGCACCATATTTTTCCTCTTGCTTATTTCCAGAGATCGAATTATATATTCAGTATATTCTGATTATTCTCTGCCTTTTCCTCTAAAGGCAGTGGCTTCACTTTTTAATTGCGACCCAGTGGAGATAAGTTCACCACAACATAATTTAATGAACTATGGAAGAGTTACCTCTTTCTGCATGAAGTATCAAGCTGCGTGTCAGAGAAAGAGTATCTCCTAGGTGATGTTTCAGTAGATAATAATGAAGACATTTCCTACAATACCACACACACACAAATGCAGCCCTTCCCCCCAAATTGGACAACACATGAAGCGAATTAATAAGCCAAGGACACCATTCCTAAAAGAAAATCAGTCCCACAATTTATTTCCTCCATGAAATCACAGAATAGAAATCAGAAACCTACAGCACAGACAAGGAAATTTTCCTGGTTTTCCCCTTCAGCTTCAAAGGCTGAAATGTACTTGATTTACCCTTCACATCAGTCTTGGATGTGCCATCACCAGAGTCCCTCCCAAGTGTGGAGGCTTTCCTTTTTGCCCTAAATGATCCTGAGCAGATCAGCAGCAGCACTCTCAGCACACACAGCTGCCAGCTCGGCACCTCCTGCCCCCTTTCCTGGAGCCTTTGGGAAGGGATTTCTGCAGCACCAACCTTGATGTATTTTTAAGTTATTTATATTTTTGTGTAGGGAAAGAAAATTGGGCTTTAAAACGTGCCCTGTGAGGTGGCCTGGGGAGCAGGACTGAGCTGCCCCCCATTCCCCTCCCAGCCATCCTTCACCTCCCTCATCCCACATGCTGCTGTTTGCAGCCTGGCCCTACCTGAAACAGTGAAGGCATCCTTGTGTCCCTTGATCTTTGTATATTTTTGTTGCAATTTAAACTTAATTAGATTTTAAATTCCTCAAATTAGGGCATGCAAGTAAAATGCTGGCTCCTACTGAGTTCAGAAGGGTGTGTGGATTTTTAGGCATTTTCACAGGATTCAGCCACTTTCATCACAGCTTCCACTCCACCACTAACAGGTAGTCATGTGATTAAAATCAAAGATGTTTCACAAAGGACTGCTGAGACAGCATTTCAAAAATTCTGAATATTTTAATATTCATTAATTAAATGTTCCTATGTTTCTGTCTTTTTAGCAACCAACCACTGATGCTGTTAAAACATTCAAATAAAGGGCTAATTATTCATATTCCAAGAAAAACCCTATTTTCTACAACAGCATCTGCAATTAGCAAGGCAAACCATTTTCTTGTAGTCATTTAGCAGAACCAGAAGCAAGCACAGACCTCTGATCTTCATAGAAGCAAAGTATTTGCCATCTCCTTCTCTATGAAGGGAGCTGCATGTGGTGTTAGAGGCTCACCTTGGGAAAATGCAATTCTGCTTTCTTGGCTGTGACTTTGCTCCCTAAACAAAGCATTTATTAGACCTGTTGCATGTAAGGACTGTTTTTATAGCCTAATTGCATGAATCTGTCTCTCTTTTAGTTAGCAAGCTTAAACTAATCTTTGTCAGGAATTTCACAAAACTAAGATTCCTTGCATGCACAGCTGTAGTGGGATTGTACATCCATCTTCTCCACAGCTGTGTCTTAGCTGTGGGGCACCTGGAAAATGGGAAATAGGAGCCCAGGTGCAGGTGGCCAAGCAGATTTTTTAGACACAGAATGGGACAATCCACAGGTTGTTTCACTGATAATTTGACTGTTTCCCATCAGGAGGAGGAGCTGAGGCCAGACCCCCATGGCTTGGAGCCTCCAAGGAGGGGTGGCCAGGTCAGGGTATGCAATATATGTGGGAACCATTCTACATTACATTTTGAGTCCATGGATTGCTTTTCAGGTAACTGAAGGGTCCAAACAAAGGGGAAAAAAGTAAGCTTACATCTTGCAAACCTCTATAGAAATAGGTTTGTTTGTTCACACAATAATTTTAAGAGCTCACAGACTTAATGGATGTTGAAGGGTATAATAACCAGAAATGCATCTAAAGCTATGCATTTGGTTTGAACTGTAAAGCAGAAATAATCTCTCCAAAAGCAGATTGCAGTAGACCATATTAGGAGTGCTCCACACCAGATGCAAATAACCATCCAGCTGGAAAGTTGCATTTCCTCACTAGACCAGTGCAGAAGCATAGTCAGCAGTAAATGTGCCTGCACTTAATGGCCCTTTTTGCAGACTCACTCAAGTTTACAGGGAAAAATCCCAGCCCCAGATTTCTTCAGAAGCTGTATTTGCTATGTCACTGTTCAGAGAACTTTTGAGGATGAGTCTTTGAGGGTGCAGAGCTCTCTTCCCCTCCCTGTGTTCCCTGTGCTGCTCAGGCACGGCTCCAGCAGTGAGCAGTGCTTTGTACAGATCACGTTAGATACACTCCAACTGCTCACAGCAACCACGTTTTAGCCCTCCTGCAAACATACATATTTCAGACCTCTCCTAACGTTTCTTTCTATATCTGAAACACCAGAAAGATACATCTGTGGAAATAACCAAAGCTTCAGAATGGTTGGTGTGTTTTAAAATACATCTTTCCCAAAAGGTGATGCAGAAGTGATGCACATAGCCTCTGCTACAGCTGATGCAACCTCATCCTTTAATCTGTACTTCCATTCAGTCCCTGTCCCTCTGTCCAGACAACAGTGCAAGCCCCTGTGAAGGGAGTGAGACTGGATGGGGACAGTATCCAGAAATCCTACAGGCATTTCTGTAGGAGAGTTAGAGCAGGAAGGACCTAAAGCAACAGGGGTCAGTCTCAGCAGGTTCCAGTGACACCTCTGCTTTCAAACTTGTGGTGCACTGGGCACATGGATCTTCCTTGGATTGCTTTAGCCACTCAGACACATAAATTGCTAATTTGCTTGATGATTATGTTGGCTCCTAAAGCAGGTGGAGGTCCATGTACTTTAAAAATAGCTTTAGAAAATCTGTTTCAAAGACTGGTGGAGAGAATAGTAACTTTTCTCAATTCGCTTTCAAGTGTTCCAAGAATTTATCAGTTCCTTCAGCCTCTGCTTCAATAGAGTTGAACTCAGCTTACTGAACGTGGTACTCTGCTTTTTTTCTTATTACTGGATAGAATTCATATTCACAGTGCAGCACTTTGAATCAGAGGTTTTCCCCAGATGCCTCTGATGCTTATCCTCCTTTGTTAAAGAGAATGCTGCTTCATCTTGCAGGGCTGGGTGGCCTCTTTTCAAAATCTACCACGCTGCAAAGAATGATGTTGTCAGACAGACTGATCTTTCTCCAATAGCTTTTGCAGCACTTTTGTTATAAAAATGTTAAAGATAACATGGAAGAGAAAAGGAGCAGATTTAGAGTCTCGGGATAACAAAATACGAAGCATGACAAAGAATTGTAATACTGATACTTGTAATTGAAAGAGCTACTGAGTAAGTCTATTCTGAGTTTTGGGAAAGAATAAGGGAAATGAATAATGTAGGTTGCTGAAAAATAATAAATAGATTTTTTTGAGAAATTATAACAATATTCTTTTTAAGGATTGTTCATTGTTTTGTTTCATCGCTGTAACTGATACTTAATTGTGCTAACTGGAAAGAGCATCAGTCCAAGATAGCACACCTTCAGCAGTTTGAGCCTCCAATTCACAGTTAATCCAGGAAACTAATAAATACAATAAAATGCCAGGAATTGCATGCATATCATGGGAGCAGAGAGCCACAGCACTTACTCTAGCTCTGTGAAACAAAAATTATAATGAACAGATTTTAAAATGCATTGAAATGGAGAGTCCTTAGTAACATTACACTGACTTAAAGTGATGGCCCAACTTTTGGGGCTGAGTTCTGCTCACAGGGTCAAGGTCTGTACATGGACTGCTAGGTGGTGTTTTCTCAAACAAGGAAAAGATCTCAATCCATCACTTACTAGTAACTCTGTGTTAGGAGATTTATACTAGTGCTAAATACTTTACAAAACTTGAGATACTGAAGGGTAGAAAGTCCCCTAGAGAAGATCTAGTTAGAGGTACAGGGGACAAAACACAAGGTTCATTATGCAACTAGACATGTCCAAAAACAGCTTGTGCAAGAGTGAAAGAGATTCTTCTAATATTCTCCTTCATGGGAATTGTTCTATTCTTCATGTAAACAGAACGTACAGGTCACCCTGAACTCACCTTATTTTGGCTAGATTTCCTGTTTCGTGGAGTTAGCCCTCCTCCTGTTAGAAAGACAAACTCCAAGGGAACAAGAAGCCCTAAGACAGTGCCTACTGTTAAATAAAGCCTGGATCTCCTCATTGCTCCTCATGCTGTTCCACATGGATAGAGCTGCAGTACCTGGAGAAGGTTCTTGGAGCACTTGGTCTGTTCCAGGGCTGAGCCCCCAGTGTGCAGCCAGCTGCTCCTGCATTCATTCTCTCTCTTTGCTGCACCCAGTGAACAAGTTTTAAAGGATACAAACACCAAGTGAAGAACATACCTGCCGGGCTCTCTCCAAGTATCTTTTAATTGCTTTTTACCTTTGTAAACAAGTTAAAAATGCAGCAAAGAGGAAAATTGCTAGTGACACTTCAGAGCTTGCTGAGTCTCCTACCATTTCCACTCTGAACAGCACAGAAAAGTAGTTATGCCAATTAAAAGGGTTGGAGAAATAATTTTGAAATAGGAGATGTCTAACTTGGCATTTTTGAGGGAAGTCATCTAACACAATTTCTGAATTTTCTGGATTTTTCGCTTGAAGTATTGTAGCCTGCACGAGTCTTATAGTTAAAATGCTATCATGGTGAATAGCATGTACCAGAGTTGAGGATTAGGTGATCTTATTCCTGTAATAGGATTTGCCTGCTAATTGTCACTGAAATGACAGCAGCCTCTGTTATTAGGATGAGAGGAATTGCCATGGTGGCTCAGATCAGCAGCCCTTCTCTCCATTAAAATATCCTGTCTTTAGCACCAGGCAGTATGTAATAGTTTAGAAGAAAAGGCAAGGGAGGCTGTTCTGGAACAAACTGCTGTCAGGTAAAGGTTCTTCAGTATTCTCATTACCAGCACACAGGGGATGCCCTACCCCAGGAGCACTCATTTCTTACAGAGCTACTTTATGTTGGCAAAGAAGCACAATCTTTTAATTTCCACAAACAATCTTTTAATCTCCATAAAATTCTCTTTCTGAGACACAAGGACAGGTGCTTAATTCAGAAGACACATGGTGTGATGGTTCTCCTTGTTCTTCACCTGAATTTGTTTGTGGCATCCCAGTCACACCCAGAGCAGCCCAAGATGGTTGCATGGTTAGAACTTCATGAGAGACAAAGACCAAAAATTGAGGGGTTCACCCAGAAATGTGTGATACAGTGATGCATAGAGAAGTCTCTTTCCTACAACCTGTTTCTGAAACCATCAAGCTTCAGGACCAGTTCAAGAAATCTTGGAGTTCACAAGACAACAGCTATGGTTGTGGAAATTGCAACTGAATTCAGTGATAACTCCTCCTGACTTTTGGAAACCAAATTGAGATCTTTAGGCAGGGCTGTCAGGAAAGAGGTGAGCTACAACAGCTTCCCTAGGCAGCTTCCCAGTGACAAGGGATCCTGAGCACCAAAGAACCACCTTTGCTGCATCAGCAGAGTCCTGCCCTGTCACCCAATGTGTAGAATGTGCAAGGAAGGAAGATGCTGAGGAGGGAGAGGAATAGAGGTGGGTGATGTGAGAAGAGCAGCTCTCTGAATGCTTGTCTCATCAAAGCTCAAAACAATACCTGACTGTGGCTAGGTCACAGATCAGTCTGGTTCTGACTTCACTCGCAAGCTGCAATAATTTGATGATTTAGGATTCCTCTGTCTTTATTCTCCAAAACCAAGTGATCGTTCTGAAAACTCACACTATGATTTCTGCATTTTTGTTTCTATTGCATAAGTAAGACAAAAACAAGCTCTGAAAGCAGTACACTGCAATATCAGGTAATTATATCACAATACACTCCAGCTCTTTCAAATCATTCATTAGTCAAACATCTGCTGCAGATTTATGTTGGGCCAAACTTGTCTATTAGGTATTTAAATGGACTCCAGTACCATTTAAGCAAGGGATGATCTGTTCCAACACATGTAATGTCTGTGGGTAATTTACTGTGGTTTAGAGCTTCTCCTTTGCAATGAGACGGCTTGGAATCCTCTTGCAATGCAGTTGCTACTTGCTAGCTTGTGCTGACACATCCACTTTTTCTGACCTAATTCAAGAAAATTCAGAATTCACACATTGCCAAGGAAATTAATTTATTCAATGGGCCCAGCAATGTCTACTCTTACTAATTCTGTATTGCTGGAATAAACAATATCAGAAATTATGCTTGGCTTTCTAAGCATCAATAAAACCTCATAAAACTGCAAGGACTCATAAATTTCACAGTATAAAACCTGATATTAAGACAACTCTTAACTTGGAAAATTCATATTACATTTTAACCAAACAACAAACGGAGCTAATATGTATTGATTGCATTAACAATTCATAAATGCACAGAAAAGAAATAAACAGTCTTTAAAGCGTTGCCATGTCTTTGAGGCATTGATTAAACTCTGTAGATGCTGGTCTGCCACTCCAGCAGCTGTTGAGTAAGCCTAGTGTTTGTCCATCAGTGTCTTTTGTCACTGGTCTGACTGTCCTGCTCCTTCCCAGGTTGGCAGACGTTTCAAAAAATGAACTGTCACCATGGGATAATCAATTAATCAAGCGTGAATTGCTTGACCGAATCTCTTAATGAATGTTAACATGTAAACACTTGTCAGACACTTGCAGACCAGAGGGTTTGTGTGGTTCTCTTGGTGTCTGGGAAACTGACTGGCAGCACAGCCTGGGAGCACAGACCTCTCTCACTGTGTTAATAATGCACATTGCTTACAAGGATTTCTTTAAAATAGATCAGCTGCAACCATAATGATTTTATTGATTTTACAATCTTTTCTCCTTCTGTGGAAATTGAGATGAATCTTTGCAGGAAGAAGTTGCTACCCTACAGGGACCAGGGGAATATGCAGGGTATGAATGGTTGATGCATTTTCATGAGCCATTGCCTCTCCCCACAAGAGCAGTTTGTAGCCAATCCCTGTAATTGCAATATTGCTTAGCAACACCCCAAAAGTCCTATTGCAATTTCAATGATAAGCCTCATTCATAGGGATTACATTTGTTAAATTAATATTAAAACTATGCAACAGTTCTCTGTGAAGATGTACATTTTAATTATTTTGTATAAATGTGGTGGCTTAAACCACTGTGGCTGTGATTAGCAGAAGAGTAGAGGGTTTTAGCAAACAGTGTTAATTGTCTGCTATGCTGTCCAGGATCCCAAGGCATGCACTAAAGTATCATTTTTGTTCTCTAAACTTATTCTTGAACTTTTAAATAAATCATTTTATTATCCAAACTGGTCAACAGAATGGGTTAAGGAATTTTTTAAACAGAAGCATGTTTCTAAGGTCACTGGCTTTCAAGCAAAAACTAGATTTTGTCCCTCAGAAGTTTTGTTTCTCTTTTTTCCAACAAAACTCACAAAATAAAAAAGTCAATATGTTTTTCTACATTCAAACACAGCAGTGTTACACATAAATACACTCTTTTCTGGAGCATTTACCCTTTTGAACAATGTCCACCAAAGACTGCACTTTTTAAAATGAGAGCACTTATTCAGATGAAGGATTATGGATTTAGTAATCCAACTTTAGTCAGGCTGGTTGTAAATTCAGAGCCTCCAGTCATGTATCTGTAGTGATGAGCTGCACTGTGCCAGTTCAAAGCAGAGCTCCCCTCTGGTTTACACAGGGAGATGTGCTGGAGACTGGCTGGACGAGGCAGCCAAGCAATGTCAGACTTCACATACAGAAATGATTTTACAATACGTTCTTTTCAAAATTCAAAATCCCAATTTACGGACTGACACTATCTTTTAACTTTTATGGTTTTTTTAATGCCGCCTTTGCTGGGAGCAGATTTTTGAAAATGCACTGGGCCAATTGAAACATGCAGAATGTCCCCCTGTCCCCACATGCCAGCACTGCCTGTCTGTGGGAAAGGGCACAGGGCGTCTGCTGGCACTGCCACAGGCTCTGGCACCTGGAACGTGTGCCCCACAGAGCACACAGCTGGGAATGGCTGCCACTGATCACTTGGATTCAGCTGCTTCCATCATTGCACAGCCACACGTCTGGATGGCTTTCTCAGGAGGGCCTGGGATGGAGCCATGGGGCGCTGGTTTGATGCCTTGGGAAGGCTGAGCTGGAACAGAGACTGGACAGAGCTGGAGAATAAAGCAGGTGTTTATTGAAAGGCCTTTAGGGCACACCTTGGGCAGGACAGGGCCTGACCAGGGCTACACCAAGCTGGACTAAGAATGGACACAAAATGGATGACCGGTCACGAGGTCTCACACTTTTATAAGGTTGGTCCTTTTGCATATTGGGGTTTAATTGTCCAATTACAGCTTCAGGTTGTGAGGTCTCATCTTTCTTGTTCCTCCCTTCATGTCCACTGTTTATGCTGTTGGGCCTGAAAGTTGTCCTTGGTCTTTAGCAGGAAAGGATTTGTTTTGTCTGCCTACTCTGTGAAGAGAGCTTACTGGCAGTTAATATGAGGCTCAGAACTACACACCTAGGCAGCACAGAATCTGAAAAACATGAAAGCTAAAACTTAAGGCATCAGTTTCAGGCAGCACCCAAAGGGCAGCAGCAGCCCCAGCTGGGCAGCCTCCGAGTTCTCTGAGTAGCAACACACAGCAAGCGGGCCAGGAAAATGCCATTTTAATTATAATAACTTTTATTTAGTGAACTTAATTTATGAAGATGGCACACAGACCTTTGGAACTATGTGCATTGGCTTTTCATTCTGAAAGGAAGCAGTATGTTCTTTTACACCTCCCAGATCACACAATGTTATTAATATAATATAGAAAGCATCAAAGAATGAAAATGGCATCTGAGACAGGACGTATCACACTGTATACATGCTTTGCAAAGCATATAAAAGCATGAAAATATGCTTCCAGTTGGTCTAATGCTAGTTACCCTGTATATTTCTCCTTTTCATACAATCATTAAGGTTGGAAAAGACCTCCAAGTTCACCAAGTCCAACCATCAATTTACAAGGCCCAATCTTTTGGTCACATTATTGTAGTAGAATATTTACTTAAACTTACTTATATTATTACATTCAATGCAATATTGTGAAGTCAGTTTCCAGAAAATGACTAAACTTACAAGCCTTGGATTTAGCAACTTTCCAAAGCTTGAATTTAGGTCAGTCAATGTACCGCTGTTCTGTTTCAATCAAAACTGATTTTTTAATATTATTGCCACTTGCTTCTCTGGAACCACATGCATGATAGAGCAGAGCAAAGCAGCGTGTTTCATTCATTCCCTACATTATAGTTGGTAACATAAGTGCTTCTTCTGAATATCCATGAAATTAATATGTAGATGCAGTAGGAGTTCTTTTCACAAGAAAGGGACGTGCCTTTGGAGGAGACAAGCAAGGAAATCCCATGCAGGCTGCACAAAATATTCTCTAGCTGTGCCCTCTTGAGTGTGGTCATCAAAATAAAAGGAAAAAGAGAAAGGCGTGCAGCAAAAATTTATTGGTTAATACAGCTATCAATTTTATTTTGCTTATCCTCATGGAGTTTGATTCTCATTTGTGCTTATAATTTGTACTCTGGAAACGTTCATGTAAATAGCTGGAAAGTATAGAGGGATGCTAATGTAACTAGAAACAAGGCTCTCATAATGACTTTATATATATATTTATATATAAATGAATAAAACAGCCTGCAGTTGTCAGACATTACTTACAGGTTTTATTTAAGGAATGGACATTTTTGCTACTTCCCCAGGAGAAGGCATACATAAATATAAAGGATTGAAAAGACTTTCCCTACATTTATGAAGCCTGGACTTGTCCTGTCGCAATCTGTGACATGAAATAAAGAAGCTTGACTCCAGTTCAAGGCAGAAGAAAGATGAGAAGGTTTATTTACGATTTATCCAGCCTTTTTATAACATGCTGTGCTAAAAAGGCAAATCATTGGTCCATAGGATTGACACCTCTCTCCATTGGTTAAGTAACAGAAACACCACCTGAGAACTTAGAAATGTTATGAAGAGAAAATAGTTATTTACAAGACCTATCCTTGAAAGAAAATTCTCCCAAGAATTCTTCCCTTGGGAAGAAAATCAGCCACTGACGGGCTGAAAACCTCACAGACTCAGAAACGTCTGGCCTACACTCACCCAACGTGGCATTCTCAATCTTTTAATATTCCATGATGGCACTTTTGGGCTGATAATAACTATTCTAAAACCCAAAAATCCAAACAGAAAGGCATGTTGTAGCAAATACATTAGATCTGTGACCTCAGTGGAACCACACTGCACAGAATTTACTGAATTACCTGAGCTGAACCTGAGCATGTAATTTAGCCCTCTGCCTCTGTCAGTGGCTCTGAGCAGGCATCACCACACAGGATTTCCTGTCCCACTGGAGGTTTGCTCATCTCCAAATGGCCTGTAGGCTGAACAGATGACTCCAGCAAACCCTAGCACTGGGTTTTAATGAGAGGGGCCCAGACTAAGTGAGCATGAAAATGACAGTGCAGTGATACCTGAGAGTCCTGTCTATTTTCAGCTGTGCTCACTTTCGTTTTTGGAGCAGCAATGACATTTTTGACACCTGCTCTGTGGCTGGCATGACATTTTTTCTTAACCTTTTTGCCAAAAGCACCTGGGGCTGGAAACTCCCCACTACCTGCCATGGACAAGTCTGCACCAGATCCACCAGATGAGCAATTCCAACGTCACCTTAAAGCCTCAGCCCACCAGGAGCTGCCTGTCAGCCTCCTGCATTTTCTTGTTCAACAAGGACTTGACTTTGGGGAATCTCTGAAGTGTATTTCATATGGTTTCAAATCCATTTCCATACCTGCAAAAGTGCTTTATCCACAGCACATCTATGATTATCTAACACCACATTGCAGGGACCATTTTTGGAAAGACTTTGCCTGAAGCACTGATTTGCAAACGTAGTCATACATGCTAAACCTTGATCGTGTGCCTACTCCTGTGAAAAACAGTGACACAGTGTGAATATTTGCTTTATACTTAATACACTATGGAGTGATATAATGACAGAAAAGCTTCTCTGTGTAAACAGACTAAGGATTGTGAGAAACTACACAAAGAAACAACACCCACACTCATCCCTTCTTCCCTCATTGCAAAAGCTTTTTCTCTCTCTCTTATATTACTGTATATTTCAGCTTCTACACTTCTAAAGCTGTTTTTAATTTAGTATTTTCATTTAAAAATGCTGGCTGAAGATATAAAGAACTTATAGCATCAGTATTTTGAAGGCTAATTAAACTCGCAGTATCAATTTTCAAGCTTTTTAAAATATTTTATGTTTATTTGGTTAATATTAACATAGCATAGGTTTGGGATTTTTTTTTTTTTTTTTGCAGTCATCTTTTATATTCTTCTGTTAAGATGAGGGCAGAACACTTATTTCATGAAACACAAAATGAGAACTAATCACAAAATCACCTGATTGCAGGAGAAAAGGATTTGGAAAAATACATAATGCATTTGAACAAAATTTTCAAACCACGTTTAAAATATGACAAAAAGTGTTTTTATTGTTGTTGTTAATATTATTTCCATCTTTCCCCAAGGCCAGCTTGAGTGTAGCATGGAGCAGTTTGCTCACACCTGGAGCTCAGAGGGAAGCAGCAGGGCTGGCAGGTTGGTTCCCACTGGGGAAAGAGCAGGAGGATGCACAGGCTTGACCAGTCGTTGGATATTTGGGATTCCCCTGCTGATGCATAACACCTTGGTCTGCCAGGGAGCCAGGGCTGGCTCCAAGGGCAGGTGTCAGGAGGGACAACAGCAGCCATGGTGGCATGCAGTCCCTGCAGCCACAGCCCAGCAGCTCATGGTGGCTCACGCAGGCAGCAATATCCTCAGACTGCAGTGGCACAGCAGACTTTAATGTCAACTTTCTCCTCCTGCCCTTTGAGATAAATACAGCATCCTCCTTAATCCTACCAGTGGCTTAGCTGTGCATTTGCACTACCTACAGCTTACAGGATCAAGCCTGGAGTTGTCAAATGATCCAAGAGAAATGTATTTCAGGATTTTGCTATCTTCAAGCTTTACAAAAAAGCTATTGGTGAAAAAGACAGTGAATAATCATATTTGTTCCACTATCAAATGGCAAACTAAAAAGAAAACATTATCTGAATGGGATCGATTCAAAATGTTTATGCTGCTACTGACTGCCACTTGAATATTGCTGGGTAGATCAGTTGAAAGATGGAATTTGCCTCTAGTTCAGAGTTGGAAGTACAGGCTGCACATAGTATGCACCTGGTTAATCCACAGAAATCAGCAAAATACAGAGAAAAAGGAGAGTCTGGAACCCCCCAGCACCACAGCAGCACCAACTCCAGTCTGAAGTTGTACTGCTGATGCTGATCTCTAACAGAAATTATTTAACTTCTTACTGAGAAACAAAGGATGTTCTTTAAGAAATGCAAGCTTCCTGCCCAGCTGGTGAGGCACACAGCACTGCAGCTACTCCTTCCCTCATACAAGTTCATCCCCACCCTCGCTCAGTGGCAAGCCCTGTAAGCCAGTTGCCTTTTTCAGGTAGTGTTTTACACTAGAACACCTTTTGGCTGCTGTTTGGTGGAGCAGGCATTCCTGTTGGAACATACATTGGAGATTTAGTTTAAAATTTACCTGACACATTACAGATAATAGGATCAACTCTTCAGTTACTGTAATTCCATCAGAGGAGTCCCTGTGGAAAGCTAAGGAGAGCTGGTTACCTGCTGGATTTCTCTGGCTAATGATGTCATCTACACGAAGTATTGTTTTGCAGACAGCATTGCACACATGCTGGAAGAGTTAATTAACCAGTAGAGCTGCTCATGTTAAGTGTTTATACTGCCTGTACTTCATTAAAGAAAGCATAAATCTGTCTAGAAGAGGAATCATTGCTATCACCCAGGAAATTAGCTCAAAGATAGCTTTTTTGTCAGCTAAATATATACCTACATCTCTCTCCCTACATATAGATATAAAGGATAAAAATAATCCCTTCTGTGGGTTTTATCTGTTCTTGCTCTAAATTAACCCCTCTGTGCCTAAAAGGAATGCCTGGCACAGCTGATGAGCTCGCCTGAGCTGGTCCCATCAGCCTCAGGGATGGCACAGCTTTTCCATTGCAGAAGTGCAATCCTTGCTACACTCTCAATCAATGAGCAAAATGCAACCCAGATTATAACATTGACTGATCTATTTTCCTGGTTTTGTTTCAGCAGTTAAATCCTTGCACAAATGCAATCTGAACTACTAAAGAGGCTCAACTCTTTGCTGGTCTCTGTGCTCAAGGCCCAGGGAAGAACTCCTTCACACTTTTTATGACATGACAGCAGTGTCACCCTGACTTAAAACTTTAGATAGAAGATGTAAGTACCAGTAATGCAGAAGGTCTATCAGTAGCATAAGGAGACTTTCTAAAAGCCTAAAATTCATATGACTAAAGACCTTGATTTTCATAAATGTCCCAAGTGGCATAAAAGAAAGGCTTTCTGCTGTATTTAATAAACATCACATGTAGGCGTGCTGCCAGCCTTCACATGGGCCAAGGGACACAGTAAATTCCTGCATCTTCAGTGTTTACTTCATGGCTCCTCTGAAAACAACAGTGGCTGTGTTGATGGAAATCTTGCCTTAGGTCACTGAGCAGTCATTAAACCCTTAGCCTTCTGTTCAATATGAAATGACGTGCTCATTCTGCATTTCTTTCACTGAGCTGCTATGGAGGAGCCATGATTCAATTGATATGCCTGGCTCAAGCCCAAAAATGACTGCACTGCACTTTGCTGTAGCAGGCTGTCAGCTCACATTCAAAAAGCCATACAGGATGCAATTGTCTGGTCACTGAAAATAGCTTTGGTGCATATTTAAGCCGTTTCAATGTGGCAATATGAGAATTAATTCTCTCTTCTTCTCCTGGAAATTGATCATTTGCATGGCAGTGCTGCTCAGTGTGCACAGAATCATGGCATCCCACAACATATTAATATTTTAGTTTGTTCTCTCTTTAAGTTATTTTTAGCAGCCAACTGTCCTTGTGTGAAGCTCCAAACTGCAGCAGAATGCTCAGGCCTGTTGTGTGCGTGGTCAAGGACGCCTTGTCATGCAGCTCTCAGCAGGCTGTAGCCTTCTCTATTATTAAAGTCATCTCCCAACTACCACTCCAACACATGTAATCATCAGACACAGGATGTCTTTTCCCACCTGCTCACTGTTTATTAGCCTGTTATCCTGCAAGTTTTAACAGCGCCTTGTGTTTCAGCTGATAAACACCTGGAACCTCACTCACTATAACAAAGTGTACAGCATTTTGTGATCAATTTATTTTGAGTGACTGGAGCATATTCCGTTTTTAAGTAGGCATTTCTATTTTTGGAATTGGCTTAAGGATCGAGACATTTATAAAGATCAGACTTAATTAAATATCAATATTCTGGCTTCACAGGCAAGAATCACATTTAATAAGTCAAGTTGGTAATAGATTCTGTTGTTTTGTCCTTCTTTTTGAAAATGCAGAAATTTTCTATAGGAGCTAAAATACTAGAATATCAATTTGGAAATGGATTTATGACAAGTTTAATATGCTGAAAAGATCCATGGTCCCCAACTGAAACTTTTGCTGCTTTTTTGTGGCATAGTAAAGGCTCAACAAGATCTATGATATGTTACCTGTATATTCAACATATTACCTCAATTTCTCTACTCCTTCAGAGCAGAACTTTTTGCATTTTGGCAAATTAACACCGTGCATATAGGTATTAAGGGATATATTAATTTTATTATTTCCCCCCTTCCAGTACAGAGAGTGAGAATATGGGTTGCTGAGATCTTCAGCAATCATTAATGTTACAGAATTTTAATTTACTAGGCAGAAAACAAGGGAAATACCAATCTCATTGGAGGAGCCTTGCAGGCTCTAAGTCTCACAGGCTTCACCTTCAGGAGCCAGCCTTTCTGAAATCATGGCTTGATTTTGCTTTCCCTCCCCAAGTAACCGCATGACACTTGTGACGGCCTCTGCACAAAGGAAGAAAAAACAAAGAGAAGAATCCAGCTCATATTCACCTTCAAATCTGAAACAAAAGAAGGGTGGAGAGCTCTCTCATGATTTTGCTTCATGTGTGATTGCTGCCCAATCCTGTTGTGCAGTTGCCACCACTGGGAAGAGGAAACATCCCAGGAAGTGCAGATACGGACCTGGAGCAGCACTTGTGCCATGCACCCTCTCCTTGCTTGTTCCCACAGCAAGGCACGGGGACACATCACCACCTGCTCACCTTCCATTCCCTCCTGCTGCTCCATCCTCCAGCCCTGCTGGCCCAGCACGTGATCCTGACAAGCCACTGAAGTGCAGGGCTGGAATTTCCATCCTTAGCCCTGCCTGGTGACAGCTGGTGGCTGGAGCAGCTGGATGGGAAATCCTGGCTCTCTGCAGGGCTCCTGTGCTGCTCACCGAGCAGGTTGTTATCACCACTAAAGCTGGGACAGCATTGTTTGAGCTGCCTGGTTTGAACCCTGCTAAAGGGCAGGCAAGAAAACAAGGTTCAGAAAACAAGGAATTCCTGATTTCTGTATTTCACAAAGCAGCTTTACTTCACTAAAGCAAAACCAAAGTGGGGGGATCCTACAGTTGTTTGCTGTAGAGATTATGTACAGTAGAGGTTGGGTTAATAGAGTACAGAAATACTAATGAAGTACTGCTCATTCAGCTTTTGCATTTTTTCCCAGCCAATTTCAATGGGGTTTTATTTTTCTTTCTTCAGTCCCTTGCTTATAGATAGATACTTATGTTCACTCTCTCATGTGGTGTGTCTGAACTCCTAAAATTAACGTATTTTGTAGAAAAAAATAGATTGTCTTATGTCTGTAGTCATTATATAATGCAACAAATACTACAAAACTGGTATAAGAGGAACTAAAAACCTTAATTCATACTATGTAAAGTGAATATGATAGCTCTTCTTGAGCAAATCATATTCTCAAGGAAAAAGACCCAGATTTGAACTATTTTTTAATAGTAATTCTACAGTCACTCCATAATAGATGATAAAAATTCAGACAGTACCAAACTATCTTTCAGAACATAAGAGGCATATGACAGGGAGGATATGAAAAGGGTAATTAAGTGGTTCATAATTTATTGATTATAGAGTAAGGAGTTGGAAGGGGTGGCTTTGTTTAAAACACCTAGACTTCATGGTAACCACATGTTAAAATCTCAGCAAGATTGCTTTTAGGAGGAAATGGAATAAAATCACATCATTAATTAACTAATAATTTATTAATTAAAAAAGAAGTGGAGGAGGCAGACTTGTTTAAAGCATCTAGATTCCATTGCTAATGAATATTATAGTCTCATTAAGACAATCAAGTCCTTCATTGTGCCCAACATGTAAAGCAAGGACTTCACCAATTCCTGTGCACACATCTGAGGGGTTGGGCTGGGGGCTCTTGGCACATCACACTTAGAAACAATTGTCAGGACTGTGTTTGAATGGCAGAGAGATAGCACAGCCCAGAAAATGAAGAATTTGCTGTGGTACAATACAGCCAGACTGTCCTCTCCCTGTGCTGAAATTCCCAGATTGTGAAAAACTTGTTATGGATACTTGGTCGTTAAGGTATCAACATATAAACTGCCCCAGGTGCCTTTGGGCTGAAAAAACTGGGATGAGTGCTTAAACCTAGATAAAAAAGCACAGCATTTGGTAATTAAAGTTGATAATAGGTTGACTGCAGGTCTGTATCTAGCAAAGCACTTCCATGCATGCTGAGCTTGAAGTAATTAATTAGTTTTGCTTACATGCTTTAAAAAAGTCAGGTGAATGACTTCTGTAAGCAGCAGCAGCAGATCTGGAAAACTAAGCTGAGGCTTATTTTGAAAAGAGATTTCTAAAACAACCTGCAGTTTTGTTCCTATGTCCCTCATATTTCAACCTTGTTAGGTCCTACCTGGCAGATAATTAGATAATGCAACACTACATCTGAACATGTGCGTTCACTGCTTAAATTCACTGCATGTCCTAAACAAGCCAATAAAGAAAAGGTCTCAGGTGCTCAGCAGCACTTTACAGGATAAAGCTGGTAATGAGAAGCAACTACTCATAGGTCCTGCTTGCTTGGTAATCAATGACAAAAAGATGAAGACTCTTGCTTATGTCTACAGTAAAAGTACTCCTGGCTGCAGCCTCCAGATAATCACAAACATCAGTTTTGTTAGTGTGGGTAGGTAAGAAAGTGCCACAGCCCCATCTGAGAGAGCTCTTTGTCATTTCTTTCTCCTGTCTTAGAAAGCAGCAGAAGCATGGCATTGCTGAGTACAGCAGGAGCCACGCAGAGTAATTTGATCAGTTGAGCTCTTCTGTTTGTGTTTTTGGGGGCAGCTGTACAAGCCACAGAAAATGTCCTGTGAAAAGCAGGGCTGTGTTTAACATGGCTCACGAGCAAAAGGTTCCTGACTGCTGAGCATTATTTCACACAAGTGTCACCTGTGCCTCCATACAAGCATCTGCATGTGCCAGAGGTGTTGAATACATATTTAATAAGCTTGTTCTGTAAACACATCGTAATGGAAACAGTATTTGCCAACAAGGGCAGTCCTGCCATGGCTTTTAGTGGTAACACTCAGTGAGTAAAGTGCCTCTGCTTTCCTGTGTTGGGATCTCATGGCTGCACTGCAGAGCCTGAGCTCGTGTTCACGCTGGTAGAAAAAGTACTCTGAGGCTTGTTTTCATATTCAATTGCAAAGGTAAATGCCACAGTTAACACATGTCCCAGGGCAGAAAAACCCATCTGTGTACCGTCTCAAGGAGCTTTCCTAAGCTTCACCCTTATCAGAGAAGCTATAATTATTGAATTATTGAATCATTGAATCTTATTAATAGATATATTATTGAATTATTGAAATAATTAGATTAGACTTACATAGAGGCAATCCAAGACACTGGTCCCAGATAAATGGGTGATTCATCTAAAATGGCTCATCCAAAGCACAGAGAAATGATTGCAGACCAAACCAGTTACTTCACCACTCCTGTGCCTGCCCACAGCAAGGGCCCCCCAGCACCTTTCGAAAGACTTGCAACAAATTACACACAGGGCAACAGCAGGGCTCACGGGGAGAAGCAGCCCTAGTTTCATTCATGCATTCCAGTTATTTTACTTTTTTTTTTCAGTGTAGTCTGAACCAAACTCCCCAGCCCTAACTAAACACTCCTGAAATCTGGCTTCCTTCTAGTGTAATTGCTGAGGCATTTATATTTGTGATGGAGCACAGCTTTATATCAAGCTTGACTTTCTCATGGAGATTCATTTCCACAGTCTTTTATTTCCCATTGACTGTAACATCTCAGAGCCACAACACCTCCTGGTATTGTATGATGAAGCTGCAGAGCTTTGCAGCAGGAACTGAAAGAAGCAGCGTCACCAATGCGTGTCAGTGCAGGGCCATCAGCACCACTCCTATTGAACAACTGGGTATTAAAAGTTCCTCTCATCTACATCACTGTGGGACAGACTCTTCTGCTGCATAAATCACATTGGTGATTATAGTGATCAAGGGCTGAGCATGCAGACAAATGCTGTTTTAGGAACTCTGCCTCAGAACATCCAAGTTAAGCCCACTGTTATAAGAAATCCTTACTCTTTAGAAAACCTAAATATGTAGCAATAATACCTGATAAAATAATACGTTTCTTTCAAAGCTAAAGAAAGCAGAAAACGTAAAGAAAGTACACTTTCAAAAGCATTTAAATATTTGCATGTTTGCTGATCTAAAGGAAGAAAGGATCCAGGTTGCCTGAGAAATGGATTATTCAGAAGAATAACGTAAAATTCTTTCCCACTAGGTGCTGCTTGTGGTAACAAGGGAATCAGATCCTGTGTTTAATTTCCCCAGACAGCTGTGCAGACCTGAACAATGTCAAAGACACTGCTTCAGGGAGTGCTACATTAGACACATGGCAGTTTGCTAAACCAAGTCTCTCTGCTATTTTCCACAGCAACCTGATCCTTCCCTTTGATTTTTTATGAAAGTATAACACAGGTACAGTGAGGCAAGAAAGGGTTAAGAAGAAAATGTGGTCTTCATACTTTTCTGATTTTGTGAGCATGAATCTCTTTCATGGAACAGCTGTCAAGTCAGCCAACGAAACAGGTCTGCTTAGGTCTCCTGACAATACCAACTGCTGTTGTTCATGTATCCTCAGTGACAGCAGCAAGATGAAAATCGAAATGAATCGCTCTACAAATGAGACACTTTTCTGCTTTGACTTTCCAAATGTGACAGTGTTGTTTGCTTTTTTTTCAGTCAGCAACATTTAGAGATGTTAGAAGACTCTGATGTCAGGAAGTTGCTCAGAGGGTAGTTTCAAAAATTTAAAAATAAAAGGGGGGAGAAATCTGCATAACAGTTGCTTGCATAATAATGTTTGAGTTTTTGTTCATTAGTACTACTGCCACAAAACTGAACAGCAAAATATTCCTAGCCAAACAAACAACTACAGGCTTTGAGCAGCAACTGTGAACATTTCATATCTCACTACTAAGTATTTATTCATTTTCCTTATTGTGCTAGGAGTGCAAAATGCTGGTTCTGGCCACAGAAGCCACTGCTCAGCCCCAGCTCCCTTGGAGGGGCTGCAAAGCACAGATCCATTCCCTTCTGTCCTCTTCTTAGCAGAAGAGTGTTTGTCAACAGATCATGAATGACAGAGAAAAAGATTGTTAAAAGTGTTCTTCTTCAACATGAGTTTGAAAGGGAACATTTGCCCTCCTATGCAAAGGGCTGAAAATACCCTCCAAACAAGCATCTGCAGTATAATGTGAAATAATGTTTCTCCCCAGCTTGTACCAGAAGAACCTAAGGCACAAGGTATGGACTGACACCCATCAGTTCTCTTGTTTTGTGCAGTATGCAGCAAGAAACAATAAACTAAACTTGTAAAAGACTGATATTTTTTAACAGTTGCATTAAACCTCATGAGCCATATCAAAACAAACACTGAAATATAGTTTTGCACATCCAAATGCCAACCTTCCTTTTAAAATACATCTTCATTGTGTCACTCTTCTCCTAATGCAATGCCAACACAATACCTATTACAAGAAGCACAATCCAGCTTTTAGATTTCCCCACAATTTCAAAAATAGAAAAAATGAAATGCTGTCCCCCCTCCCCCCACCAAAACCCTCAAAATAACAACAAACCCACCCAAAAATGGAGAAGGCTTTAAAAAATGCATCATGTATTTCAGTTTATTTGGCTTCAAAGGACCTTACAGACTTCTCTCCATGCTGGTTACAGAAATGCCTCTCACAGTAGACCAGCACAGGCAGTACTGCAGCAGCACAAAGACAAATGTCTCTCACATCAGGATGGTTTTGGAGTGTACTCAGGGATTTCATGTGTAACTGGCTCAGTTACACAGTGAAATCCCAAATCTCTAGAAACTTTTTGAAGTTTTCTGTAAATCCACTGGGTGAAAATCTGTTCTTAGTCCATGAATATTTCTCCAAAGCCCATCCTTCTCAATCAATCAACTTTATAACTTCCTGTTCTGTCAAGCAAAATTTATTTTAGGGAACAGCCTCCTAAAATCCCTGGGTTTGCAGGTGCCAGCTGTGAGACATCCACAGAGCCCAATTCTGTTTTAATAATTAATATCAGTACTATGTGCTAACAGCACTTCCAATCTGAGAGGCTCAAAGTGATTTGCAAATACTAATTAAGCCTCCAAACGTTGTGAGTGTCCCCACATTACCAGTGATGGAAGAAAACTCAGTCATCTGGTCACTTTATACAGAAAACCTGTGGGATTTGCCAAGGAAGAGTGTCAAGAAGCCCACAGTGCCAGTTTTGTACTGCCAGCACAAAGCCATCTTGTGTTCCTGGGGTTTTGTTAATTTTTTTTAACTATTTTCCGATTATATAATATTTTTTTGAACCATATGGGTAGATAAAGGCAGAAATTCTCCATCATGAACTGGTTGTTTATGATAACCAGATTATTTTGCACCTGGTCTTCTGTGAATCTGAGGAGTAAGTGAAGATGAGTACCATGTCACTGCAGTTACCACCATTGCCTTGTGAAATCTTGTAAAATTTAGAACTATTGTTTAAAATTCTCCATGCTCAAAATGTCTAGTTGGGCTTCTTTTTTAACTCTCTTTTTGTTTTCCCCACAAATTAAGTGATACAGCGGATTTTAAAAAATAGCTGGGGAAGGGGAAGAGGCAATTTTTTTGTTTCTTTTTAAACTGTTGGAATCAGGTGTATGTTCTGCTGAACAAGTGGCATTGTTGCTAGTAAAGGGACAGTGCTGGGGACAGAGATTTGCTTTTTGATCTCCTTGTTGACAGGTACTCACATATGAGCCTCTGGTCTCAATTTAGAAAATTTCTTTGCATCTCTTAAGTCAAAGACCTGAGAGTCAGTCCAAACTTAGGACACAGAAAAACTCAGAACAGAAACTAACAGAATAGTCAATGATTCAAAATCTTCATCAGATGACTGATGATAGTGCTGATAGCAGCTTTCTCTTCATTTTAGTCCTGATGCTTGTGCATCACAAACCTCCCTCAGTCCCTCTGTGGAGGATGCCAAAAACCCAGAAATATTAAGTATTTTGTTTAGGCACTCTGAATTCATGTACAAATGGGCATGAGGCAGCTCAGTTAACAGGGCTGCACACCCAAAGATGTAACAAGCAATCCTGAAGTGCAGACAAAGGCTTTTAGTGCTGATCAATCATTTCCCATCCCTTCCCAAAGGAATCAGAGCTGGTGCCACCTGGCACAGGGCCAGCACTCCCAACTGTGAAATTCCAATAAGAGGCTCGTTGATAAGTAATGCAACAGAATTTAATTCTGGGATTTTTGGCATCACTAAACTGAAGATGGAACAGCAAGTAGGAACTTCCTTGGCTGTTATCAACAGAATGTTGCCCTCCTCCACAGCAAACCCTGCCACAGGGACAGGCCCATCAAATGTAAACCACTACAGATTTCAACCTATTGACATCATGCCATTGCTTCCCCCTTCTGATATTTTCTATTCTATCCTAATTCTAAATATTTCTAATTCTTCCGGAGCAATAGCCTTTATTTTTTTTAAGCCTCCAATATTCCCCACCAGTGCATCTGATCCTTTTCCATTTGACCATTCCATCTGAAAAGCAGCCCCAGCCTTGAAATATCTCTGCACTCCTCTAACAGCTAGAGCAGCAGGGCCAGAAATTATAAATTACTCTATTGTGCCCCAAAACTGGCAGCCCAGGCTGCTTGCTGATGCATTAACCTACAGAGAATTCTCCTGTCTTGGCCATCCATGTGCCACAACTGGGTATTAGTGAAAGAGCAAGCCTGGCCAGAGCCAGTCTTTTACTGGGCTCAGTGTAGGCATGACAAAGGGAACACCCCAAGGACATTAAGTTTGCCAGCTTTCCCTACTCTAGGATATCAGTAGATTTTTTCATAGCATTTTAAATTATAAAGAAGCTGCTCTGGTACAATTGAGCTGGGGTTGGGGCTGCAAAAAGCAAGAAATTTTCACATCTGTCAGATTAATTTAAATGAGGTTGGTTAGTCAGAGCAGTTCAGTGGTTTGGAAAGTAAAAATAAGTCCTCAAGAGATGAGTGATGCCTCAGGGAAATTGATGATAAACAGACTTACCAGCAGGCTACACAATTTACTGCCACATACTAATCCATGAGTGTGAAGGCCGTGTGTGTATCTGTGTGTCTGTAATTTGTATGTGCACACACACATTCGCAAGTCAAACTCTAGAGAAAGAGCAAGGGCTCTTTTGTCCCTTAAGTCATTGGAGCTGAATGGATTTAATCAGCAGGCTGATAAATTACAGCCTCCTTTGTTTGCTCAGGTGCCCCCACACAGACCTGTGGCAGTGTCCTGGGCAGGGGAGGAGTGGCAGTGCCATGCCTGGCCCTCTCCACAGACAGCCAGCAGGCCAGAACTGGTATTTGCTACCCTGACTTTCCTGCTCTGTCCTCCTTTGGTCATTGAAGGAATCCTTCTTGCTACAGTGCAGCTTTTAAGTCAATCCTGCCTTAACAGTTTTCCCATCACCTTGATGTCTTGACCTAGGTATATGTTTGAAGAATCCATATAATAAATATAATATTTTATATTGTATTTCATTATTATATTTGACCTACACCAGAAAAGTGTAGCATTGATTTTTCCCAGCATTTTAGAGTATGCTTTGGAAGCCCAGGAAACCCAGGATGATTTCCTTTTCTTTCTACCTGAGCATTTCTTTTTCAGCCTAAGTCCTCATTTGACTGGCTTTTCTGAATGTAGCACCATAAAGAAGCACATATTTCCAGGATTATAGAAAGTGGGTTCACTGCAGAGTTCAAGCATCAGCTGTTGATCTTTGTTCCTGTACTTTGTCATAGTATTACTGCAGCCCCTAAATAACACAGGACTGAATTGCCAAACTAAAAACACATCATTTGTACAGATTCCCTGTGACAAAAATAGTAGGACCCAAATGATGGGGTAATTCAGCTTCTAGTACTGCACGGAGTAGATCAAGCACCAGATTGTAATCTTTTTAGACCAGTTTGAGTAACCAGATATAAACTGGTCTAACAGGGATCAGAACCTTCCCCACAGCGTGCACACAGCTGCACCTGTTCATTTTCTCTGCACCAAGGGTGAGGCAGGATCTCAGGCAGTGTGTGGTGCTGGGGGAGGACACGTGCTAGGGAAGGTCTCACCCGAGCCACAGTCTGGCTGTTGGACAGCTCCAAAGGGGAGCTTCACATTCTCAGAGTCTCTGAAAAGGGCTAAAATGGCCCAGAAATAATTAATTTTGAAATATTTAGGAAATGTGGTTGCAAATTTTGTATGTTAACAGAAAATCAAACATTACCCAGAGTAAGTGACTCCTGTATTATTTGGAAGTAAAATGCACATGAAGGTCATACTGCACAGTATATGGTGACAGCCACATTTTCTAAAGCCATCCTGACATTCCAGTGTATCCTGTGCAATCCCAACCTCTGTCCCCAGTGCAGGTGGAACCTCACTTCATAGGAGAGATTCCCATCCTGCTTTCATTAAAGATACATGAAAGACTTAGCAAATTCAGAGACTTTCCTGAAAACGTGGTCCTGTGATTTATTTCAGGTATGGTTTTTGGTCCTGTGATATATTTCAGGTATGATTTCATTTAAAAATGGAAGCATTAATGGTATAGACAGAATATATAGAGCAAAAAGTTTCTGACAGTGCAAGAAGGGAGCTTTGAGTATACAGTTCAGAGCCATTACTTTTTTTGTTATTCTGATTTGATTTTGCTCTTGATTTACCGTTTTTGACAAAGACCATGTAAACTGAATTGTAGTACAAAACCTCTAAATAAGATCCTGCCTGGAAGCATGCTGGAATACATCTTGCTCATAGTCCCTACCTCCTTCACTAGGGAAGTTTTTCTGTGAGTAGTTGTTCACAAAGTTGTTCTGCCAGGAGCTGACTTTTGGCCATGTGCTGCATGCAACCTTTTCACACAATAAATTTAAGAGAAGGTAACCTCATTATGCAATTGTTCTTGTGAACATTAGGAAAGCTATTAAAATTTGATGTGATCGTTTATCACAGGCATAGTTATTACAGATACTAATACAACAGATGTGATTATAGTTTACAAGTCAGTGCTACATGGGAGGATGAGATGTTGGCAATTGTTCGTCACACTTGGCTTAGAATTCATTTTTATTAAATAATATTATAAATGCATCATTTTGTTTTTTCCACTGTGCTCCCAGATGGATGTTTGTCTTCTAGTAGCTCACTATTTAAGTTTTCTAAATAGTTGTAATATTGTAATATTAAAATGGGTAAACTACCAAATAATGCCAAATATTTGATATGCTCCACATGTCAAACCCAGTTTGATACAAAGAATTGGTTGTGCATTTTTCAGAGTGCAGGACACGTTGTACAAGTTGATCAGCTTTATAACAAAATGTTCCTTCTGGCTTGATGCAAGAAAATATTGCTTCTGAAAGGGGATTATTTATTTATTCACAACAAAGACCCAACAGTCCTACCATATGGTTTCATGTCAGATATGCAATGTCAGTCAGGCATGCTCTGTTAGCCAAGACATTTGCCTGCCCTGTGTCATCTATAAAAATCTCTGTTCTGTGTTTACCTTTTGGACCACTTCTTTTAGACATACATACTTGCTAAAATCCAAATGCTACATAAATCAATAAGAAGTGAGACTTTGTGTAAACAGGAACAGAAGATGGGGTGTCTGAGCATCAACCTGGGACACACGATTGACAGTTCTTAATTTCCTACCTAGTGATCTATAGATAGGCTTATTTTTGCTTTCACTTGAATACCAGGTTATATGCAGATGGCATCAAAAATATCTCTTTTACAGTCATTTATAGTGACTCTTGCACTCAGCTGATCTAATAGCCTTATTCATCAGATACTACCAAAAACATGCAGCTAAATAACAGTACTTCGAAACTTACCAGTATTCATTTCTAAGGCCCTAATGTTACCTTTAAATAATTATAGAGCAGAAACATTATCACTGTCAAGTGTAAGCTAATCCATTAAATTTAGGATTTTGAATCCTTAGTGGTACCTGTAACTCCAGCATTTTCCTACCCTACCTCTTCTACCTGGTTTCCAAAAAAGTTGCAATGTGCAAGAGTGGAGGTTCTTGAATGCTGTCCTTAAAATGAGGGTAGGGATGAGCCCAAATACCAGGCCAATGGAAAATTAAATTTAAGGGCATATGGAAATACCCCTGCCTTTGAGTTGCTAGGATAAAATGGAGCAGATACCTCTCAGTATGGGGCTGTCTTTTAGAGAGCTGAATTCACTGCACTGCTTAATCCAAGGAGAGGAGAAACACAGCAATTTATCAAAAGCATAAAATGGTATTTTCATCCTGCTGCTCTCCACTCACACAGAAAAAAAAAAACCGTGAGCTGTTTACAGGAACCACAGATAGGATTGTGCTCAAGATTTCCAGGGAGAGGAACAAAACTGGGCTCTGTCCTCTACTGCTGCAGTCATGGCACCAGGGCTCCCACCCTCCCTGCCCTGCCAGCCCTGCCCTGCCAGCCCTGCCTGTCACTGTCACCCCTCCAGAGCTCACAAGCTGTGCACAGAAACACAAGAGTGCTGAATGTTAACCTGCTGAAATCCACAATGCCTTGTGAGGCAAAGGGGGAACGCTGGGCCTCCCCATAGTTTCTGTGAAGACAATCAATTATCAGCTTTTACACCTTAGAGGAGTTTTAAGTTTTTAGCCAAGTTTTTTCCTAATTTAATTACCACAGGAGGTAGAACTAGAATAGGTCAGCTGCTGCTGTCATTTACCACAAACACTGGAAAACCCAGGTTTTTTATTTGACCCCAAATGACAACTTTAGGAGGAGAGACAGACAGAAGGCTCCCTGGCCTCAAGGTGTGGCGTTCACTTGGAATATAGATGACCTAAGATCCTGTCCTGGTACCAAAATAAACACAGCAGAAGGTTCAGCCTGAATTTTGCACATCCCTATCAGCCACACATTCTGACTCAAATGGTATTTAATTCCTTCTGTAGAAAGGAAACTGTTGCAGCTGAGTTTGAGAGCAGCACCTACACTCAATTGACTAGTAAGGCAAGTTCAGCCCGAATATTCACACCCATAAAAACCCTCAGGAGGCTGAGAAGACTGCCCAGTCTCTAACCAAGGTATCATTCATTACCAAATACATTACCATATGTTTTGTCAGCCACCTAGGGCAGAGTGTACAGCGCACTGCCCTAGAAAAAGCCACAAACGCAGGTATTTGCATCATTTCCAAATCTGCCCGTTTTGCAGCCAGTCACTCATCAAGCACAGCTTGAGGAGACCCTTTTGGCCACTGGGCACTCCTCTCTCCCAGCTGCACCAGTTTGTGCATTACCTGCAGTGGGTGCCCACCCACCCTGGCCATGCCAGCAGGGCTGGGGCAGGTCCCTCCTTCACCTGCCTTGGGCACAGCCAGCAGTGCCTGTGTGCTTCGAAATGCACAGGTATAGGGGCAGGATGAAGGAAGGACTTCAGCTTTATGGAAATGTTCTGAAAAGCTCTTCAAAAATTGCTTCTGGGGTAGTAAAAAAAAGAAAGGGGAAGGGAGTATTGTTAACAAAACAGAACCCCTTGAGACATATTTTATTTGCCAAGCAATGTACACAAAAACCAGATTAATTAAAGTTACATTCATATATTTTAAACAGCCTTAAATTATTCATTTCCATTTTAAAAATATATGCAAGCACAGTTTCTTCAGCAATAAATTTTTAAGATGGTGGGACATTTTACATCATACTGTTCTCTCGAGACTTTTCCTTGCATCTTAGGTTGTTGATGAAGCCAGGAACAGTGCAATAGGAAGGACTGGACAATATTAAGCGAGGCATTTCTGCATCTGGACTCCCTGGGCACAACCGCCAGAAGCAGCTGAAGTGGAAGGAGGGAACTGGAGCTGGCCAACACTGCAAGGAGCAGGGCCAGAGTCAAGTGCTCTTCCACAGGGATGCTCACAGCAGGTTTAGTACCACAGGCAGCTGCTGCAGACTCCGTCTGTGCAGAGTTCAGGACCTCAACACAAAGTTTTTTGTCAAAAGCAGAGAATTCAACTTCTCCTGCTCTGCTGCTGTGACCCCTGTGTGAGCCTTCCAAACCCAGGTGTTGAGCTTGCTCTCAGTGCCACCCTGCAGAGCAAGATGATGTCTCCACTGCTCCCCTGAGACACTGAACTAGTGCTGAACAGAACTTCCCTGCTTAAGCTACAGGGCAACTCCTGCAGAAACATTTCCTACTGTGGACAAATCAACTCACCCTTTCACAGGACAGCATCACTTTCCATTCTAAAATTGTACAAAGCAAGTGGTTAAATAGACAAGTGGTTCAATAGACCAGCCACAATTTGCCCAGAATTTTTAATTCAATGCTTTATTTTTCAAGCTGCAAATTGAGTGAAGTTTTACATGCAGGTGGCATACAGAAAAGTCTTCATAGGCTGAGATTTAAGTCACCAAATTCTTGCAATTTTTCTCAAAAATGGGGGACAATAAAAAGCATCTAACCTGCCCCTCCCCAACTCCACAGAGTGAGCAGAATGTGCAGTGAAGCACTGTCAGAATTGGTGCTTGATGTGAAGAACAGCCACTGAAGCTGCAGCTTGCAAGTTTTTGACAATTAAAGCTCTACCCTGCTGTCCTCCAGTGAAGCTGATGGGAGGTTTGCCTGAAATTGGTTTTGTGAAGCCAACAATGTGAGACTGCCATGAATATTTTAAAGTAAAGGAGTTGGAATACTCTAATGATCTTATGTAAATCTAGTCTAAGAAATTCATTGGTAATATTTTGAATGGGTCATTAAGCAAGGGAGAAAAGGTTGGAAAGCAGCCTGAAAAGGAGAACATTTTCAAAAGCCAAAATACTCCCCAAAAGCTTCAGAGCCATCTAATTAATCTAGCTCGGGGAAGCCGAAGGAGAACAAAGTGACAGAGTATCAAATACATGAGTAACCATAGGCAGATGCTCCAGTTTGTCAGGAGACAGCAGGAAGTCAGTAATGCACACTTACCATGCTTAAATGCTGAATTTAAACATTATATACATTTAAAAATACCTGTGATTTAGCATTTTGGTCCTTATCATTAGTGCTAAAAACAGAAGTCCTACAAAAATTCCAGATTAAGCCAGAGTACAAAGCATGGTGGTGCTACCCTGGGGAGAGTGCCAGCACCTCATGGGTCTCTGACTCACCTAAAGCCTCACCACTGCACACTCTGCTGCAGGACACTTGTTTGCTTGGCTGTTCAACTAATTCTCTTTTTGCTGTGAAACAGCACAAATATTTCTTAAGAAACTAATTTTTTAAAAAAACCAACAAAACCACCCATGGCAGCTGAAGGACTTTTAATGCCTGATTTCCTTAGGCTTTATGTGAATGCATACTATTGTTTGGAATGTGGGCAGAGCATATTTATGAACATTTTTGGTGAAGAAGTGATTGGGGTAAGGCTGTATGTGCACAGCAGACAAACAGTTTTACACTCTTGTCTGGCATAGCTCACTCATTAAATCCCATCAGTTTTCTGTTGACTTTTCTCTTGAAGATTTATTCCACTACGTCTGCAGCATCTATGCCACGTTAGCAATTACTTAATGTATTTGGGGTGTTGAAATAAAGATAGACTTATTCAGCTGATGCCCAGGGAAAGGACTTTTCTCCAGTGTGAGGTCTGATTGANTGTTTGTTTTTTGTTTTTTTAGCTCTGCAAGGCGTCTCTAGCAGAGCGAGATACACGGTGAAGTGACGAAGTGAAGTGGATTAGAGGGTCTGGACTTTATGTACTGTTTTTTTGACTTAATTACTATTCAAAACATACTTTTTATTTATAAAGTTTTATTAATACTTACTACTTATGTTAACATGTTATTTCTATTTTAAACTAATTTTTAAAATTTAACTCAGTAAAAGATGGGGGACGAGAGCAAGAATAAGGAGGACAGGGCTACTTCTTAATTTTTTTATTTTGTTTCTTTAAACTTTATATACTAAAAATTTTAACTTCTACATTTACATTCTGTGATAAACTAACTACTACTTATTTTGAATTTTTTCAGCTTGTGGTGCTTTATACAATGTGGATATTCACTCTTATGGCTAGAGATCAAGAGCAGTGTCTTTCTGGGTTCTGTGTGAGGCTGGCTGACTTTTTTGCACAGATTTTAAACTCCCCTGTCCGGTCTCCAAACCTTTCAGGGCAGCCAGAGGGATGTCTTGGACTCCAACACACAAGAGAACTTTTTCTCTAATTCCCACTGTAAAAGTTCTGTTCCTATCTGATCCTCATGACTGCAGCACAATGACCAAGTTCCTGGCAGCCTGCAAGACACCCTCCTTACCTCTCTGAGGTAAAAAAGAGCCCTGTCTTTGTTTGGAGGCAGAGAACTGATGTTCTGTGAGGGTGCCTGTCCCCACTGAGGCTGCAGTGACAGCAGGCAATGGGCACTGCACAGTCAGGTCACTTTGGGCTGGTCACACACCACTCACATAACCAGGGTAAAAGAGGCTGCAGAACAGCAGTGGGGCACAGATTGAGGAACCCTCCCTCTGTATTTCCAGGGTTTGGCAAATTTTCACATGAAGCAGACATCTGAAATGCTTGGGTCATTAGAATGGGTCAGCTATTGCATATGCAAATACCTGAATTAGCTTCAAAGAGGTTTGTCTGTGAAAAAATGATCCTAGTATAAATACCAAATAATTTTTTCCTGGTTTTACCTAGAGGTAATGCTGATGGCAGCAATTCTGGGAAAAGACAAGTTTGGGTTTATGTGACAAACAGATCTTCACAAATTACTGAGACTGTTTTGTAAGCAAATGGTGACCCACTGACATGAGTCCTGCAATGTACAGAAAAGATCTGGGGCCCTTCCAGTGACTTAGTAAGACAAGGCTAATGCCAAGTACAAACAGAGGTAAAGTTTGGAAAAAACTGTAACAGAGAAGCCTCCTGCAACTAGCTAATCCAGATGATTAAACAAGAAAATCATTAAGACAGATATCATCCCTAGTAACATACTTAGTGAATTCAAAAAGAGCTCAAAAGTTGGTGTTCATGTGTGCTGGAGAAAGAATTGATACCCAAAGATGTGCTCATCATAGACAAAAGTATTTAGATTGATTTTAGGGAGAATTAAGATACCTGGACCATTCAGAAAAGTGAATAAAAAACTATTTTGTTGACAAAATAACTAAAATTGGTCAGAAGAATTTTTACCTAAATCACTGGTTACAGGTCAGACCCTTGGGAATGTCTTTGTGCTCCAGACGGAGGAGCCCAGAGTCCTCTGGTTTTCCCCCTGACACCAAGTGTCTTCTTTGACCTCTGTTAGAGAACTCTCCCCTAAATGAGGCTCACAAAGCAAAATAACACTTCCCATCCAAACATCACAAAGTAAATTTTTAATGGAGATGGCAGCTGAGTACCAAATGCCTTGGTGTAAACACATCACGTTTCCCACATAAACTCTGTGCTTGAAAATACCACCCTGATTAGGACATTCATAGTTTGGCATGCCATGAAGCATCAGAAGTGTTTCTTTCATTCTTATTAGGAATTAAGAAGCAGAATATAATTCTCTATACTGTTGATAGGGTTGGAGAGTGTTGCCTATACTTAGACATTACAATAATCTCCCTTTCACAAGCCCTGAAGCAGGTAAGCATTTTGGATATTTATAAACTGGTTCATTAGTGCTCCCTTCCCTCCCATGTCAATTTACACAAAGAATGAACAGGAGCACAAAAATTCACCTAGGGCCAAGGTATTATTGATCATAATCATAACATTCCAATGACAGCTGCTTGCATTTACTGCTGCACTAAATATTAATAAGGGTTAACTCTAACTTATTGACATAATTATAGAAAGGAATTGGATATCACATTTCTGTGTAAATTCCAACTTTTCATCCTGTAAATATCAGTGCATGTTAAATATTTGAATTTTCACTGTTATTAAAGGTTCTGAAGTTCAGTGATAATTAGTGCAATCCGGTGCCAAACGATTCAATTCCCAGGAGAGCAGTATTATAGAAGGAGCTATGGCAAAACTTCAAGGACTGAATCCACAGTATAATTAGTATAAACCTCAGATTTTAGCATAATATAGTTCTGTGGATTTTGCAAAGCACTACCTATAAAAAATTTGAAGCACCTTAATGTGATAAAAATAAGAGTTAAATTACCTTATAATGTTAATGTTAATGTTTGACAGAGAACACAAATTACTTTAGGAAAAAGCCTAGATAGTTGGGTAGATGTTTCTGCAGCACAATCCAGAAATCAAAATTATATAAATCTAAGTGCTGTCTAGTGTTCCCTATTATTTACTCCAAGTCTCATTTTCCTCCTACCAGAATAATTTCTGTTTCACAGGTTTGATACTGAGCCGACTATCAGTGAGAGGTGGTACCTCAGAAATGAGAGCATACATGTCTGTCATCAAAGAAAAATAACTAAGCTGTACACAACAATTAGCAGCCATCAATTCAAAATTTAATTTTAGATTCTTGATTCTGAAAAACCTGACAAATAGTTGTGATTTCACTCCCATGAACAGCACTAAGGGATCACTGAGAAAACATAGTTAAGACCTTGCATATAGAGAATTATATCTTTCTGGAGATCATTTGATTCCAAAGGTAAATTCAAAGATCCCTGGTGCTTATGTCTTATTAAAACCAAAACTCTCCAAAGATAATATTTTAATTAGAACAATATAATTTCCTTGAATACACAATTTCCTCTCTGTCCTTCACCCTGTTCAGCCTGGCCTTAGCTAACAGGAGCAGTTTTGTGAGCTCAGCATTAATGAAACCCTTGTTTCCTACAGATTTGTGTGTCTTCATTGACAGAAAAACTGAGCTGGTCAGGCTGAAGTTTATCTAGCAGCTGGGACATTTTTTAAGTCATTTTGTCTTGCAAATTCTTGCACACTATGAGAGCTCACCATGACCCCTTTCCTGAGCAGAGGCATTTGCTGGGCTTTCTCACCCAGGTGCCAACTCCATGAAGCTGCTCCAAGTGTAAGTCTTGCTGAAATCCCTCCTGCTCCTTTTGCCTGATCCTGACCAATGGGTTCAACTGATATGAGAGGCAGGAAAACACATATGGACCTATCCATTTGTCTAAGTGTTTTCTTCCCATAGGCCAACTTGTTTTTAAAATAACTGTGTGGCCTACAGTGACATAGCAGGCTCATAGTGAGTGCAGACACTGCAGCTGCTTGCTGGAAACACAAAACTGACTCTTCCCTTTGCCCTACTCCCATCTTACTCAATGTCCCTCAGCCTCGTGGGGGTTGCTCCCTGTGAGAATCAATGTGGCACCTCTGAATCTTCTCACTGCAAAGTTCTTTGGAGTTCAGCCACTTCCCCCCAAGCACCCTCAAAGGGAGAATCATTACAGCTGTGCCACAAACAATGCCCTGATAAAGGTTGTCTTCATCATTTCATATTGCTGGGACCCATTCTTCTAACCTTTCTCCAGAGAAGCTTATGTTATATTTTTAAATAATCACCTAATCTAAATGACCCTGCGACAGGCACATACCCAGTGCACCACATAGGTGTTTTCCCCAGCTAAGGAAACTGCCTATGCCAGGCTGATTAGTACTTAAACGAGTTTGGTCTGTCAAGAGCTGCATTTTCTATGTTCCACAGAACATTCACAGAATCACAGAATATGCTGAGTTGGAAGGGACCCATAAGAACCATGCAGTCCAGCTCCTGTCCCTGCACAGAGACCCCAACAATCCCCCTGTGCATCCCTGGCAGTGCTGTCCAAACACTCCTGGAGCTCTGGCAGCCTCGGGCTGGGACCATTCCCTGGGGAGCCTGGGCAGTGCCAGCACCTCTGGGGAACAAATTTTTCATGAGCTCCAACCTAAACCTCCCCTGGCACAGCTCCAGCCATTCCCTGGGCTCCTGTCCCTGGTCAGGAGAGGGAAGAGATCAGAGCTGCCCCTTTGTGATGATGTTGAAGACCCCA
>VYXD01009201.1:337803-421210 GCA_013397195.1 Hylia prasina | reverse complement strand
AGTTTCTAGTCAGCTGGGACCTCTCCACATTCCCAAGACTGCTCAAAAATCATCAAGAGAGGTTTTGCAGTGACATCAGCAACTCTTTGAGGATTCTTGGATGAAATCCATCAGGCCCCATAGATTTGTAGGGATCCAGCTGGAGCAGCAGATCTCACACAATTTCAGGGTCAACTGGGAGTTGATCATTGTCAGAGTCATGGTCCTGCAGCTCAGGGTATTGAGCCTCCTTGGTCTCTGATCCATGTTGAAGATAGAGACAAAGAACACAATAAATACTTCTACCTTCTCCATGTCCCTGTTTGGGAGGTGACCACCCTCATCCTGGAACAAGAAAATGTTATTTCTGCACTTCCTTTTGCCATTAATATATTTGAAAATACTCCTTTTTATTGGCCCCCACGTTTCTAGCAACTTCAAGTCCAACTAAGCTTTGGTTGCAAAGGTTTTCTCCCCATGGTGGTGAGCAGCATCTCTATATTCTTCCCATGGCACCTGAACTTGCTTCCACTGGGTGTGTACCTTCCTCTTTTGCTTAATTTCCAAGAGGAGATTGCTGATCAGCCAAGCCACCCTTCTGCCTCACCTGCTTGACCTCTGACATTTAGGAATTGCTGCTCCAGTGCCTTTAGGAGGTGATGTTTAACAAGTGACAGCACTGATGGACCCAGCACCTGCCACAGCATTTTCCCTGGGGATTTAGACCACTAGTTTCCTGAGCAGCCTGAAGTCTGCTCTACTTCATAAAGTATGGTTTCTAAACCCCTATCTGTTTGATTGACAGTTTAATATCTTTTTGGATCTTTTTATTCCCCATGAAAAAAAGCCCACCACTTCAAATGAAGGATGCTGTGTTTTTAATCAAATGTCAGGTTTGAGCATCTCAGCCCCAGTCCTTTGGTGGAAAGCATTTGGCAATACAGGGCATGTCAAAATGAGTAAAGCAGTAACAGCCAAGTAGAGGAAGAGAGCTCCCAAATATGTCCTCCTGCTTCAAGGTTATCTCTTAGGTTGAAGATTAGATGTTCATTTGCCTTGGCTTATGTCAGGGAGTGCTGCCTTGACTTGGAGAGGAACTTCCATCCCCTCAAAGTGCAGACTATGCTCTATTTAAGGCTGAAATCTTGAACAAAACTATACCTTTTATATATTGCTATACTTGAACAAAACAGGTACTTTGCAGCTACTTCAGCCACGTCTCACAGTAAAAATCTCCCATTCTCCTCCCAGAGGTTTATGTAAATCTTAATTACTGCATCACAGTTCCAATATTTACAGACATGCTGTAAATCCATTGTGTACAAAGCAGACTAGGATCCAATAATACAGAGGCATTGTTTAATTATATGTTTATTAGAGCAGTAAAACTAATAATCCCCAGTAAAATCTTTGAAAATTATCCCGTCATGATAGAGTAATCACTGTCCTTTCAGCAGAGGATAAAAGCACAGCAAACAGACATTGCTGTGTCACAAAGCTGTAGCAGGCACAGCAACACGGCTCCAAGCCCAATTCATTCTGTCAGCCTTACACAATCAATGTATTTAAAAACATGCATTAGGAAAGCAATGAAATAATTCAACTTCTGGTGCCTATATCAATTATTTCAGTGGGTCTCACTCACAGGGAATGGATTCTAAAAGCTCATTTTATACACACAGCTCTGGTCCAAAGCCAGAAACAGTTAGGGGGTCTTCCCTTTGGCCCAGCCATCTGTGAATGAGGCCAGTCCTGACAAGCCCTCTCTGGGGCAATTCAGCAGGGTTCTGGCAAGATGTTTTTGCTATTTACAGAGTGCATTTCTGTTCACTCAAGGAGCATGGACATTTTGCTTTTTGCAGGTTTACTGTGCATGTGTCCTCTTGGTTACAGTGTCCCATAATGCATGAGGATGCAGGCTGGTCTTGTAACAGAGAAAATGTATATTTATCACCAGCTTTCCCTATAAATTAATTCTAGTGGGGAGAAGAACACTTATTACAATGTGCATGTATTTTTCCATGTGGAGACAAAGCATCAGTGTCTCTTTATCCACCTGTGAGTTAAGAAGCTGTTCTTTAGCTTGTGGGCTGTGGCTGTTGCTAAGACAACTGCGGTGCAGCCGTTTACGATGTCCGTGATCATGCACCACAAGCTGTAATTTACCCACAGGTTCCTCATTCATTAGAGCAGAGAAACAGCAGGGTGGCTGCTGCACCGTGTCCCACACAATAGGAGTACTATGAGCATGGTATGAGTGGCTGTCACCACCTACTCTGGGTCTGGAAAGATGCTGCATTTAAAGGAAACCCAATACTTGGTAAATGCTTTATCAAAGGAAAGTGTAACCTCCCAGCCTAGGAAAGGAAATTAGGGAAAACCCTACCACTTTGTAACTGCCTCAAATAAAACACAGCTGTCCACATTATAAATTTTGAAGGACTTAATTTTGGTGCACACCTGTAATGATATCTAAATGCAGGAGTCCTTTGGAGACTGAGGAAACAAGCGAGAAACAGCACAGTCTGGGCCTTTGCATTTTGTCACTGCATTACCTGGCAAGGAATAGGGCAGTAATTAGGATTCTCATGCACAGCAGCACTACTTCATGTAGTGTGTCTTACCACTTGAGAGGATGAGCTAACAACAAATTCCTTTGCTCTGTAAATGGTCTGTACCATGTTGTTCACTTTCTGGGAACACCTTCAGGATCAGTCACTGACATTAAAGTGTCCAGCTCCTCAGGAGGAGCACTCCAACAGTACAGCCTTCCTTACTGCCAGAAGGGTTCCACAGAGTTCATTTGGCCAGCAGAGTCTTACACTCCTGTAGTGGCTAAAATATAAAATTATTGGGGTGCTTTTCTATAGCCGGTGTGCTGTAATCCTATTACAAGTAAGTGATGAGCCACTAAAGGTTAGTAAGAGAAGGATGAGGAGAGAGGCATGTGCCACGTGTGGGCTGGGCTGAGCAGTCACTACTTGCACAAAGAAAGGACTGGAAGACATGGAGGCTGACCAGGCAAGAGGAAGAAAAGAGCACCTGAACACTCAGGTTACTGGAGGAGCTCTTAGGGCAGCAGCACCTGTCAACAGAATTCAGTAAGGCACTCTGGTATTTCTGAATTTCAGTTTTAAAATCTAAACAGCACTTGCAGTGCACAATGGTGTTATATTGTAGCTGCAATGAGACTGAGACATCAGAAAAAGCTTCTGCTTGTCTTGTTTTGTGTATCCAGCCTTCACAGACATGCACCTTGTGTTCAGGGGCTTGTCAGCACCGAGCAGCCGTGTCTGCATCACTACAGATAGCAAGCATTAGTGAGGTGAGAATTGAAAGACAACTATAGAAGGTAGTTACTAAATGCATGTCAAATATTCATTTTCTTGTAATCCAGTACTTCCATTTCCCTCAGAGTCCCGCACATCACCAAGACATTTGTAACTACCCGTTCCCACTCAGATTTTCTCCTGGACAGCAACCAAGCCAGTCTCATTACTTGAACAGTGTTTCACACTCTACAGTGTATAGGTCTTTAAAATTCTTCTTCTGCCTCCTTGTTTTATCATGTATTTATTTTGTGCATAACTATTTTAGTTTACTGCAATAAAATCCATTCTCCTTAAGGCACAATCTATAATGAACAAATAAAAAATGTTATTTTGTTCAGAATGTGTTATGAACAGCTTAGTATCAATTTTAAGGAACTGTGACTAGCTTCCTAATGGCTTCTTATTTCAGTTATTTCTAGCTGCAACTAAGCCAGACAAATGCTTTAAAATCATTCCTATTAAAGCACTTGAGAGGTTTTTAGCAATGCTTAGATGTGCCATCAGTAAGACATTTTAAATAACACACCTAAAAATAGAACTGTTCCTAGAGATCATACAGGAAATGTGCCAGAAGGGAAATATGCTTATGATAAAAGAGATTTCCTATACATATTCTTAGCTTCATAAAGCCACTTGAGAATCCCATTTTAGAGACAGGAAATTTATGTACCTTAATCCTTATTTATGTCCTTTAAAATCAAACTGTCTTCCAACTGCTCATGTCTGAATGCTCCAGTTACGTACTACAGGCTCAGCACTTCGGGAAAATTTCTGCCTTGCAGGACTCTGATTTCAGATTTAGCTTTTGAGTATTATTTTCCATACTTGGAGTCACCGTGGAGTCCAATGTATCTGAACTCAAGAAATCAGCCCAAAATTTCCTGCAGCAATTCATATCTCCCAGGCTTCAACACATACTTTGATCAATCTATTCATTCCCTGATTTCAGCTTCATAGTGGGGATCTCCAAATTCCATGGAGCTCTGTGGGACTGCTGGGCATGAAAGAAGTGCCAGAGCAGCAGGTGAGGTGCACGTGTACATCCACTGAAAGTTTTTCTCCTGGTGTTCCTTCCTGCATTCCTTGCCTTTTTCCCAAGAAACACACTGATAGAATGAGCATTACAATCAGCTCTTAAAACACTACAGATATTCAAATCCAAGGAATGGTTGCTATTGTTCTCCATTTTGTTTCAATTAGGTCTGTTATACAGGCATCCATTTACTCACTCTTACATTTCCCTGTCATCACTGGAGCTGAGCAACTTCCACAAAAACAGGCAAGTCATTCAGGCCCCATGCATTATTTGGATCCTGGTTTTCATAGTATGACAGAACCAAATTCAAGAGACAAATTTTATTTTTAGGTAGAGGAGAGTGAATGTTTGAAACAGTTTGAACTGTTCTGGTCTGCCCAGGAAACATGTCCCTGAGTATGACTGTTAGTAAATGCACTGAGGGTCTGTGTTCCCCCACAGCACGTGATGTCTGACTCTACCACACATTGTCCACAAGGCTTCAAACCTCAGCCATCACAGGAGAATTTGCAACAGCCCAAGAGTGTGGTCAAGAGTTAGCCATCATCCAGCACACTTAGCAAGTCCTTTATTTTCCTTGCAACAGTACCTATAAATAAGCAAAAACAAAAAAAGGTGTGATGGTGCTGCAGGCAGCCTCTGGCTGGGCTGCAGTTGTGTCTGATCACAGCAGAGTAGAAACAGCCTTGCCCTCGTTGAGTTGAAGCTGTGTCCAATAAGGAGATGTGTTCCAAAAGAGTGGGTTGGCCAATTGAGAGAGAAAGGAGAGAGATGGGGAGTCAGTGTTGGCTGGTCATGCTGCCTGCGGGATCCAACAGAGAAAGGGTACCAGGGCTTTGCTATAAAGCAATAAACTGCTGATACATTTAACCTGCCTTCCCTGAAGGTCTCTTGAGCCTACTGTTAATCAGGGCAGTTTTTATAGAGACTCTTCTAAGTGATGAGTGACTGAGGAAAGGGCTGCCTCAGTTGTGCCACCACTGTTGATTGATGCCCTCTGTGGGGAGCAAAGCGGCTCCCCATATTTTTTTTTTTTTTTTTTACAAATAGTATAAAAGGAACTAGAGAATATCTTATATGTCCCCTAATTGTAGGAGTGGTTCTTAGAAACAATGAACTGCTCCCTCTGCTACCTGGCTGGACACCTGCTGCTGCTGAGTTTTAATCTGGACAGTAGTAATGACAGTCATTTATGTGGAAAGACAAAAGCCCAGTCTTCTCTTCACCTGTCTTTTGAGATAATGATAGAGATTTCTGTCCTTTTCCTAAAGGAAAAACTAAAAAAAAAGTCTATAAATTCATTTAGATGTGTGCATTCAGTTTTCTATATATTCCTCTGTAGTTTTACTTTTTAGCATATTGTGTCATTCCTGTTTACCAACAACCTGACTTCCCTACTAAAGTATCACATTTAAAAATCCATTCAAGAATACGATACACAATTCAGTGTAACACAAAACATGATGTATTAATATATTCCATTAAATCCTTACAAGCCCTTTGACTGTCAGTTAAAAATCACAGACTGTAATGCAGGTGCCTCCTCACTTCCCATCACCTTGGGCTTAGCCAAAAAGGAAAGAGTTAATTGTAGTACAGAAGAGCAAGGTCCACTAATTTAATTCCTTTCTTATTGACTCATTTCTCTTAAATCAGTTTAAAGAGCAGGTACTTTGTTTTAGAAATTGAATCACAGTTTCACTTTGGAAAGGCAACCCCTGTCAATACTACAGATATGAAAGGGGTCGTGAAAATTCATACCTGCTTGTATCCCTGTAGGGTGATACTTATCTGTTGGGTCAACTGCAAAAGTATTCAATTCAAAAGTAAAAGAATGTTCTAAATTATATCATATGGCTGGACCAGGAGTTACTAGAAATAGGAGATTAAATGGAGTAGACCCCAAAAATGTAAGATTTCTTTTCATTATTATACAGATAAAAGTTGTGTATGTATAAATTTGCATTTGAAAGGATGTATGTTAGGTCCTAAGTCAATAACTCAAGGAGAGGAGAGGAAGAGTGAATCACTCAAAAAACCAGAGACAGTGGTGACTGAAAGATCTGTTGGGCTGCATTTTTGACTGATGGAAACATTTGCATTTTCCAGGAAAACAAGACAAAGCAAAACAACCCAAAACCTTCAAACAAACAAAACAGAAAAGAAAAAATGAACAAAGAAACAAACCAAAACCCACAAAAAACCAAAACACCACTAAAAAAACACCCCACCACATAAACCCTAAAGCATATTTCATAAAGAGAATTGAGTTTTTAAACTTATCCAAAACAACAAAGGATTTTCGCTTCTCTAGAGGATGAAATTTGATGGTAAAAAAGCAGGTTTTTTTCTGAGGTGGGGTTGAGATGCTCCCTTCTCTCACACTCTGTTTCTCCCCACTGCCCCCATGCATCAGCTTTCAGTCCTTCCTCTTGGCACCTTAGCCTGGAGACTTTCTAAAAAAGAAGCTCCCTGACAACAGCGAGAAGAGAAGAGAAAGAGAATTCAGAGAAAAAGGGAATTTGACATAAATATTACCCGAGTAAAAGATTTTGGCAGCAACATAATGTTTTGGTATCATAGTGGCAGGGCATGGCAAGCTGCAAAAGTGTGTCAAAAGAAGAGGATAGAGAGGAGTTACTGAAAGAGAGTTCAGGCAATTAGGAGCCACCAAGGAAAATTCATCTCCCAGGACAAGATCTCAAACTTCCAAAGGCATGCAAATTTCCAAGGCATCTATTTTCCAAGGCAAATGTCTAGGCATCTATATTTGTTTCAGTCTCCTGTGAAATTAAAAAACCTATTTAGTGATGGAGATAATTCTTTAAATGTAGTTGTTATGGCAAGTTATTTATTGATGGCATTTTAAAAGAAAGCAACATTGGGGTCTCCTCCATGGGTAACATGGGTGCACCAGGGTAGAGGAAAGGAGTGAATAAGTGACTGTGAAGCTCTTTTTCTCAGACCTTTTATTTCAGACATGAAAGCATCTGTGGTAAAACTATCACTAACAAAATCCAGATGATCAAAGAGCTTTCTGTAAGTCTGAAATGTCCCAAATAAAAACTGATTACTTAAACTGCAAATCCCTGAACACAATGAAGTGTCTCCACAGTTTGGTGAATTACCCAACTAAATGGAGGAAACGTAACAAAACTGGCCTAAATACCTATTCAATAACTGACATCAGTGAACCCTTAAAAGGAACTAATTTTTAAAATGTCTTGATTAAAAACAAATATAAAGTATTCCTGCAGAGCAATTACAGGATTCTTTATGTCTGACATGCCTTCACTAATGAGGAAAGATACTGAAGTTAATTTTATGAAAGTTCTTGTCATCTAATATTATTAAACTGAACTGGCATTCAAGGGGCTCACAAGCAATTTGTTGACACTGTATTAAAAGGTTCATGTACTGAATTGTGAGTAGTATAAAATTTTGGAACAGAGGCACAGAGAATATATTTGCCTTCCATAATTGTTTACCATGCAAAATGCATACCTTGTGATACTCTTTGTGTATTATCAAATTATACTGGAAAGAATATTGATTCCCTTGTAATAAATGGAATGGCAGCAAAACCACAAGGACTGAACAAGTCCATTTGATGAGCTGAAAAGAAGAACATCAACAGAGTCTGGTGCTTGAGGAACGCTTACAAGTCTCTGCTTATGACATTCAAAAGACTTCATTTCTTTGTTCAAATAATGGACAGCTTTAATAATTATTTTTCTAAATTACTTATTAAAAATATTTATTATCAGTGGTATGAGAACTTGCTAGTATGCTGAAATAAAAGAACTGTTCCTGGATTTAGTTCTGAAATACTGACAAAATAATAAATGAAATGCAAATAGGTTAGATATTCTCAGCACAGACTGCACTGCAATGATTTAGACATATAAATAAAGAAGCAGCTACATGGTGTGAGAGCCATTTCTGAAATGGCTATTCTCTCCTATTTCTGAATTTTACATGCAATTGATGAAAAGGTTCTACTTCCTTTGTTGGTGAGGTGTCTTTGTTACCCCAGCACCCAGGCAAGCATTTGAACAGTAGCACATTACATTTCTTTCCAGGAAAATACCCCTGGGAGATAAGGGCAGCTGACACACTGCATCCCTCAGGAGCACATAGAAAAGGAAAATTCAGCAGAGAGGCTGCAATTTGGTTATTACAGAATCAAGAGATTGCTGTTTCATTCATAGGGATTCAGTGAGAGGTCTTGGCACTGGTCAGATTCTCTCCTGCCCTGCCCCAGAAGCAGCTGATTGCAAACTGTCCCACTGCCCTCTTTGGGATCTCTCCCACACAGACTTTGCACTGCATCCAACAAGGCTCAGGAATGCTACAAGCACTATAACCAGGACAGTTGTGTACAAAATTGGGTTTTGTTATTAAAGCTCTGTGCAGCTGCACAAACATAAAACAACCATAATGTACATACAGCTTTATCATTTTTTTAAATTGTTTTAATACTAGCGGGCTTTCCTCAGCTGTATATTGTCATTTTATCCTGCTCTCATCTTGCATATACTTGGATTACTTTTTTTTGTAATTAATTCTGTGCCCTTGATTAATATTTTAATTTTTCCCCTATCCGACTCTTTTTCTTCCTCCCCACAAAAAAGAGGTTTGCAGTGTAATTAATTTAAAATGGTAGCAAAAAACACAACTGAATGGAATTCCCTGAGGTTTTTAATTTTGGGTGCTTTTTTTTTTTTCCCCTCCAAGATGATCAATTACTAATCCTTACTACCTTGATATTGTCACTTGAACTTAAGACCTATAATCAAAGNGGTTTGCAGTGTAATTAATTTAAAATGGTAGCAAAAAACCACAACTCAATGGAATTCTCTGAGGTTTTTAATTTTGGGTCTTTTTTTTTTTTCCTCCAAGATGATCAATTATTAATCCTTACTACCTTGATATTGTCACTTGAACTTAAGACCTATAATCAAAGTGGTTGCCTTGCAAATAGCACATTTGGACCATTTTTAACAAAAACTGACACGGTCAGCATACACATCTAACTGAAATGAAAACAGACTGAAAAGCACTTGTTATGGAAGAAGCAATTTCAGGCAGCAGGGGGTGTAATTAAGGGTGCTGTGAAGGTTCCTGTAAAGAAGGGGTATCTCTGTTAGGCTCATTTAGTGAAGTCTTGTGTCCCACTGCTCCTGGGGGGAAAATTCAGACACTAGAGTAGAGGCCAGGCATGCAGGCCGCTTTCAAAAAATGAAAACAGTGGTTTTCAAAGAAGATGACTAAAAAGCAAAGCTAAGTCTTAGCACTGAATAACTTGATTTGATGTGAAAGGTCTACACTGAACTGCAGAGCATCCCCACATCAACACTGCTCAGTATCCAAACTACAGCCCTGTCACACAAACATCTGCATAAACATCTGTCAGCCTGCTGCAGAGAGCCCAGAGGAGGCACCAGGATGATCCCAGGGATGGAGCAGCTCTGCTGGGAGGAAAGGCTGGCAGAGCTGGGATTGTTCACCTGGACAGGAGAAGCTTTGGGCTGAGCTCAGGGTGGCCTTGCAGGGCCTGAGGGAGCTGCAGGAAAGATGGAGAGAGACAATTGCCCAGGGCTGGAGGGGCAGGACACAGGGAATGGCTGCCAGTGTCAGAGGGCAGGGCTGGATGGGATCTTGGGCAGGAATTGTTCCCTGGCAGGGTGGGCAGGCCCTGGCACAGGGTGCCCAGAGCAGCTGTGGCTGCCCCTGGATCCCTGGCAGTGCCCAAGGCCAGGCTGGACACTGGGGCTTGGAGCAGCCTGGGACAGTGGGTGGTGTCCCTGCCCATGGCAGGGGTGGAATGGGGTGAGTTTAAGGTCCCTTTCCAGGCCTTTCTGTGATTCTATGATCTGGGTACCTTCTGTAAAGATGTTGGGAAGGAGAGCCATATTCAGATGATGTTTAAACTCTTCCTGATGACTTGATAGGCAATAAAAATTGTGCAGGAGAGACACTGAGAACTGATTAAATATAAAGGTGTCAGATGCAGCACGGAGGGTATGAGAGAATAAGGAGTTTAAACATTTGGATAAGCATGTTAACTCTCCCCACACACACTTCTCCATCAAAACAGTCTGCAACATGACTCCCCACAATTTAGCCTATAGATCAACCTCAAAGCAAATTGGCTCACGGTGCACTAAAAAAGAAATGGAAATTACTTTCCTCCCTGCTCTAGAAGTGATAAAATTTACCCATAATATGAATCAATCAACTGATTCCAAATCTCTTAGCCAGACACTTCTACTGATAGCATAAGAACAAACGTTTCTGTTTAAGGAATGATTTCATAACCTGTTGGCAAAATTACAATTTATTTTTCTTTTATAAGCAAACAAAACAGCATTCTGAAGGAGAGATATTTGGTACCAGTCTGGCAGGCACTGTGCTTTGTTAAGGTAGGAGAGGCCAAGGTGGGTGACAGTGCTGGGGAGGTCAAGTGAACAGCATCAGCTGCTGGGGAGTGTCCACAGGCAACTCTCCCTGGGCAAGTTCCTGTGCTCCCCCTGCACTGCAGAACAAACTCCTGGGTGGGCACAGCTCCAGAAATACAGAATACCACAGAAAATGCAGAGAAATGTAGCTCAGATAGAAAACTCCAGGCCATAGCCAGCCCTGCTTTGTTCTGATTTCCCTGCAAGCCAACCCTCAGCTGGAATCAATACCCCAAAGAAAACGTGTTCCCAGGAGTGACAAAGCACACCGCCACTGGGTGCACCTGAGAACAAAACCTTATTTGGAGGATCTATTTACCAAGTCAAATGTGATTTTCCAAAATGATGCTTTCAGGGTGTGTCATCCTCCATCTCACAAGAGGAAGATGAGAGTGCAGACAGCAGGGGCTGGGGGCTGGGGGCTGGGTCCATTTGTGCACTGACACAGAGCACCTGAGAGTTTAGAGCTGTGAAAAGTCAAATCTACTAAATCCTTCCCTTCATATTTTATCTGCAGAAGTTTCTTTCCAAATCCCTTGGATAGCAAAGGCATTTTTCCCTACATTACTAGCTTTTCTTTACACTAGAGAGTTTCCAAACAATTAAGTGTCTCAATTAGGGCTAAAATTTTAACCAAAGTGAAATATTTCCCAGGGCCTATTGCCAAACCTGAGTGCTAGCTGCGCCTGTGGCTCTCACTCAGCACACTCCAGACAACCACCCTGCAGCCATGGACACTTCACAGTGTGGGAAAGTCTGGAGAGCCACAAGGGGGATGAAAACAGCCTTTGGGCAGGGTTATGGAAGGTAAAAAAGCAGTGCAAAAGTTGTTGATGTTCTAAACACGAGATCCCTCTGAACTGTGCCCAAGTGCCAACATCTGCTCTCCCCACAGCTGCACAGCCCAGAGGAGTGGAAGAATTAGACCCCAAGTAGAGCTCCTGATCCTTGACAAAAATATAAAAGCAAGGTGTGAGAACTAACAGGAATGCATTTTCCATGCTGACAGTGCCAATTTATGTATGGCATATCTAAAGGCACCCAACACACTTCTGCAAAGGAATTGGGGAGTGGGGTTAAAGGGCCATAAATATGAGTCTTTTCCCCTACACACTGAACAGCTGAGCTGATTTTGAAAGCATTCCACGTAAACTTTCTCTGCTATTTCTAAAATAATTTTCCTTCTTTCCCAAGATGCTACATGGTCATACACAGGCCAAGTTTTGAAATTTAATCTGAAAAATGCTTGAATCTGCACTAGATATATTTACAAAGAAAAATCTTAAACTTGCCAAGATTTGTAGCGCTGCAAGATGAAAAACTCCTGGGTATTTTAAAGAATAAATTATTATATGCTTGATACCCCAGAAGAGTCAGCTTCTACTGCAAAGCAAACTGAAGCCAGAGGAAAGACTTCTGCTACCTTTTGTGGGCTTTGTGCCAGCTTTTGTACATCTGCAGCATTTGATGCCAAGCTATAGATGGAATAGAAATCAATAACCAATATTACATCACTTTGTTGGCTGTATTTTATGTTTTACTTTAATTTTAAAACAGTCTCTGGCATTATATTTCCCATTTAAGAGTAATGTGTTCTTGCCTTTCTTCCACAGGTTATTTCAAAGAGCGTCCAACTAACTGTTGTATTGCTGGCACTGATTTTGGCAGTTCAGACTTCTTTAGGAAAGGCTGGTTTTAATTCCAAGTAGAATGAAAATTAAGGTAGATATTGGACTACAGAAATCCCAAAAGCTTTCACAATGGTCATGAAAGGTGCCAGGTTGATAAAACTGGGAAGTGATATTTTGTACTTATCTGCATAAACGGTGCAGCTGAGAAATCAAATTTCAACACCTTCCCATGCCATAAAGCACCTGCCACTCCAACCAGCCACTGCAGAGGCAGGGGAAGGGGAGCAGCTCGAGTCTCTTCTTATCAGAGCTGCATCCCCTGTCACAATGACTATGCCTGGTTTGCAAAACAAACCAAAAAATACTAAACTTCCATCCTCTAGTGTTACTTTAAATCGGTGCCCACTCAGAAACATTTTGAGGAGCAGTGACAAGGCAGCTGGGATCCACAGCTCTCAGAAATACTCACATAATGAGGAGATCTTCATTTGGGCATACACAGTCAATTTTGGATGCCATGACTCCTCTTACCATAGCATTGACAAATTAACTCTGAGGCATTACAAATTTGATTTGGGAAGCAATTAATTTACACCTTCTGAGGCAATTTACATTGCCCAGTTTTTACCCAGGTGAAAAATACACAAATGCTTTCCTGTGTGGAGGAGGGATCCTGTTCTCTCTTATGTGACCAGTGGCTGTGAGGGCACTGCAGACTACAGCAGGTACCCTCAGCAGATGGCAAGTCACTGACAGCTTTGGATGTTCTAAATTAAATGAATCAAGACACCACTTGTTCCAAGTGAGTGGGTGTTTAATCACATTCACCCTTTCTGTCGTTGAGAGATAATGTTGATTTTGGTAATAAAAAACATGAGATTTGTGCAGAAGATGGAAATGTGTTTTAAATTCAGAACAAAAGGTCAGTTTTCTACTCATAATCAACTCTGCCATTCTCCTATCAAATCACATTTGAAATAAAAGAGTTTTTGAAGGTAGAAAAATCTGGCAGTTCCCACGGTGAAAGTAAATAAGTTGGTATAAGGCTGTGTGCAACTGGTCCTTTCTGTTACTCAGAAATAGAGTACTGGTAATCACTCTGATCTTAAACCTTTAGGTCTTCAATCCTTGTGCCAAATTTCCTATAAAAATGTGAATCATTGCCATGTTAATTGTCATATGAAACATCAAGACACTGATTTCTACAGATCTATTTCATAAATCACATGTTAATAACAAATATTTGAACATTATTCCTTCCTATTTTAAAGTCTGAATAAATAGTTATAAATCCAAAATGAAAAATCCATTATTTCCATTTCCACATGTGTTCACATACATGGAAAATTGAGCTTTCTTCACAGAAGTCTTGGCCTGATTTAGGGCCTTGAACAGCCATCAAAGGGGGGGGTGCATGATCAGGAGCACAGCAGACTACTCACTGTTACTCAGAGCTCTCTTAATTGGGATTTCCTCAAGGAAAGCAATTCTGTTTAATGATATAAATTGACAAGAGCTGCTACTTGAGCATGACAGCAATATCAAATATTCTGCTTTATGGCAACATTTGGTCAGTATTGAGGGGCAAAGTGGTGTATTTCCAGGTGTGGTTTAGGCATGAAACATTCATCTCTTGTCTTTTACCAAATAAGCTCTCCCAAAAAGAGTAAAAAATGCAAGATAAAAAAAAATTAAATGCAGTGAATATTTTACAAATTTAATTGATATTTTATTTTGCCTTTTTAGACTTGTCTGACATGAATTCTTCCTACCATGTGTGAACATGCAGCATTCAGAGCTCTACAGAATAAATTACTTTCCCTTTAAGGGAGATAATGGGATCCACTGTGGTGTCCCAATTAAGAGAATTCTCACGTACTAATTTTATGCCATCTAATTAAGGCTCATTTATGGCTCTAGGAGGCTGGCCTGGACTTGTGGTGAATAGCAAAGACTTTGACCCTCCAAGGCTGGAGATGTTCACCCTGCTAGGTCATAAGCAGCTTTAAGATCTCCCAGCTGTGCTGCAGCTGGTGCAGATGCAGAACAGATGTGCAGCAGCCCCTCCTGAGGCTGTCCTGCCCCAAACCCAGCCCCCCTGGCTCTGCAGGCTGAGCCCAGCTCAGCACCACTGGCACTGGCAGTGCCTTTCTGACAGCCCCAGCCTTGGGCACCCAGAGGAAAACCCAACCCAGCCCTTGGAGGGGGAATAACCTCCTACAAACACCAAGCCCCTGGGGATGATACAAAGGCTCTGTCTTTGCCAGAGATACTTTCTAGAAACTAACCACTTTGTGATAAAAGGCCATAAACAATGCAGCATGCTCAGGAGAAAGAGCAAACCCAAGTGACCTGTTTGCTGTCACTTCAGTGTAATGGCCTGCACACTCTGCACATTGCTCAGGTGCTGCCCCAAAGAGTCCATCTGCCTTGCATTGAGAATAGGAACAGGAATTTGTTATATGTCTGTGCTGGAGACAAGGACAGATGCTGAAGGAAACTTTCCAAGGACTTCACTGGTTTGGAAAAGTGTCCCAGGGTGGCAGGTAACTGCAGCCAGCAGTGCCCGTGGCAGAACAGAAGTTAATGTTTTCAAAAGGATGAACTGTTCCTGAACAAACTCTCTGATGTACCAAGGCACAAATGATTCAAAATCAGCCACTGGTGTCTTCAACCTCAAACTCTTTTCGCCAAGTGGACAAATTTATGGGGGCCAAAACAGTGTAACTGACCACGGTTTAGAGTTCTCCCTGTAGAGGCAGCAGCACTGAGTGTTATTGCCAGAGGACATGTGCAAACATATACTGAGGGTACAGAGCTGCACAGACATACAGGCTCTTGCCACATTTGGTGTTTGGGAGCCACAGGACAGAGCACCCACCCCCACGGGGCTGTTGCCCTTCCCAGCACCAGCAGATGCATTTACTGGTGTGTGCTGTGCTGAGGAGAGCCCTCAGAGCTGAGAACACCCATTTCCCCAGCCCCCTGCAGTCCCCAGCTCCCCTGTGCCTCTGCAGCTGCCACCAGAGCTGTCATTACTGAATGTCTGGCCAGCCTCCTGCTCCCACAAAACTCATTACCTCCTCTGGACAATCATTTCAGCAAAGAGCAGAAAATACTATAGGACTAGAAAAAGAAAAATGAGAGCTGGTAGACTTACGAAGATTAGATGGGTTTGCTAGACTGGGAACAAAATCAGGTTTCTTGTTAGGAAAGGAAGAAAGAAGAGGCACATTTCCAATCTTAATTTTAGCCCCTTCTGGAAAGGCTGTAATGGCTTTGGAGGAAAATGCTCTCCTCATCAAGTTTTCTACTGCTTCAGTTGAAATTCCACTGGGTAGTCTGGAAGCGTGCTACAGAGACCTAATACATTAATTTTTATTTTATGTTATAAATAAATAATATTATGAAATAAGAGCAAAATGCAAACTTAAATATCTGTGTTTACAGTGCACATGTAAGAATTCATGGGCAGAAATGGAGAAGCTGTCAAAGCACAGCAACACAGATGCAATGGTCTTGCTGTGACACCTCCTGCATTTTTCAAGCATGATAGCAGGGAGGGAAAGGCAGCTCAGAGAGAGAAAACACACCATCTATTCCATCTATATTTCCAATAAGAATTAAATGCAACAAGAAACTAAGTATCCTGGAACAGTGAATATTCACTTCCTCCACTTGGTATAACATTAAAATGAGTACAAACTGCATCAGCATCATGTAATTATAAACCTTGCTGCAAGAGATTCAAAGGGTGGCTTGCCTTCCAGCACTCTTGTTACCCAGGAATATGTATTTGTTAGTGCTGATTCTAAGTGTCTGTTTAGGAAAAAACCATAACTCCACTACTAAAAGATGGCCCATGACTCTTGTTTTTGCTGTGCTTTGTTATACTGTGAATCCAAAGGAAGGTTCACACCTTGCAGTATTTCCCTTCCTTCTTCCTTGAATATATGGAAAGCCTACTGAAAATACCTAAATTGGCTGCCTAAAGAGAGACAAAATGAGCCCTCACAAAAAAACAACAATAAAACTCACCACAACTCATAAGTAACTCTGTTGGTATCTTATGTCTTTGAGAGCAGTACAGCACAGAAATATCCAAAGGCAAAGAAGCAACACAACTCCAGTCTATAAATAACCAATGTAGATTCTCCTCCAAATCCCCATGCCCATGCTGAAACTTTTGTGTACTAGATATTTTCTTTTAAGATTTTAAACCTGCTGGAGCAGACCTGGTGCCCCATGGTACTGCTAAAGGCATGACCTCCAGTGATTCTGTGTGAGGAGATCCAGCTGAAGGTGAGGATGGGATTTGGTGAGGGCAGTCAGTAACTGCAGTTTTTGCTCGCCTTTGCTTCAGGAGAATTTACATTTTACAAAATAATTGACTGGATTCTCAAAAACATCTTATTGAGTTTCAGGTCAATGGTACTTGTGGTCTTAAACTTCTGAAGTGCTTTCAGAAGTCCAGCACGGGTCTGTAAATCAGATTTGTTCTGTCCAGTTTTCCTGAGAGGCAGCGCTTTCAAGTTTTCTTCCAAGCCCCAGAATCAGCAGTCACCTCAAGTAGCTCCTTTCTTAGAGACAGAAAGTGAAAACTGTCTGAATTAAGAAACTTGTAATACTCAAAACTTCTGAGACTTCTGTTTCAGGTATGGCATATAACTACTTGAAACGTTCTTGCTAAAAATAAATATTAGAAACAATTCTTTGTGAAATGGAGAAACAATTAAATTGTTAAGTTTCAATTCAAACCTTTCCCTTGCTAAGAGAAAAACCAAAACTAAATAGGAGATAGAGTAATGTTCCCATCCTTGCTATGAACACTAATGATTCTGTGGTTCTGTAATGACCACTGTGCCAAGGGCAGCATGATGCAACAACAACCAAGGCAAAAGCTGCCCCCCCTGCCCTGTTGCTCTCCAGACACTTGAAGCAAAAACTGCTCTTCTTCATCTCAGAGGTCAGGAATCTACCTGAGCAGTGCCAGGAGCACATCAAATTTCAGTCTGTGTGTTAAATAATGCCAGTATTTTCCAGGAACTTCCAAGGAAGACAGAGTACAGTCAGAACTCATTCAAAGCTTTGAACTTTTGTGGCATCAAAAGTAACAGAGAAGTAATATGAAGAATTGCAATTCTTACCAGCTTTAGTCAGTTGCAAGTACTGGACGTGAAATGTAATTGGCAGGATGAGAGAATTTCAGATAAATTCAGAGCTTGTCAAGAAAGACAATGAAATAAATGCCAGATAAGTGCCTACTGCAGCACTGCCTCACCCTCTGTTCCCAGGGTGTTTCCTGAAGCTGCCATCCCTCTTGCACAAAGCTCTTCTTACCACAGCATGTCTGGTTCAATCATGTGCAGCTATTGTAAAACATAAGTGCAAAATCCCTCAAAACAATCAGATGTCCAAATGCCTTTTTAAAATTGGGCCAAAACATATAAAATTAAGTCTTCCATCAGAATTCCTGCTTCTAAAAAAACCAGGAATTACATTCACTAAGTGAATTACGAGATTATAAATGGAAACTGATAACTGCAATTATATTTGACAGAAAACAAGCTTGAAAACTCATAGGGATGTTATATGAAGCTTTCTTTGCATTTCCTTCCCTCCTTTTCCTTGTAATGAAGAAGCTGTTACTGGCAGGTGGAATTAACCACAAGCTGCTTTGAATGCTTTTAGTCTGTCACTTGGCTTTACTCTCAAGAGCTGACACTGAAAGTAAGTCCCTTCTAATAACCTCACAACATATTTTCTGAGTGCTCTGCTCTCTAATCACAACCATGGGCACTTTCCAAATGAAGACTGACAGACCTTAGCCTGTCACTGGCACTTTCAATACCAGCTGAACAAAGTCTCATGTGAACTTCGGGGAGGGAAAAACTTTGGATTTCTTCAGTTGCAATTTGTGAATGTCTAAAATGACTGACATGATTCTCCCACTGTTCTCTGCCCTCACAAGGCCCCATCTGCAGGGCTGGGTGCAGGTCTGGGGCCTCCAGGCATTTGTGTTGGAGGTTTGTGCACCAACGGGATGGAGCCACTGTGAGATGTTCCTCAAACTTTTACTGTAGCATCAGCCTCATAACAGGTTAAGACAGTTCAAAGATGCCAACAGCTCATGCCTGCCAGCAGCAGCCAAAGATTTCTTTGTTACAGGGCATTTTAAAGGTTTTCCAGCCAATAGCATATTGCTAAAGCTTACAGATAATTGTTCTAGCTAATCACTGAAAGCACACGTGCACCTGCTTCAAACAATGCTTGCTTGTATGCTGCCTATTAACAATATACAATATTCCATTATTAAGCTTAACACCTTCTACTGTCTTGCTAAGCATATTTTTCTGCAGTCTTAAGGTCTATCCTAGCCAAGCCTAAAACTCAAACTATTGTTTCATGTCCTTGCTTGTTGTACTATTGTAACTTTTCCTACTTTCAAGCTTTGTAGTTGCAGAGTTCTAAATTCTTCTGCTCTTTCTGTTTCTGGGGCCTGCTTTCACAGCTTTCTGAAAGCCTTCTTACCTTTAATATTTCCCACAGCATGGGCCTGTTGGACCAGGTCCAGAGGAGGCCATCAACATCATCAGGGGGCTGGAGCACCTTTGCTGTGGAGCCAGGCTGGTGCAGCCTGGAGAAAAGAAGGCTCCAGGAAGATCTCATTGCCACTGTCCAGTGCTGAAAGGGAGCTTATAAAAAGAGAGAGAGGGACTTCTTAAATGGGCACATAGTGATAGGACCAAGGGGAATGTTTTTAAGCTAAAAGAGGTGAGATTTATATTAGATGTATGAAAGAAATTCTGTACTCTGAGGATGGTGGGGCCCAGCACAGGTTGCCAGAGAAGTTGTGGCTGCCACATCCCTGGAAGTGTCCAAGGCCAGGTTGGATGGGACCCTGCCTGTGACAGGGGGCATTGGAACTAAAGGAACACTTCTGCTCTATTGCATATTGTCTTTTTAGGAAGCTTAATTAAAGTGAACACTGTTAACTTCATCACACAGGAAATACCTGGAAGAAATAGAAATAGATCTGGAAGTTCTGACTCCTGAAACTCCTGAAACCAGCCTCTCCTCCTGTCTGGTTATCTGCTTTCAGTTCCTACTGGATCATTTAATGTGGTATCAGCATCAAGAGTTCTCCAGGTGTTGAGAAGGGCATGAGATGTTCTTGTGGTGGATCTCAACCCCTGCATAACAACTTACCCACAACAGTCTCCGTTGCTGTCCCAAACACACTTCCAGAGGAATGGAAGAGCAAGGCAGGATCCTGGAGCCAGGCAGCCCCAAGGCTGACACTGCACTTTTCAGCAGCTGTCACTGGCATGGCACTTTTTCCTTTTGTTATGAAACTTGCTTTAAAACATGTGTCACAATTTATATCTGAAATAAGTCAACGGTGTAATTGTGCACTGTTCCACTGGAGGGACAGACTGCTGTGTACCTGCCTGTGGATGCCATCAAAATACTGTGGTTCATGTGATGGCATTTCCTCCTACCCTGATAGCTTCATGCTCTGATGGAAAACTGGCACAAAACTTACGTTCATCATAAATCTTCAAACAGTAGTTTATTACTATTATGCTAGGGAAATGTTCCCACTTACTGAGGCTATCCAAGGATGGATACTGTGTGAGTCTTTCTGACAGCAACCAATAAAAACGTTCCCAGCCATGGCTGCAGAGATAAATCTGCACAATAGGCACAGCAGCTGCCAAATGAGAAGTGTCCTGTGTTGGCCACGAAATGCTTGAAGAAAGGAAGGCAAGCAGAGATAAGCCCATCAAAGGCACGGCAGTGATACAGCAGTGATACAACCAGAGCTGCACACAGAGTGCTTCTAACCCAAAACTTGGCCTGCCATGACCCTGCCAGGCTCCCTTCCCACATATATCTGACAAGCTTTCCTGGAGTGTACAAGGAAATCGCTTATCAATTATATTTAATCTTAAAATAACATTAGGAAATATCATGTACCGAGCCTGCAGCAAAGAGATGAGGTCACCTGAAAATTCCTCAATATCAAATGACATTTCTGGAGGTAACGAAGTGCAGTGTCACCTATTTCAAGCTTCATGGTACAGAATATAAAAAGTCAGAGACTATGATCATTGATTAAGATTGAAAAAGGTTTTGGCCCTTTAGAAATCTCTGAATGGTTATCCTGAGTTTTTAGACATTTGCACTCAAAATAGAGTCTATCCTTTAAAATGAAAAAAAACAATCAACCAACCACCAAGAAATTAAATAACAAGTATTTCCCTAGGCAGCAAAACTAATGTAGGGTGTGGAGTCTCTGGTGGCTAATAGGGTGCAAGTAGCATTTGAAGGTTTTCTTGTGGCTTGTGGTGTTCATGACGTTGTTAGAGCACTTGTGGAGCTGAAAAAAACCCATCACCCAAAGCTGGCAGCAGTGGTGGATGCACACTCTCTAGAAAAATAGTTCATAGCTTTGGATAGCAACTGGAGCTCCAGAATCCAAAATAAAATTATACTCCCCCTCTTATATTTCTTTAGAAAGGGTCCATTTCTTTTGTTTACTTTTACCAAAGCAAACATCTTGGGAGCTGTCCCCGGGCAGCAGCCGTGCAGAGCTCACCTTCCAAGACTTCCACTTCCTTGTGACAGAGGCAAGCAAAGCTGGGTGCAAACAGAAGTTTCCCAGAGATAATCTTGCTAAACAAGAGCTCCTAATTCCACTTTTCTTTCTTTGCATCCTGCCAGTGACAGCACAGAAGGCAATGCTCTTGGTGCAGCACCTGCCACACTACGGGCACACGCATGAAATCCAGGCGGGTGTCCAGCAGAGCAGAATGCTGCTCTCAACTGAGGGCACTGCATCCTCTTTACTCAGGGAGAAGCCAGACTGAGCTCAGAAGACACTAACAGCATTCTTTTTGTTTGTTCCACACATCTGAGATACCAGACAGGCATCTGCAATGTATCACATTTCATCACATCTATTTTTCAGTCTGTCTGTTCAAACACATTAATAAAATATGTGCAACAGACACTGTCAAATTCATCAGCATTCAGGAAAATAAGTAAAATTCACGACTGTGTTCCGTTTTATTTTGAGTTTTTCACATGCCCTTCACCTTGTATATTCACTGACCTTTCAGCAGCTGCAGGGATCTACCTACAGGCTCTGCAAGTCATCCCACTGGAACCAAAGATGCAGTTCATACTGCAAGGGTTTTAACACTCTGACCTCTGCTTGGAGAAATTCATGTGTCCACCTTGCCTAAATATTGGAGATGTCATGGTGAATATGAAGCTGGAAGAGAATTATTTGTTTTCACTTATAACTCTTTTCTTTTTGCTGACGTTTCACATTAACAATCCAGAGACCTTTCTGTCAATCATTCAATTTTTGAGATGTTTTATTGCCACTGAACAAGCCTGGAGATTTTCAGATTTTCTAGCAGACTGCACCTGAGCAGGGGAAGCCTGCCCAGGCAGCATCAATCTGGACTGTTGTCTGTGAGACTGGGTTTCTTTTGCTCATTTGGTGACCAAGAAAATAAATGAATGGTTTATCACCCCAGTTAATGAAATTTCACTGCATCAAAGATCTCTTGAAATTCACAAAAAAAAACAAAAAAAAAACAAAACAAAAAAAAACCACCAGCAAGGCTGCCTAAGCTATCATCCTCAAAATTCTGGGCTGTTCTTTGCAGCCATATTTTTTTTTTCCAGAATAAGTTTTAAAAGAGCAAAGTGATGGGTATTTACAGCCCTTTTCCTTCCAGCAAGGCACAGAAATGGCCAAGGTCCTTCATACTGAATGGATCCAGAGCACAGACAGCTCTGTCAGCAGCACTGCCAGGGACACTCCCACAAAACAGCAGAGACTGGCACAAGCTGCCACCACAGGAGTCTAATTAGTGTTTTCCACAGCTTCAGTGAAATTTTTGCCAATGTAAATCCAAACATGCTGTATTAATTGTCATTTCATTAGGAATTTTAATAGCTTCTGAAAGGATAATAAAGAGAAGAGAAAAATATTCATATAATGGGAAATTAACTCCAGAAAATCTTGTATTATGGTCATTGCTAACCATGTGACCACCTTCTTTCTGTGACAGTTTTTTTCAACTAAATGCAAACACAAACTCCTGTTTAGAGTCTTTCTAGAATATCATAGGTACCCTAAGATAACAGAATAAAATCCATTTCCAGCCACTTAAGGCTCTCCTGAAAGGAAAAGGAAAGAATTACAGATGCAGGTGCTTTTCAGACTACAATGCCCAATTCTATCCTTTTAGTTTTGGCACCTTTCAAGTCAAGCCTTTACCTTTTTCTGAAGGTGTGACAGGCAGCCACTTTGATCCCTACCTGCTTGCGACATTCCTTTGTGCTTTTGCAGCATTGTTCTCTATTACAAATACAGGAGAAATTGTAGCTTTAGAATAAATGAACATTGTGCAGCATGGGGAGCTGGTGTCAAAGTAGACTGAATAGGTTTTTATTTAATACTGAAGTCTGTGCTTCCTAAAGCTCCTAGCTCAAAGCGTGGCAATTCAATGGCAAATTAACACAAAGTAGCCTCATGTAGTAACTTTGAAAATTAGAATTATACGCCTTCTATCACACAGAAAAAAATATCTTGCTGTAACACATGAGACCTTTCCAGCTCTGATACCCTGGTGATAAATAAAAAAATCCTCCCATACACACCCACCAAGCAGCATCACAGCTCAGGCACAGCACACGTGAGCCTGAAAGAAACAAATGTCTCTGGCAGGGGGTGAGCATTAGGGGGAAAAGGAGCAGGACTGACTCAGAGTGGAGTATCTCAGAGCACTGCTTCAACAAGAAGGAAATGTATTGGTAATTCAGCAATGTAAACCCACCAAGAGGAGCACAGCTAACAGCAACCTGATCAAGGTAGCCAGGCTTGGGAAATCCTTTAATGGATGCCCTGGCTGAGAGAACACAGAGGAGCCCAAGAGGTTTAAAAGACTAACTAAGCAGCAGAAAAAGTCACTAAGGGAAAACCATGTCTTCCACCTCTGCAGATGATCAACAGTGGCTCTGCAGTATGATTGTCGTTGTAGGACACGAAAGAAAGATGAGAGACTCCACATATTTCAGAAGGCAAAGAGCATAGAAAAGGCTTTATTGTCTAATTCTTACTACCTTTTATAAGGTGTTCTGATACGGACTTAACATGATTGGTGAACAGGAATGACACCTCTCTAATCCCATTGGTTAAAGTAGAGAAACAGCAAAACACCATCTGGTGAGGGATTGGTTTGAGAAAGGATAGTTGTTTGCCAGGATTGTTTTGAGAAGAAGCCTTCCCAAGAAATTCTCCCTTGGGAAAAGGTTAGCAGACTAAAATCTCTCAGACCCAGAAATATCAGGCCCACAGTATGATATTAATATAGTTTAATGTAATTTAGTACAATTTACCCTGCTGCAAATACACTGCACTCTGGTCTCCTTCCAAACCCTTTATGTACACCTGCTCACAGAATCCAAAAAGTCTTACAATGCCCTTGGTTTCTAATCTCAAAAAAACTCCTGATTTGGAATACAATCTTTTCCACAGCTCCATTTTGAAACTATTTTTTCTGCCCAGCCCCATTTGGGAGCCATCCCAGCTGATACAGACCAGCCCCTCTGTGTCACTGTTAAAGCATCGCTGCCCACCCCACACTGGGTCCCAGCCCACCTCACCTGCTGCTCCTCCAGCACTCCCAAAAGACTTGCAATCATAGCATAAAGCTATGTTTGACCCCAAAAGTGCAAAAATTGCCAGGTTGTGCTATTAATTCTGTATGTGATTTTGCAGCCTCCAGTGTTAGCAGCACCTCACTGCCCTCACACCACCCAGAAGCTTCAGCACACGTCTGCTCCTTCCACACATCATTAATCCACAGAATGTGCAGGGCTAAACCAGGACTGATTCTGAAGAACATCATTAGTAATTGCTGATAATATCCCTTTCAACAGGATCTGTGGCAACCTTCTCTTTAGTTAGTTCCCCACAATCCTTCCATTGATTGGTTTCTATCTTCAAAAAGGAGAAACTACATGTGCAGCTATCACACTATCAGCAAATAGCTGCTTATCTCTCCTTCTGTTTCTTTTAACTGACTGCCAGTCTTGTTAACTGACCACAAAATTACAGGAGATATAATTAAAAACATAATCTTTCTCCTTATTTCTTTGTAAAATCTGCAAAACCATTTTGTTGCTCATAATTTTGAAGATGGCTGCTCTTGACAGTGCTGCCACTAACTTGGCCAACTTTATTTCTAATATAAAGTTATTCTGGAATCTCTAATCCCTTATTTGAAATTTCCATTACTGGGGGCTCTAGTCACAATTGCCTTGGCAAGAAATATGTGTACACAGTTCCTGTCTGTTAGTGCCAACCTAGTCAGACACTCCATCAGAAATACCTGCTTTCAGGACAGGAGAAGCCTTTGCACACAGACAGATGTGCACTTATCCACAGTCAAACCATTTTTAGTTATAGTGTCCCTAGACACAGCAGCTCTTGCCTGACAACATTAAAAAAATCAGGATTTGGGGGGAGTTATAAGACATTACTGGTAAAGCCAAAATGTTTTGTTTTCTTCCTTCTTTTTTTACGTGACACATTCTTTTTGATGAGTAAAAGAACAAATTTTTCTGGTTTGTATTTTTCTTTGGCCTGCCTCCCTCTTCGGCATAATTTTCAAAGCATTTCACTGCAGAGCTTCTGGTCAAAACTACTTTTAGCATCTATAGGGATTCTGCAGGGGCAAGAGTAGGGTCAAGTCTTTTAATCCTAACACTGATACCCTCTCCATCAGATATCCAAGCTATAAAATATTCATGCATATAATACATGATATAATACTTAGCTTAACATAAAAGATCTCTATTATGCCATATGAATCAAACAGGTTGAACTCCATCCTTTCAAGCAGAAATACCAGTATGTAGCTCATTTAATGAATACTTGAGTATTTTGTGCAGTTTTGGACACCACAACATGAAAAAGACATTAAGTTATTAGAGACTATCCAAAGGAGGCCATGAGGATGGGGAAGGTTCTGGAGGACCCTCAATGAGCAGCAGCTGAGGGCACTTGGTGTGTTCAGCCTGGAGGAGAATGAGGTCAGACCTCACTGGGGTCACCAGCACCTTCCTGAGAGGCAGCACAGGGTGAGTGCTAATCCCTGCTCTGGGACAGGAGCCCAGGGAATGGCTGGAGCTGTGCCAGGGGAGGTTTAGGTGGGATCTCAGGAAAAAGTTCTTCCCCCGGAGGTGCTGGCACTGCCCAGGCTCCCCAGGGAATGGTCCCAGCCCGAGGCTGCCAGAGCTCCAGGAGTGTTTGGACAGCGCTGCCAGGGGGATTGTTGGAGTGTCTGTGCACGGACAGGGGCTGGGCTGGGTGATCTTGCTGAATCACTTCCAACTCAAAGTTTTCCATGATTCTGTGTGTTTTGGTGTGATTTAGCCACTTCTAAAAGCATCTCCTCTAGATATCTCACTTTTTTGCTTTCTTCACACCCCCAGGACTTCCACTTAGGTTGTTCATCCCTTGATTACCACCTTCTCTCCAGAATCACAGACTCAGCTTAGTATAAAAGACATTATATCCTTTCCAAACTGCTCCATGCACTAATTTTTAAAACTGTTGTTTAATTCCAACTCTTATGCTGGAAATAATAGAAAATCCTTCTTGAACAAGATGACAAATATGTAAGTTATAACAAACTAATTATCTGTAATTTCATCCCTGCTTGTTCCACGAAGTTCATTAAGCCACTCCACAGAATCACAGGTTTTCTTGGATTAACTGATCAGTGCTCCAGGTAAAGGTAATTTTACAGGATTGTGTCAGTCTTTGTTTAAAGGACTTTTTGCTCACGGCTGCTTCACCTTACTCTTAAAACCAAAATGCACAGCCTTGATTTTTCTTTGGCCTGTTTCTGTCTTTGGCATAATTTTCAAAGCATTTCACTGCAGAGCTTCTGGTCAAAACTACTTTTAGCATCTATAGGGATTCTGCAGGGGCAAGAGTAGGGTCAAGTCTTTTAATCCTAACATTGATGCCCTCTCCATCAGATATCCAAGATGTGAAATATTCATGCACATAGATACAATATTTGCAATAAACATTTTTACATTATTATCTGTCTCAAGGCTGCTCTCTTCTCCAGTGACACAGCATTGACAGTTGGCTTAATAAGTCATGCTCAAGCTCTGTTCCACTCATTGTTTCTTTCTGCCAGGACACTCAGCCCAGCAGGCACCTGCAGAGTACACACTGACAATTCCCCTTCAGCCTGTGTCACATTTAACAAATGCCTTAAAACAAAATCTGGGGAATAACCTAGCCTTTAATAAATACATGGCTTGCGTGATAAACACTACCATGATTTTTAAAAATACTCCCTAGAAAGAGCTAAATATTTACTGTTGGTGCTCCATCAGGTTTTTGTAAGGTACTGGTGTCATTTTCATCCTGAAGATGAGAATCAATAACTTCAGTATGTTGTTTTATTCAGATGGCAAAGTTACCAGAAATGTTGTGACACAAGCAGGGTGGAACAGAGTGAGCTTAAGGTTGTAGTCCATGCACAGAGACATTACAAGGGAGGGTTGCTGCCCCTTCATGAGGGGCTTTATTGTATTGCTGAAGGTTTGGGCTGGGGGAGGGCCAAAACCAAAAAGACAGACACACCTTAGCACAAGAACACATTTTTCTAGTGAACAGTCAGAGAGCTGGAAGATGCAGAGCAGAGAATCTACCCTGGAACAGAATGCGAACCAACTCTTTTGACTCCAAGCATCAAATGAGGTTTTTTAGTTAAGTATACTTTCCAATAATTGATCTACTACATTCTGTACCATCAAACCTTCATGGTACAACACACTGGCTGTACATTATTGTAAACATGTTGCAGTAACTAAACCTGTGCATTAAAAAAAGGAAAGAAAGATGCTAGAGAATTTTGCTCTTCAAACAAAACATTTCTTCATACTGAAACAGAGATACGTCATATGGCAAACATACATAAGCAATTAATTTATACTTCCCATCTAAATATATTACTAGATGGGGACCAGAGACAAAGGTCAACAGTCATTAGGCAAAATGAAGTGGGGAGAATTCATCTGATTAAAACATTAGCACATATATATGACAGGAATATTGAACCTCAATGCATTCCCAACCACAAGTTCTTAGGAGTACATGTCATCCCTGTAGGACATAAAACTGCAGCAATCAAAATGGCAGAGAGTCACAGGTAGGAAGGAAATAACACCAGCTTTGAGAAAAAGGATAGCTTTAGAAAAAGTCTTTTCTAAAACTTTGTGATACACTGTTGGAATTCATCATAAATTCCAGAGGCTGTTAAATATATTGCCTGGGAAGAAGATTGTAAAAACACACAACTAAAGTAAAATTGGATTAGAAAAGCTTTGTAAGTTACTGCCCTTCATCTCAGTCACTGCAACTGGTGCAGGCTCTTAACCTGCTCTGGTGCACTGTAAACTCAATAAGGACTCTTGCAGTAAATAAATTTCAGTTCAGCATTGCCATGACACAGAGTTTGTCCAAAGGCAGTGGCAGCACGTCAGCTGAAAATGGCAACAGAGGAAAACACCTGGTCACATGGAACTGCCAGCTCACTTCCTGAGGGGGGAGTTTTGCTGTGAGGCAAAGGCAAAAATATTTCAAATCCTCCTGATATTAGACAGAGCTTTATAAAAAATAGCCTCCTTTACCCAAATCCATCTTCTCCTTTATATCTAGTTGGTATCAGCAGACTTAGCTGAAAACACAGTTTGTAATGGGTATATACAAACTCTGATCATAAAATATTGGTATTATATTATCTCAATATTCCTTTGTTTCACGGTGGCAGGTTTACTGTTGCTAAAGGAAGCTGGATGTACATCATAATATTTCCAAAAATGTTCAGAAACATATTCAGTCTCAACCTTTATTATCTTACATCTCTGCAGTGAGCAAACTCACCCACAGACTTGTGAATTCTGCTCCTCCCCAAGAAACTAGGCATCCTAACAATCCTCACATGCAGGGAAAAAAACTGTATTAATTTCTTTATCCACAGTTCTCCAGCTTTCAAAATCAACCAAAAAAACAAACTAAAATTTCCATCTAACTAAATCGCTCCATAAATCAAACCACACAATTGTCTCAATTTAGAGATAAAAAAATAATAATTGCATTGCCGTTTATGATCACAGATCCAGAGGTTAAAATGAACTCAATAAATAAACAAGCTGTGGTTTGATGCATGCTGCAAACCAGATGCCTCTTCTGCTTAAAGTATTACTATGGATATTGTCTATCATAAACTGGGTAAATGATCAGCAAAGGGGAAGTAATCTATCTCACAATTTACAGAAGAAGAAACCAGTAACAGAAAAGCCCTGCCTTGGCTGACACTGGTTAAGAACAGTGCCAAGATAATAAAGTGAATTAGAGAAACTGGGCTGATGGTATTGGAAATAGATCAGGGGGTTGGGAGGGCAATGGGCAGGAGCATTGGGTCACAAATTCAGTGTGACTACCCAGACAGCAATGCTAAAACTCAAAATTAAATCCAGGGAACTGAAATCTAAATGCAGGATTATTTTCATTTAGAGATTTACTCACTTTGCTCCTGGTCCCCGCTCAGAGCTCAGCCTGCAAAGAGCCCCCAGACAAGCACAGCCAAGGGAACTGCACAGCCTGGCAGGGAACTCCACAGGCACTGCAAAAATCAAGGCTTGTTTTAAGGACATGGGACCAGCAGAAACCCAACTGGGAATGTCCTGGATTCTCCAGGAACAAAAAGGTGAAACAATCCCATGGCAGCTGAACATCCAGCCCAAATGTTCAGCAGTGGGGCTTTGCCACCCATGGGGATCTAACTCTTCTTCACTCCCTGAATATGAGACATTTTCTTTGCTGTTGGTTGTTTTAAGGTGTGCACAGAGCTTGAGCAAATAGAAAAACCAGCAAAGCAAAGAGTGGGGTGTAAGTCAGGGTGTGCCTGGAGGGACAGGAACCTTTCCTGCTGAGAGCAGAGTGAAGCTTCCTCAGCACCTTGGCCAGCTCAGATCCCTGCCTGGATCCAGGTTCAACTTTATCCCCACTGAGTTCTGTGCTGCTTCAACGCAGCTCTCACAGATTAAATTATTGCAAAATACCAGAGTAAGTTTCTTTCCTGCATAGAAAATAAATCTGATTTAATTTACCTCTCTTTTACATAATTGGTAACATTTTTCTTCAGCAATTAAATTTGTATTTAAATTAATTTCTTCAAATATTAAAAGCTGGACATCCTCTACAAGCAAGAGATTTTTATTTAAACTATTTGATAGAACTGGAACAAAGCCAGAAAAAAACATTTCCTCTAATTTTCAAGGCTTCAACACAAAGGTCTTCAAAATTGTCTCTATTTTTTTAATTTTTTTTTTTTGCATTTGTCAGTTATGAAGCATCTTTCAAAAGCACAGTCTTATAGACACTTCAAGTTATGATAATTACACTTTAAGTATCACTACAGCTATGCACAAGTATAAGCATGGAGCCAAATTTTGCCTTTAATTTGGAAAGGACTTTGGATCTCACCAGCATTGGTCTAGAAAGCAGCAATCTCAAGTGACCTCATCTCCAGAGTGAATTTCCATCTTATTTGGTGGGATTTTAAGTCTGTTGCAGAGTGCCCCATTACATAAAGCTATTCTCTTCAAGTAAATATCTCCATAATTTACAGATTATGTCAGAGCACAAAGCATAGTTCAGTCTATTGGGAATTATAGTGAGCCCTCATCACTAAAGGTGACTCATATCCTAAATGCAAAAAATTGAATGCTTTAATTCAGCCCCAGTGTTAATAAAAGACTGTCAGTCAAAACGGGGATCACAACAATTATGAAAAAATAAAACATGCTTTCAAATATTTATTTCACATTTGTTGACATATAGCTACTCAGTGGAATAACTGCAAGAGAAGAACCTGCTATGATGGCTGGAAATTTAATCATTTAAGTACTGAGAACTTCATCACTTATTGATGGTGTGGAACATCTCCATAGCACAGAGGACAGAGAACCTCCCACTGGTTCCTCAATGTCAGGAGCAAAACCAGCTGGGATAGAAACAACATTCTGTAACTGATCCTGAGCAAAAGTGTCCTTTTGGGAGCTTCCTTTGTTCCCCAGAGTGCTCCAGTGCAGTGGCCAGACAGGCACCCTGTGCTCATGGACCTTCCCAAAGATTCTTGTTTAAATCACTGACCAGGCACCCTGAAGGTCTGGAGAGAGAAGAGAAATTTGTCTTTTTTGGCTTCTAGGCACAGCCCATCAGAGCAGCAGATCAGAACAGGGAGTTTCAAGGAAGTTACCAAGAACACTAAAAGCTTTGGGAAAAATGGAGGGAAATTCAGAGATTCAGCTTTTCTCTTTTTAATGTAGGAAGGAGAACAGGAGAGGACAGAAAATGAATTGTCTTAATGTAAAACACTTACTGAGAGGGAGCTTGATGAATGATTTTCTGCGTCTGCTGGGGAGACGACGAGACAAAATTGGCCTAATTTTCAGTGAAAAGGACTTAGATTGGGATAAATTCTATACATCAAAAGGCAATTATAACAGAACAAGCAGCTAACAGAGGTTATGCAAACCCTGTCACTCTTTCCAGGCACAAGTTAGGTAAGACGTTTGTCAGGCAGAGCACAGGTATAACCTTCTCCTCTCAAGAGCTGCTGTTCCTGAATGTTTTAAGCCTAGAAAAACCTTATACACATTAGATTTCAGCTTGCCTCCAGGCCTGCCATGTGATCCTTTATGAAGTGTGATGGAATAAAGACACTATCAGAGGGGTGACCTCATGGACCAGCTCCCTGGGCTTTGCAGGCCTTTTTATACAATCTTCATGTACAGGGAGGGAAAAAAAATAAAAATAGTAACAGTCTATGGGGGTTCTGCCTGTACCTATGGGTAGAGCACAGCCTCTCCCAGCTCTGGCACTGGAACAGCTGGAGAGTTCTCCAAGCCCTCCCTCTTCACACCTCCAGGAGAGGGCAGTGAATGTGTAAGACAGGAACTTGTACTTTATTCAGGTCATGCAAAGCCTCAGGTCCTCTGATCATCTTACTAATATACCCCTAACTACTTCTAAATGTGCATCTGCTTTCCTGACCCTCAGTTTCCCTGCGTTCCCTTTGAGACAGGCAGGAGCTCCTCTCAGTGACAGCCAAGGCTGGCTCTGTGTCCCTCCTGTCCTGCTCAGCCACATTAGGATAAAGTGCTTAACTCTGTCGGGAGAAAAGGAATCCACAGGATTTCCTCCCTGCTAATGATGAGTGGATGAGCATCTAATCGTTCTAAGTCAATTTAAACTGCCTGGTTGTTCTTCAAAAGCTTAACTCCTAATATTCCTCCTTAACTGAATAGCACAGAAAGAATATTACTCTGTCACACCTGCTGGGTGTCCCAGTGTCAGACTGCACAGGGCCATTGATGAGGCACAGCACAACTGGAATTTCCTCATTTGCCTGCAATTGGTGGAATTTTAAAAATACCTACAGGAACTGGATTAAGTGCATGTGAAACATGGTGCTAAACAACCTGGCAACGTACAGGAGCCTCAGAGGTACTCAAGTCAGTCCAAACTGAAAGGAAAGGAACAGTTTCATTTCCTTGGCATCCACAGATTTAAAAAGCAAAATAAAATAAAGCAAACAAAAAATCCAAACAAGAAACCTGAACACCACAACCTGGAGCTTCCATCCAATTAGGAATTCAAAGTTAAATGGACAAGCAACACTTCATCTTGATATTCAAGGGTAGATATAAAAAAAAGGCATTTAGGTAGCAGCCCTGTGGGTAGTGACATACAGGGGAATGCAAAGTGATGTCATGCAGTGATAGTACAATTTTTCAAAGTCATATTTTTCATTTTAGTTGCTACACTCTATATATGCTGCTAAAACTGTATAAAAAGGCATTGCAGTTTTTCATTCATGGACAAAAATGATTAAAATTTACTTTTCTCATTATCCATTGTCTGAAGAAGCCCATGCTTATGATGCACAGATAAGCTCATTTAGAGTTATTTGTAAGAACTGGGATTTGCACTTGTGTGTTTGGTAATAATTATGGCCCCATACTTACCCTGCCACACATAATCTATCATCTGATTATTACTGTCCACCCACTGAATGTTAGTGATGCCAAACGCCTCTCATTACCAGGGACACTGGGGCTGGGAGGCACTGGAAAAGCAGGAGACAGCACCATCATAAATACTATCAACAATAGGAGGTTATTGGATAGGTCTTGCTCCCAACCCTGGTATCTCTTATGAATTGCTTTCATTAAGTGTCTCAGAAGCCTGAGGTTATTTAGAAATTTGTAACTGTCAGATCAGGCTTTGTGACAGAGCAGCTGTGGTACATCCACCCAGTGAGCAGAGCAGGGAGGGGACACGTCAGTCACCCACTGATGGGTGCAGAGCAGTGGGACACCGTGCTCTCCTTCTCCACGAGGAGCCTTCCAGAGCAGCCCTGGCCCCAGCCCATGATCTCCTGCACAGCTCTCACTGATGTGCAGGGAGCAGGAAAACTTTGTACAAACCACCCAGGCTGCCATTGCTAAGGGAGGAGTGGGGTTTAACCTGGGAGAGAACAACTGCTGTGCCCAGTGGCAGCTAAAGCATCCACCAAGGAACAGCAAGGCAGGGATTCTGTTTCCTCAGCTCTGAGCAAGTCTCTTTGCGTCAGTAACTGCTGGACTCTGCCTCCACTCGCTGTGCCATGGAGTTTGGCCACCAGTGTCTCAACAATGGCTGAGGGTTTTAGCCAAATAGAGACTCTAAGCCCAGCTCTTCTGAGTGAACGACTCAGGTCCATGCCAAGACCTGGAGCTGCAGCTGACCACTAGGGAGCTGTCACAACTATCCTAGGTTGCAGATCAGTCAGTTTGAAAAAAGGCTTCCAAGCTGTACTGTTACAGCAGCCCTCTTGTTAGAGGGTAGGAAAGAGCTGAGACACCAGCTTCTTGTTAATCACAGCTTGAAAAGGGCCCTGGTTTATTCCCCTTTACAGCTCAGCCATCCTGACTCCCACCATTCACTGACTCTGGCTGCAGCAGCTCCTGCTGTGGGTTTTCCTTGCAGCCTCTCACTGCTGCTTATTTCCTGCTAAATTCTGACTGCAGGGATCAGTGTGCAGCCTCTGACTGCAGCTTTTACCCAGCTAGACTGTGCCTGCAGGTTCCAACAACAGCCTCTGACTGCAGCCCCAGACTGACCTCACAGCAGTGATTCTCTCTCCTCAGGATCCTTCTCTTCATGATCACCCCCCAACCAGCTAACCCACTCCCTTTTATCACACTTACCTTTATTGGTGTGACTCCTCAGGGCTGAGGCTGTATTGGGTAATTAACACAGCTCTTACTTACCCGGGCTCAGGTCACCTGTATTCCCTTCTACACTGTACCACCACTACCAGTGCTCTTCGTTTATAGGATAAAGCAGAAGAAATAGAAACTGATCAGAAGCCAAGTAGAAAACACAAACTAGGGCCATACTGAGTCCTGGTGATCAGCACTTCTTTTCCCGTGCTCAGACTGCTCCCTCATCTTGGACCAGTCCCTCTGGCTTCCCTCCAGGGCTCTGATTTGCAGCCTCCCTCCCTCTGCCTTGTGAATTCTCATGATCTGACCCAACAGGCAATCCCTGACCCCCGATTCTTTCCCTGGTGCTCAGCACTCAGTCCTTGTCAGCCAAGGTACAATACTTCCCTACTGAAGTACTGTAAGTAAACCAGCCTTTAAAACACCTGGGTATTTGAGATACCAGCCCAGGACAGGGGTGAAAAAATAACAGGGTAAGAGAAACCAATGATATTCAAAACAGAGTGCACAGACTGACAGAGACGCACTAAAATTGCCTCAGTGTCAAACAGTGTCCATGGGCTGTGCATTTCCTAAAGCATTGCAAGCACCCTCTTTTTTAAAAAATGAGCTATGAAAAGGAAAATTAACAAATATACTGAGAACAACTCTTCAAAATGTTTTTCTTGTAAGCCAAGTCTATTATATCTAGCATTGACATAACAAATAGCACACACAGGTGCATAACTGAAATTCTGCTGGCCTTATCCAAGTAGTATTTTTACATTTGTAACCAGCCAGAATATAAACACTCACAGAGGATGTCCTTTACTTCAGCACCTCTGGGTTCTCCTCTAGAGAGATTCTAGAAAAAAGAAGATGCAGCCCAGACACCCTTTCTCAATACAGACAGTGAAGGAAAATGACAGTTCTTTCTCACCCAATTTTACTAAATTACAATTAAGATTAACAATGCCATTTAAGCCATTTCTGAGTTCAGCAAGTGTCAAGAGATGCCAACAGCTTCTGAGCAGCAGAGGGTCAAATGCTTGGAACAGAACTTTTGCCAGGGAAGGTGGATTAGGAGCTATCTGCATATTTCTATGGCATTTATTAAAGCTCCATTTTGTTGCTATTTTAAACATACCCACAAGTGCCAGTCTGGGGAAACAACTGAAGTCTTAGGAATCTTTCATTCTATTTGCTCCTAAATATCTAGAAAAATCGAGGGGATAGGCAAAATCCCTGCCAATCTTTTCCTTCTTTAGGTGGCTCTGTCTTCACGCCTTGAACATCTGAATCAATATTTTCCTGAATCAGAAATCTGGGTTTGGATTAATCTTTCTTAGCTTTATCTGGGTTGCTTCTTAGTAAAATCACTATTTCACCTACAATCTACCAAATCCAGTGGAATAATTTCTCTTTTGTGTGTTGCAGTGGTGTTCTGTTGCTTTTGTCAAGGATTCAGGTTATGGTTCAGCCTTTAACTCACTCCTGGAGAATTCTTTGCTGTCATCTTCAGTGACGAGTGGGTGCAGTTTTCATAATCACAACTAAAAACTGTAGCTCAGAAAATAGATCTGTGACTTCAAACCTTCACAAGGAACATCTTGACATTTAAATCCAATTACCTTTTCTCCTTCCTGATGAAAATATGATACCAACTAGAGGAAAATTCTCCTAGACAAATATATCATATTCTCCAGCTCCTATAAACTTTTTGGCACCACCTCTGGCATTACACATTGCATTCTTTATCAGTCATTTTACAAAATAAAGGGTTAGAATGCATGTGGCAATTGATACATGATGCCAACCAGTCTATAAAAAAATTATTTGGAAAGTCTTCGTAGAATGATAATCTCCCCAGTTGAAATCATTAATTGCAAAATTGGAATGAACTCCAAGTTAAGACAGACTACTGCTCTTTGTAATAAATTAAACTGTCAATCACTCAAAGCACCTTTAATAACACACTGCTTCCCTGAGCTCTTAAATTACAGGCTGAATTTCATTTATCAGTCTGCTCTATGTGAAAAAGGATTAATTAAACTCATTCCAGTATTACAGTAAGGCTCTATATCTCTTAGTAGTACGGAATAATTGACTGCAAATGAATTGAGAAGTGAGTAAGTAATTGTAGTTATTATTCTGATGTAAATATTAGTTCTCTTTTGACATTTCAAAAGATTTAGTAGAGGCACTTTAGTGATAAGACAGATCATTACCCTGGCTAGGAAGAAGAGATAGCATAGAGAAAGTGAAATTACAATCATTAGTTTATATACCTATTATTTGCTTTTTCATATAGTTATGTACCTTAAAGAGCATTTTCATTAACTGTTGCTCCTGATTTATTGCATTAAGCACGCTGCAGTAAAGGCAATGCATTATACCCTGGTGCTCTGGGAAGAGTTCAGAGGTAATATGAGTTCTGACAGAGGAATGAGAGAGAAGTTTGTCTCAGAGACAGTCATGAGACTGCCAGTGCTATAAAATTCAAATCAACAGATTGTCATTGTGAATGACTGATTTTTATGAAAAAATTCTACCAACAGGCACATTGAACAGCAAGAAATCACCTTTTAATTGGGCAATCAGACTAGCTCAGACAAGAAACTGCAGCATCTCCAGAATGAACAAAAGATTTGCTGATCAGAATTGTTGGAAACAGGAGATCACTGAAGCCATTTTCTAAATATAGCATCTCCTCACATCTGTCTAGAGATCAGGGCCACACACAGAAAATCAGCAACCCAAAATTCAGCTTCTAAGTCTGCATTTTCATTTTGGGGGCAGCTTGACTGTTTTCAGCAATTCTTTGACCCCAATTCTTTGATTGGGTTTTTTTACGACATTCTTGTAAAGCAAAACCTGGGGGAAAAAACCCAAACCTGAAGCCTCTGAATCTGGTTTTTTCCCCAGGTTTTGCTTCTTTTCTCTTTTTACTCCTTACCTTCTCTGCAGTTTTGATTCTCAGCCTCTCAATAGAAGATCACAAGAAAACTTCAAAGCAGTTTCAGCAGCCTGGCCTCCTGAGCAGGGAATGAATGGAGCGTTTCATTCCCCAGCATGACCTGGGACCTGGCTGTTCTCACTGAGCTGTCAGCACAACTCCTGCACATTCCAGTCATTACCACGAGCCACAGTTTAGACAGACTTTGCTTGCTATTGTTTATTTTCTGCTCCTCTTTTTTTTCAGGCTAAAACAGGCTGTTTACCTCACAGAACTTTAAATAAATGTTTCTTCCTCAAGTGCACAACACACAAACCTGCCAAGGAATGCAGATGGTATCTAATTTCTCTGAGAATGTATCTGTTCTTTAGAGATATCCTTTTTCTTTCCTTTTTTCTTCCTTTAATTGAAAAAATCTCTTCAGCAGTTTGGACAAATGTTTCATTTTACACGTCTTTGAAAGCAGAGCATCATAACCCAGATATTTAGAACATATTTAGGTTTTCTCGTGGGTTATGTATAGTAGGAACAGGTGGATAAATGCAAGTTAGTTTTGAGTTATCGTAAGGATATCTGAGGGTAAGTGGAACAAGAAAACCATTTAAATCAGTTAATTTAGGGAGTCAGCACACTGAGACTGTGCAAAAGAAGGACCCTGTATAATCATTGGTAAAGGAACTTCAACAACAAGAACATTCTCCATCACTGAAATGTAAATGTAAACATAATGTTTATCAATAGCTCAAAATAGGCAAGACATTATTGAGAATAAATATCTAAACAACAATTAATATATTGAAGTGGATAATTAATATTTTCCAGCTACAGTTTGAGGAACATTAATGTCAGAGGTTTTTGTGTTTCCTCCTTACAGGTCTGTTATGAAGTACTGCACTTTATAGATAGCAAAGACATTCTGCAACTAGATAATTAAGTTTGTTCATAATTTGTTGTACATTAAGGTAGCAAATCAATGTGGCCACTGAAGCAAAGTGATTCTTTAAATTAAAAACAGATGTGTCTGCAGTTTGGTGTCTGCCACTACCCTCCGTGCCTGACTTGTCACCAATTCTTTGTTTCAAGCAGGCACTCAGATATAGCAGTCATGAGACAATTTAAAAACCTGGCTGAGGAAAGTTAAAATAACTCTATTTTCATTACTTAGTTCCCCCAAAATATGGAAGTAGGCAAAAAGAGAAATAAAAATAGATTACAAGAAAAAGGAATCAGGTTATCGATAAAACTGCTGTAAGACAAATAAGCCATAACATTAAGGAGTGATGGTTTACCTCCATGGAAAGTTCAGTACATTAAGTAAACCTTTCAAAAGATCATCTAAAGCCCAGTAAAAATCCTCCTATTTGACAAAAGATAAGTATCTACTTGAAAGTGCAAACTAGAGGATCACATTAATGTCACAAACCTGTGTATAAGGTCATGAGTTTCATAGAAATCTGTAACGCTCTCTTGGGAATTAGGCACATTTCTTGTGAAGGACAAGGGGGCAGGGGGGAAGTAAATGCATACCAGTCCCAGAGAAAAATATACCAAAGATGAGCTGAAAAATAACATGAGCCAAATGAAGTTACACTCATCAGGCAGAAAAACATAGATCAGTGTAAAATGATAAATGAGATGTCACTCCATCAAAACCTCCAGGAAAGATGGGGAAGGAGATTGTCAAGTTAGTTTAATTTCTAGGTGCCAAAATTCAGCCGATAAAATAAAAATGAACTTCAGTATTTCGCCTGAATCTTTCCAGGGAAATAGTACAGTAGGAAATAAGGGACAAACTCTTTGATCTATTTGCCTTGGAACATTCACTTGTTTTGCACAGGGAAGACGTCTGCATCCCAAGCTCTGCAAAAATTTCCCAGCATCACGTCTGCCTTTTCCCAACACTTGAATTGATAATATCATGCAGCTCCACAAAGTCATAATGCCCACTGAAGAAACCATTCAAAATACAAATGACAGCCTTTAGCCAAATCCTGAGATTTGTATTTATTGAAATCATTCAATCCAATAAGAACCGGCATACTTCATAGAATATGTAGGATTTAAGACCCAGGTTTCTCAAACATCTGAGCAATATTGGATAACAAATGGAATTAGGGCATTAAAATGGTAAAACAGGATTAGAATACAGTTGCCTAGGAGGGCTGTTGCAGAAGCAGGACGCAGGACTGTTAGATTCTCCACCTGGCTAAATGTAGCTGTAAATTGGTGGTTTCAGGCAAAACCTGTATCTTTATGTCTCAGCTTCCCAATTGTGAAGCTTGAGGAAAATCCTCCCTTTTAAGACAGGGAGATTTCTCAAACAGTGATGTGTAATTCCAGAGTGTGTTTGCTTCTTCCCAGGGCTCCCTGCATCATTAGCACCAGCTGAACATGCACAAGCAGGAACACAAAGATGTGGATTTCATTTGAAAACTGCAGTTGATGAAATGCTTTGAGGTTCTCCTAGTGTAGTGAACTATCCAGCATGAAATGATGATGAAATATTTGGGTGAGGTTCTTGCTGACCCAGAAAGGCTCAGGCATTTATTCAAAGGGTGTAGCTATAAGAGCATTCTGTTTTTGTAAATAAGTTACCATAAAATTAAAGCAATATTTGCATCCAGCGCTGATTCAAATTGACTCAGTAGAAAAACACTCATTAACTTTAATAGAATTAATATCCAGCCAATTTGATTAAAACTCTATGGACAATTACAATCTTGGTTATGTGTAACATAGTAATAGTATTGATGCTTAAATTATCCATAAAGTTCAAACTGTGAACTATCCCAAACTTCCACATTTTAATGGGTTTGAATTTTAGTCTAACAGGCAGCAGCAGCTGGAATCTGTGTCTGTGCACACCTGCTCCTTTGTGTCTGAAGGTGTGAGTGCATCCCTGGCAGGGGTCCCTTACCTGTGTGTGTGTGCAGGGCCCTGGCTGGCCCAAGGGCTCCCTCTTCCCACTGCTGCACACAGGGATCAATTCCAAACTCCAGATTAACAGAGAGGGCACAGCCCAGATTGCACAGAGCATTTCACTCCAGCTTTGCATTAATGGCATGGTTAAGGCTGATCACATTGTTTAAACTTTTCATTGCATAAAGGATTCAGGAGAATCTTTAGACTGCAGTCAAAAGCAGAGGTTTAACAATGCCTGGCAGGCTTCTCTCTTTTGTAGTTACATTTTGTGATCTTCATTCTCGTGACACCTCATTACCCAAACAGGCAGTACTGCCTACTGTAAATTTCACCAAGCTCATGGTTATGGGGATTTTTCATCCAGTTGCTGTGTACAAGAGAGGGGAGAGATCTTTTGTATCCAGCTCTCAGTTCTTTCTCTCATCTCCCTTCTTGTGCCACAGTTGACTGACACACTTTTGACTCTGTCCCCAAAGTAGCCCATCACACCCTTCTCATTTAATGTTATACCCTTCTCCTACTGTCTCTAATAACACAGCAATAGTATAAACTGCTTCTTTTAAACCAAAAAGAAAGCACCCTTTTTCCTTTAGCCTTCAAAAAACTGCAAGTCAAACACATTTCTAGGACAATGACTCATTTAGATTCTGCCTTCAAAGTTCAATTTTGTATGTGCCTTTTAAAAATCGAAAGGCAGGATCCTGCCAGGAAGTAAAGGGCATCATTTCCTAGGGTTCAGGAAGGCCAATCCCCCCTTACAGAAATCTTTTTGTTATTCCCTAGCACAGATCTGAACTGTTCCAGTCAGGATTTCAATGAGTTTCTAGCTCAGAGTGCACCACTGGCTTTCAGGAAATGTCCAGGCAGAGGCACCTAATCCCAAATCCACTGTCCATGTGGTCCCAGGCATTGTGGAAAACATTCCCAGCACAGAGAAGTCTGCCTGATGTGTGCTAAATCTACTGCTCTGTAAACCAAGACATCCATGTTGAGTTCATTCAAATCACGTTCCCTTTTTCGTTTTCCTTCCCTGAAGTTTCCTAACATTTTAATGTTGCTTCATGTTCCAGGCAACATCAATACCTGACACTGTGTCAAGCAGGTGGTAAACACACAAGCCCTGCATGTGAACTGCTTTGCTATTCCTCCAACAGAGGAGGAATATTAATGAGTGCTCTCTTCTATTCTCTTATATATCCTCAAATATTTCTTCCTGTCCCAAATGTGCAACAGTCCAAATATTGAACTAATATTCTTTAATTATGGTCCTGTTGCTGGATACTACATCAACTTATGAGCATATTAAAATCCTGCTGTTCTCCCTACTGTGACACACGAAACCAAGTTTATTTTCTCACAACTTCAAACATCATGATGCACTCAAGTCATTCACAAACACAAAAGATGCCTTGATTGAATTGCTTTCTAGTTATTCTTAGAAAAAAAAATTTAAATTATTATGATGCATGCCTAATTGCCATAAAAAATTTCTTTCTACAACTTCCAGAAGAAAACACATGAATTTTTTGTCTGTGCTCAAGAATCAACTTAAAAACAGAAAATAAATAAACACAAAATGAATCTTAAAATTGTATTTCACAGTCGTGCTTAAAAGATCTGGAATTCTACTGATGAAAATGGGCTGCAAAACTTGTTAGCAGATAGAATTAAAAATTCTAATTAGAATGGAACATCACATTAGTTGAGTAATTTCAATCTCCAAGTGGTCTCTAGGAAGTGTTATTTTAGGAAGCTGTACCCAGCCCTCAGGCCCTCTGGAGCTGCAGCTCTGAGTGCCTGCAAGGTCAGCACACAATTCAAATGTCACCTGCTGTCTCCAGCTCCATACTGACATCATAAACCTGATTTGTTTTAGCTGAAACGACGTTTGCTGAGAAGTAACTGGCAAAATGGGTATCAAAAGCAGTACAAACCTCAGCTGTACACCTAATTATTTATAGGTATGAACAAATCTGTTAGCAAGACTCCTAAATTCCTTTCCTCTCTCCTCACAATACATGGCACACATGAGGCAGATATGCAGTAACTGTTCACACAAAAACAGACCCTACAAACCCACTGGCATTTTTTAAAATTCAAAAGCTAAATCCTGCTCCTTGGAAACCAAGATGTCATCGAGTTTCGTTTGCCCATTATTATTGGCCAAGTATTTCCTCCTCCCAGCAGGGGAGATACACCCAGTGAGTTCTGAGGGCTCTGCAGACTGAGGAGAGAAGTCTGTGCAGTTACTTTGGAGGTCTGGGGAGATGAAGACATGTTTCACAGCATTGTTACAGCACTTGTGAAAATTTAATTTAACATTTTGACTGCTTATACACAAATGTGAAATCTGATCATTCACATGGCAGAAAAACTTCTTAATATACAGGGTCACAAGGAGGGGCTGGGGTTTGGGGTTTTTTTGACTCCACATGAAAAGGAAACACAGCCTTCTTTCATGGGTTCAACATTAATTAAATATACATAGATCTCTGTGCTGACTGCAGTATGCTACATGGTCATTTCTTTTCAGCATGTAACTCTCCAATTTCCTTTGAGTCCATTTAGAAGTCTATTACATTAAGGGAGGGAAATGCATCACTTTGGTAATTATTCTGTTTACACTCACACTAAACCACACAGCCTTAACCACAAGATGAATAAAGATTATTTCCTAGGTTAATAAGGGTTACACTCATGACAAAAAATTCGTGCAGTGTGACACAAAACACCTTCAGATCAATTCAGTGCATGTCTGCTGCTGTAATTCAGGAACTGCACTGCTGGCACCAGAGTAACACTGATCCATGCTGCATGCAGCCTTCACCTGTGTCTGCCTTATTCAAGTTTGTGTCATCCTCTGCTGGTTTTGATGCAGCCCCAGAGGAAAAAATGGGCCCTGTGGCTTATTTGGATTTTTAATGAACATCCTTAAAAAGGTTTGTGCTGGTCTAAACAATACAGGTTTTAAACTGTGAGAGCCATACAAAGTGAAGGGACTAATCTCAGTTTTAACTAATCCTGTTTTCTTTAAGAGACATTAAGGATTTAGCTGTATAGGACATTAAAAGACCACCAGACATCTTTCTCCAGGACCTCTCTGTTTTATGATTTCTTTGTACTTAATTACTGGGAAGATTGTCTGTCCTCTCCAGGCTGATGTGAAAAACTGCAGAAGGTGCTGAAAGGCTGTCACCAATCATCTGAATCCTCATAAATGCCTGCAGTGGTAATTAGCCAAGTTGAAGTAATGCCTTCAGTTCAAGGCATTGAAGTTAAAAGCACTACTAGAGTGAGTTTACAGGAGTTTTTGTGTGACTGGGACCCTGGTTAGGGATAAAAACAGTTATGACGCCACCTTTTCCATGAATTCACAGGAATTATCCATAGTTCTCTCACAGAAACCCTCCAGTTTCTGGAGAAGCCCCACTCTAGCCACAGCTGATGTGTGCCTGGGGCTGCAGAGAACCAGCCAGGCTGCTGTGCTCAAATCTGCAACTCTGTCTTGGTTTGGAAAGACAGGTGTCTGCCAGGGAAAGCCGGAGCTTCCCTTGGAATGGAGAATGTAAACCCCCTCCCTCCAAATCATTATAATTTTGAAGTTAAGGGGCTTTCAGGCAAAGATTTGGGAATAGGAATAACAGTTCTTTACTAGGAATATTAAAAATGTAGTACAAAAAAAGGAAATAAACCCCACTGACAGAGTCAGAACACAACCTGACACGCTGTTGGTCAGGGTGTTGGTAGCAGCCCAGTCAAGTCTTCCTGGAGTGACAGATGTGACTTTGTTGGAGCAGAGGATCCTGCAGCAGGGTGTAGTTTTCCTCTGAAGGTCCAGTGGTGGTGAGATGGGTCCAGTCTTCCTCTAGGAAGCCAGTAGAAAACAGGCTGTGCTGGTGTTCTGAATCTCAGCTTTTATCCAGGTGGGAATGCTGGGCTCCTCCCACTGGGTGGAGCATCACACAGGGGGATGATGTAATTTTATCAGCCGTGCAGTGAGCCTTAATGGCCCATGAACAGCAGATATCCCCTGAAGGGAGGTTGGATCTTGGAAGAGATAAAGAAAATAACACCTCCCCAAATGGTTTCAACAGATGGCAACAGAACACATAGTTTTGGTCACATCTTGCATTGCAACCCAAGACAAACTCCCACCTTAACCTGGAACTGCTTCTTTTTCCTCTCTTAGAGCCACATCCCTCACACACTAAGCCTTCCACAAATAAAGCAAAGGCCCTTTAAAGGAAGTTTCTTATCAATAACTTGTAAGTTGCATGGTCACTTTGTTGATCCTGTTGGGGCTTGTGGCGGGTGCATTCCCAGAGGGGTGGCCAGGCTGCTCCTTCCTCACCTCAGCCCAGGCTGCCAGGAGATAACAAGGCTGGTTATCACTCCAAAGAGCTGGTCTGAAAGCAGCACTGCTGTCCCTGTCCCAGCTTGGCCTGTGGCACTGCTGCCAGTAAAGCTGTGCTGCTGATCCCTGGGGGTGCCCAGGCCTGGATGCTGCTGCAGCACCAGGAAAGGGAATCCTGTTATGTGAACTATTCCATCAATGGGGCTTTTTCAAATGGCAGAGGAAATAGAACAAAGCTAATTAGAGAGAAGAGACTCTAGCCTGAAATACGCATAGTACAGAGAGATGAAAGAGGACAGAATAATGCAAAAATTAAATTGTGAACAAAATAAGGGAGGTGCGCTGAAAAAGGGGTCAGGAACCATGTGAAGGAGGGCATGAAGACCAGAGGGTAAAAAGCTGATTAGCTGTTAATACACAAGAAGATCTGAAATAGTGAGGTAATTGTCTTAGGAAGCAAGAGAAACTTAAAACAGACATACAATAATAGCACCGAGTACAGAAAACTCTTTGAAATTTTTTTCTTAAGAGAGCCTTGTACAATAAAAAGAACTAAAAGGGGAATGAGGCTGTGATGGGAAAAATAATTCAGAAATTGCAAAAGGCATACAAGCAAGGGGAAAGACACAGGAAAAGATCTAAACGTGCAGTGCATTTAACATCAGCTGCCCAGCATCTGCAATGTCACAGTATTGATGTTTGGTGTCCTGGAGCTCTCCCTTTAAACTGAGAGGGAAATCAATTGAACCTCAAATAGCAAAATTTTGGCTTTGTAAGACATGGTTCCAGGCACCACTTTTTGGTAAAATTCTTGTAGAAAATGCACAGCAGACAGGTAATTTAAATTATGATCACACTGAATCGAACAAGGAAAAACACTTTCAGAACAATCCTCTCTTAAATACTAGGATTCAACCTGCATTTTTCTTTAGAATACTCTGCTATATTCACCTGTTCCTTAAGCCTAGCTGGGTCTTACAGTTCTGCTCAAAAGTACGCTTGAATGTAATTCATAAAATCCCTTTTAATTCTTTGGGGAGTCATTGAAAGTGCTACGGATTCCTTCATATTTCCAAAGGCAGGTAAAGTGTTTTACTGTAGAGCTGTGAAAGGCAGCATTAAGCAGTACAAAATACGAACACAATAGAAATGTGATGACCTGCTAAACTCGAGGGTGTCATAGAATCACAATAAAAATCAGGTTGCAGGGCACTTCTGGAGGTCTCCAGTGCAACCTCCTGCTCAAAGCAGAGCAGATTTTAAAGTTAAATCAGGTTGCCATGGTCTGTCACACCTTTATGAGAAATTACCACAGAGATTAGGAATAAGCAGATGTTTCTGGGAGCCAGTTTTCTTCTGTTGTCTCTGTCCAATCAGAAACAGCAGTCTCTGAATTCTGCAAAGCAGCCTCACACATCAGAGAACAATCAGACTTCACTGTTAGGGGGCAGATGCTTTCATCCTGAGCAGATGATGCTTCACTGGCCAAAGCAATAGCCCTGCTCTGGCCAATGCCCTTGGAAGAAAACCAGTGTGGGCTGCAAGCACAGTGAACACAGGCTGTTACTGCACTCCCTGCCATGAACTCACCCAAAGCCATGCCCTAGGACAAGAGAACTGAAAATCACCTTCTATTGACATTTCTGTTTGGCAGGAGAAAGTGAAGTGCTTCTGACCCCAATAGCTGGATTTTTAGAAACTCATTCTCCCACAGAAAATAGATTCATTTCTGCTGCATAAGGCAATGTGCTCCTAACTAACAGGATTTCAGAGAAAAAAAAAAAAAGCTGCTTCGTCCCCAGTACCATCAAAATCCCTGTGATATTCACAGGCTCCCTACACCACAACCAAAACTGACCTCAGTACCTGAAGGCACCAGTGAACTGTGCAGGCACTCAGTGAGCCAACATTTGAGCCCAGCACCAGGCTCCAGGAGCACAGGAATAGCACAGGGTGCTGCCAGCTGCTGAGGGCTGGGGGAGGAAGGAGAACCCTGGCTTTGGTAAACACCCCTGCTCCCCATACCAAATACAGTGGGTGCTGCACTGGAGAAAAACACACACACACAAAAGTAGAACCTTTCAAAACAGTGACTATTTCCTTGGTTAAAAACAAGTCTTATTGAACACAGTAAAAGCTGTTAGAGCACTCTTTTGCTTCCAGTTTTATCAAAACTTCCATTAAATGATGCTGACATGCAATTACTCTGCTGTTAAATACCAGGCCACTGCTGAGCTTTGACTAAAGGCCACTAATGCATGTACTGGCAAACAGGCACTGGATCATTGTCTGTGCTGGGGAAGGCAAAGAGAGGCTTAGTCAAAGCTGCATTAAACTTCTATTTACCATTGTTTTCATAGGCAATAAAAGTCTGACACAGAAGTTCAGTGACTTTTACCTTACAGTCAGAATATTTGGCAATCCAAAGTGCTGTTTTATGAACAAGTGTAAAGAACCAGGGTTCAATGGTTGCAGGATGAACCTGAACATTTCCCTGAATTTGCTTCATATCAAGTAATTGACACTGTTTAATGGAGAATCACAAATTACAACCTGGTCCCAAAGTTTTAATGACATTTTGGCACAGGTGGTCCCTTCCCCCAGAATTTATTGCTGCAGTCTCAGCCCTGTGCCTCCACACAAGGTGTTAACTCAGGCTGTCTGCAGGGTCCAGCAGGGCAGCACAGCGTGGGAGCAGCTCTTTCCTCACTCCCAGCACCTCAGACTTCCACAGCAAACTCTGGGTCAGGAAAGAAGCTGCCAGCTGGGCTGGGGCACACAGGAGTGGAACATGCAGGTTGTGACAGCCTCACAAAGGGTTCCCCTCATCACAGAAAGACCCTTATGAAAAACTGGTGACAACAAAAGCAAAGGGAGCCTGAGGGAACTGAACAGCTCAGGAAAAAGGATTTAAACAGAGACAAGTGTCCCTTGCAGCCAAAGAGCAGAGCTGGGCTCTCAGAGGCTCTGCCTGGAGATCCACCTGGCTGCAGATGCTCACCAGGGGACACAGCACACACCCAGGGCCCACCTGCACAGCTCATCCTGTGGGTCCATCTGGCAGCCTGGGCTGGGGCAGACACCAAGGAACAGCGGCAGGGAACATCCTGCACCCAAGGGGAGACACCCACCAAGATTTGACTTCCCAGCCTACTGTGCTGTATTAGTTCTCTTAAAATCAAAATTGTTTTGATCAGATAAAGCAGCACGACAAGGAACTGTTGCTCAATCATTGATGCCTCTAAAAGAAGACATCACAATAAAGTACAATTTAGGCCGATAGAACTTCACTTTCCTATATTTTATTTAATGCAGGTTTATTAATTCACATTTACATCAAAGAAGAAACCTTTTGTTACAGTGAAGAGAAGAAAGGAAGGGATACTTAGAACCTTTCAAGCTCTTAGAAGACTACTAAACATAGGAGAGTGTTATGAAAATCCTTATTTCATAATCCCTAGAAAGAATTAAGCTGTTTCTAGTCTGAAAAACTTTAAACCTTTTTGTTATTTAAAAATCATTGTGAAAAAAAAAATCTGCCTAGGGTAAAATTTTATAAACAGAGACACCTAAAAAGATTTTAACATGAATCCATGGCTCTCTTTGCAGAAGTATTTGCAGAATGGACCAGCCCTGTTCCCTGCACAGAGCCTAAGGGAGGTGGCCTGGGGTGGGACAGCAGAGTCCTCTGATGATGCTCAGCATCTGCCACCTCCCTTGCCTGGCTCCAAATCCCAGCTCTGCAAGAGGCTGACCAGGAGTAGAGCACAAAATATCTGCCTGTACTCCACCTTCCTCTGGAAACTCCTCCTGCACCCCAAACCCTGCAGGGCAGCTCTGCAGCACCAGCAGTTTCAGGGATCTGCTCCCACACTGGCCCCATCAGAGCTGCCCCAGCCCCACCCATTGCCAGGTGCTGTTTGTCCTTGGGAAGTCTCATTGTCAAAGCATCTTTCTTGACTTAGATTTAAGGCTTAAGACTACTTTAACTTGGGCAAGATGGCCCTGATAAGTTATCCAGTGCAACAGAACAGCACAAATTGCTTTGTTAGGCTCGCAAACATTGACAAACACTAAATTTCACTCAAGCCTATCATGATCCCTAAGAGTCATTAAAATCTTCCCAAACACACCACTGCTTTCAATCAAACCCACGGAACCCAAGTGAGACACTTCAGCTTTTTTATAACCCTCCTGTCGACTGACAGAGGCTTCTCTTCCACACAGTTAATTCCCTGTGTTGTTGGAGCTACAAAAGAAGCCCCTCACAGCAGCGCAGTGTTGTGAGAACCTGACCCTCCTTATCTTCCTCACAAACCCCCCCTCTCAGTGTCCTGAACTGCAGCAGATAAAATGCTGGAACTCCACAGGTAACCAGGGTGGCCTCGCTGTTCCAAGCTGTAGCTGAAAGGCAAATCTGCTGGCAGCAGGGGTGTCTGCTGTCCTGCACCTCAGGACTCCTCTCTGTCTGTGCCAAGCAGGTACCGAGTACCTGAGAGCACCCTGACTCTGCACAGGCAGAATCATCGTGCAAAACAGAAAGAGGGAATCAAGCCCAGAAAACTGCTGCTGAAATTGTCATTTGACATGAGACTTGACAAATGCCAACAATAATTCTTGGAGAAAACCAAGACCTTTAACTGTTCAGAAGACAAGGAAGGTGGAGAGTTTTCCATGTGAGCTGTTGCAGCTTTAGTTTTATGCTGCCCTGCATCTCTTGCTCTCAGTGCAGCCTGTGAACCTGCACTACTGAACGAGCAAACAAAGCAGACAGGAGGTTGTCCAAACCTGGGTCAGAAATCCTTTAGTAAAGACAGGAATAAAATCCCAGCCATGGATGAGCCTCTTATCTTAACTTCAAACTTGGAAGCCAAAGCCATGATGTACTTCTGAACTTCAGTGCTATGAATTCCAACCCATTGTACTTCTTGTGATCAGCCTACACAGCTTGAAAAGAAATTGAACTTTTGAGTACTTTTTTCCAATAAAGTACAGACAATAAAATATACTGCAAATCTACATTTTTAAACTTTCTTGATATGGCAAAGAAATCAAAATAATTCTGTTATAGGAATTGGGTTTAATTCTGCAGCAGCTATTGCTAGGTGCAGCTATATTGAAAAATACATTCTTTTATTTGTTTTTGGAGTCTAATAATGATCTACCATTGCCCATTTCAGTGGTATTTGGATATTATTATGTTTCTCTAATACTAATAACTTCATAATCTTCATTAGTATGCAAATCTTTACCATCTGACAAGCTCCTGTTCTCTTCCATGAGCTCCTTTGTTGTTGCAGCCTCATGAATTTCATTATGACACAAGATTATTATCAGGCAGTGTGAAGTGGGGAATACAATGATGTGGAAATTATAATCCCTTAGTTTAATAATGAATCCAGTTCCATATTCCGGTTTGGTTTTCCACAAGCTGCTTCTGAGAGAAAAGGGAGCAAAAGGGAAGAAACTCTTCTGAAAGTGCTTCTGTACAGTAACCTTTCAGGGAGATGTCACTGGAGGGGTGCACTGGAGGGAGATGCTCCTCAGCTCTGTGTCTCATTTACTTTTCAAAAACCAACAATGATCCTATCCATATGTTTTTTTCTATTCATAGCTTTACAGATGGCAAAAAAACCCAAGAGAATTCATGCCATTCAAAAACTCATGGCCATTTCCTCTCCAGTTAAACTGATACCAATTATCAGCCTTCATCTGCAATCACAATAATTACTAAAAAACTGTAATTATTCTTGGAGCAGCCTGTGGTTGTAAAAATAAACACCATTTGACAGTCTAGCAAAAAGCTTGTAGGAGTGCAAATATTCTTTCCAGTATGAAAACACAGGGCCCATGTCCAGGGCAGCCAAGGCTGTGTCCCCTCAATTCCAGCATTCCCAGCTCCATTGTGGGGCCTCTCTGGTCTCACCCAGCTGCTCTGTGCTTTAGGCTGGAGGGACTTTAGGGCAAAGCTAAAACAACAGAAATGATGGGATTAAGCAGGAAAAGTCCATTGGGCCTCCCAGCATTGCCCTGTTCTCTGTCCAGCCCTGGCAACTGTGCAGCTCCCTCCAGAGCTGTGGGAGGCACTGCAGCAGGGTCATTAAACTGCTGCTGGCACACCAGAACAGCATCTAGAATTTTCTTAACAAAATAAAAAAAACCACCACTCCTTCTAAGTCATATAGAATCCAGCAATTTTTAGAAACTAACGTGATTCCTTAGAATTGAAGTAGTTTATGTTGTGTTGAGACCCAAGATTAAAAGCAGATTTCTATCCCTCCTGTAATTTTTTTTTTATTTTACCCGAATTCCTGCTTAGGTGTTATTAATACCCAAATCAACCTTATTATTACAACCTACAGTGCTCTCTACAAAAGGCACACACAGGACCTGGGTTGGATATTTAGTCAATTGTAGAAAACCTGATCAGCATTAATATGGGATTATCTTCTCCTTTCCTGTTAAGCATGACTGCACATCAGCTAACATCATCAAGTGAATTTAGGTAACATGAACTGCTGCTGTTTATTAACCAATTTGTTAGAGGTCTCCCCTTCTCAAAGGAGATTTTAGTACTAGAACAAGACTTATCTCCAAAAACTCCATGAATGATGTAATTATTCTAAGCTATTTATCACAGAAAAGATTAGTAAACTCAACAAGAATGCCCAATTTCAAAAGCTATTTCAGATTACTTATCAAAAAGAAGTGTGAATTATTACATTATGTGACCTACAATGTAAGATTTCTTTGGCTTTTTTTTTTCCTATTTAAAACTTACATTCAAACACTAATATAAACATGTTTATATTTTAAAATGCATACTAGTAATTCAAAATTAGACATTAATTAAAACACTGCCAATTTTCCTATTTTCCTAGTGGATGCTGTAAAAATCAGAACTCTTGTCATACTGAAGTTACACTGACAAGCTCAGAGTTCTTCACTTTATTCTCCTCCTCATTAAGGAAAAACCTGTCATTAAAATAAACCATTTGAAGCAAGAAAAGAGATGTGTGAGTCTATTTAAAGCAAGCAGGGAAATGTGTTTGGACTTTGATTATGGAAATTAAAAAAACCCTGCTATTCAAAGATGGTGATTTTTTAGTATTTAAATAACATTTGGCATTATTCTAAGACATTTTACTAGGAAGATTGTTAAATTAGGTGATAAAAGGTTACTTTTGTCTTTGAAGCTGAAATATGTAACTATTATTTCTTCTCTGTCTAGAATTAGAAAAGCTTCAATATCGCGTATTTTACAGGATTCATTATCAAAATTCACCAGCCTTCATAAAACAAACAAATGCTTCACTTCCTGCCCTTGTTTAATCTCAGTAAGACAATTTCTTGTTTGGAAAAGGAAGATTTCCTTCATCATTTGATGGAGCAATAACTTTTTATTTTCAAATTGCACAGGCTGTGGTTGGGAAGCCATAACCATCTTCCTTTCAAAGCATAAGAAATGGGGTGCTTGTCAGGAATGTATTTTAAGAGGAAAGCTCAGACAGATCAGGGTTGACAAAGAAAAACAATGTTATCTTTTTATTAAGGCCAGAACAAGACTAAAATGCAGCTTAAAATGTCCAAGTAGGTCAGATCACAATGCAAAATGCAGCACCATGACACAAAATCATAATTATTTCAATAATAAGTAATAAATTAATCTTTATCTCCTACTGATTTGAATGTTGGAAATTATTCATGCCATTTATACACACAAAAATTTTTCCTGGCAAAATACACAGAGCTGAAAAATCCTATGATAAATTACTTTTTCATATACTTTCTAAGTTTTGACTACTAATCCATCCTGCTGCAATTACATCATTTGAGATCTCTAAGCAGACTTGCTAAGTACTGTCAGTTTTTAGATAGTCCATCATTAATATTTCCATCACCAACCTTCAAATTTATACTTCCCCCTAAATTCCAAATTACGATGGTCTAACGATGTCAGGATGCTGCTTATTCACTCTGGGACAGAGAAATCATAATAGTTATTTATAACACAGTTTTGCTCAGAAGTAAAAGAATCCATTTCCTTCAATGCCCTACACCCATCACTGAAATTACAGAGTCACAGAATTCAGCCAGGCTGGAACAGACTTTTGAGGTTGTTGAGTCCAGCCTGTGACCCCACACCACCCTGTCACCACACCCTGGCACTGAGTGCCACATCAAACACCTTTCCCAAACACCTCCTGGAACAGTGACTCCACCACCTCCCTGGGCAGCCCATTCCAATGCCCAGTCACCCTTTCTGTGGAGAACTCTTCCTAATGATCAGCCTAAACCTCCCCTGGCACAGCTCAAGGCTATGTCCTCTTGTCCTGTTGCTGCTCCCTGGGAAAAGGGCCTGGCCCCCCTGGCTGCACCTTCCTGTCAGGGACTTGTAGAGAGTGATGAGGCGTCTCCTGAGCCTCCTCTTCTGCAGGATAAACAACCCCAGCTCCCTCAGCTGCACCTCACAGGACTTGTGTTCCAGACCCCTCACCAGCCCTGCTGCCCTTCAACATCCCTCCAAAACGGGGCCCAGAACTGGGCACAGCACTCCAGGTGGGTCCCTGTGCTCTCCTGCCAGTGCCAAGGGAAGCACAGGCTGTTGCTGTGGGGATGTGCTGCCTTCCATTTACACAGGATTGGGACATCCAGCAGTACCCAGCTCTGGCAAACACCAATTCCAATGGCACCACCCCAGTTAAAAGTACCCAGAAACAGCTCTCTGACCAGCTAATAAGCATGCCTTCATCAATGAGCTTCATTTCAAAAATAAATTGCTTCGTAGATTCTTTTGTCTTTTACCTCTCCAAGATGATCCAGGCTCTTCTTCCAGACTTAACCATCCCCAATCAAATCCATTGGTAAGTCAGTCCAGCGCTAACTTTTTCACCTGTGTTATTTTAAGGTGTCAACAGATTCAGTCATGGAATCATATAAATCAAGAGATATAAACACAGAACAGGAAGTCTTCCAGTCCAACTGTATTCTAAGAATTTTACTGTCCTCTGAAATTTTTGTGAGCCATAGCACATTAAAATTCCCAACATTGCTGCAAGGGCCTGAGTGTCAGAAAAGCAAGAACTGGCACAAAGTCTGAAGAGAGGCTCACCAGGAACTGCAAAACACATTAGACAACTCAACTTCCCAAAGTTCATGCATTTAAACAGCATAAACAGTTTGGCCTTACACTTCAGAAACAAGCCCTTTTTAGCATGCTCTCTTCTGCAACCTTGAGTTAAGCAGGATTCTTTTCATTGCTTGGTGACTCCAAAACTGGAGCATGTCAGCCTATTATGAACATTTTCCTAATACTAGAAAATTATTGCTTTCCTCTATGCTTTAATTAAGGGTTGTATCTACACTTGTGATAGATATTTAATAGCTGGCAATTTTTTTTGAGATCTCACACAAGGTAGTCTTGCAGTGACTACATGTTAATAGATATTAAAGACCACAGTGCCTTGGTAGATAGAACTATAAATAACAATATCAAAGAATATGGAAAAATCCTTGAAAGAAATAATTTACTGAGAGAGAGAAGAAATGCTGTTTGACAGGTATCAAAGCTAATGAGGTTTTAAATTAAAAAAAGTCTTCCCTCAAGAACTGTCTCAACATACAAACCCCAAGACTCAGTACTCACAATGATGAGCACAATGCACGGCAATTGCACAGGAAATCCTAACTTTTTTTGCCTTTTAACCACTTAAATGTTTCTGCAGCCCAGCCTGCTTGCTGGTAGTTGGTATTGACACCATCCCATATAAACAAAAATTTAAAATAGACAAATAAAACCATAGAAAACTGGAGTCAATGGGAAGCCAACAACTTAAATGTCTGCTAAATCTGTCCTCCATTTTTATACAGTGAATTTGCTTGGGTAGAGTCCTATCCAGTGGGAGTTAAATATCATCTCTGAACTAAAGCTCTTACCAGCTTCAGTGGAAGACAACAGCTGAGTTCCATATCTACAAATCTCCAGAAGCCAAAGCAGGGGAGCAGCCAGCCTGGAGCCCTGATCCTGGGCAGTGCCCCTGGCTGGGACCCAGGGCAAGGGAAGGGTGAGAAACCTCATCCAAAGCTACTTTGCACTGCAAATAATAATTAGAAGCAAATACAGCTGCCACAAGGTTAAGAAAATCTCTTCTTTGCTCTGAAATCACTTGAGTAGACTCTGAATTTATAGGTAAAACACACAGTGTTCTAGCTATGGAAATTAATCACAAATTAGCACGTAGAAATCATAACTATTGCCCTCGCTGTGCCATAATTCAGACTTTGACCAGCAAAATGCAGGGGCTGAAACCCAGCAGGTCAGAGGTGCCTGACTGGGAAATCCCAGTGGCTGCACCATGGAATGGCACAGTTAGGGCTGGCATTTCTGAGTGTTGGCATGTTGGTTACTGAGGTATAGATTGCATTTTAATTCCTTTAAAAAATAATAATAAAAAATTTAATTAATTTTAAAAAAATCACTTTGCATCTATCAGTTTAATTAAGCTGAACATGGTGAATTTAATTAAATGTATTTGCAACCAGCAGAAGCAGAGGAAGGAACATAAATGGTATTTTATTATTCAGACACAGCTACCACTGTGTCTATCCATACAAGCTTTTTATAGCCCATCTCATCCCATCTATTTCAATATGAATTGTTCACTAAACAACTGGAAACAGAATGCCTAATGAAGAGTAAAATGCTTCAAATTGTGTCTTTCTAGAAAAATTTCAGGCAAAAACATTAAAATGCCCTTCTTGGTCTTAAAATGTCTCAGTTTTCCCTGATAAAAATAATTCTTAATTTCAACAGCCTGTAATGATGAATTGTGTAAAAGATTGGGAAAAAAAATTAACATTTTGAGTTTATAAAAATATCTCACTTATACCAAGACAATATTTCTTGTAAAATTACAGTCTCTCTAAGAAGAAAAGCCAACTCTAATTATTTCATATATGCAAAAGCATCCACATTTGGCACTTGATTCTGTAACTGCAACCCTTGTTCTTGTAATTGTTCCTAAACCAGGAAATGTAGTATTTGTTTAAAATAATAACAAGGCATAACAGTAATCATACTTTTTCTAGAAAAAAACAACTTTTATTATGCAAATCATTAAAAAGAATACTATCTAATCCCTGGGAAATTCTTGTGTTAAATTGGATAAATTAAAATTAATATTGTTACATTTGTAGAAGGCCTTTTATCCCATTTTTTATCCAACAGATTTCAATTCATAATTAGAAGAGATGCAATGAATGTTTCAAATGAAAACAATTTAATAAAACCTGAAAAATGTTTAATTTTTCCTATTAAAAAATTGGACCCAGTGAGAGTGTAGATAGTCAGTAATACCCACAGGTAATTATGGTGTTTAAATTCTCCAACCAGAACCGTTTTACTCTTGTCATCTCTGCTTTCTGAGACTGGATTGTGTGATTTTGACAGCTCAGGATGTGTTATGCTTCAAAGCAAAGAGGAAACCAGCTTGGGATGTCATTTCGATTCCAGCCCGTTGTGACCCCCCGCCATCCCGACAGCTCTCCATGAAACTGGGCTGACACCGTGGCTGCTCCTGTTTCACAGGGTATTTCTGGAGATGTTATGGTGCAAGACAATGAAAAATATCAGCCTCCAACAGAATAGCTCAAGCTTCACAAACACTGCCAAGCTTTATCGCTAATTAATTTCTCTTTCAGTTTGGGTACAAAAAGTGATGCAGTGAAGGTTTTCCAGCCCTTCATTGTTTCCATTGTCTCCAAGTTTTCTCTTAGACAGTGTAGTTTGTAGAGAATGGTCCCATATTTGATTGTGTCTGAAAGCCCCAGTATTCCAGAAATAATATCAACAGCATTTAAAGGAGTTGCTTGTATTAAAACAAATATAACAAAGTGCCGTACAAAAGTTTGACTCTTCAAAAGAGGCAAAGAATGAAGTGCACCTGGAGCCATTTCCAATTGGTCTTGTAAATGACCACCTAAAAAATTACTGTGGACTTTGGGTGCTGGAAAACCATTACATCTGCTCCAAGCTGAACATCAGCATGCCTGAAGGACAGAGCCAGCTGCTTTGGGAAAACACATTCTTTCCAGTCAAACAGGGAACAGTTTAGTTGGAGAATTTAAATCTAAAATTTGGCTTGAGATTTTTCACTTAATTTTCTTACATTTCTAATTTAAAAACAATCTCTCAGAAGTATTTAGGGTGTCTCAATAAACTGACTTTTAAAAATTTTTTAAGTATTTCTTCTTTTCAAAAGAGCATGCTGCTAATAAGTAAGACATCAGCAGGAAATAAGTTGCATTTCGAGCCCAAGGTGATGCATACTTTAAAGAGAAAATCCTTAGACTTGTTTATAGTTAACACCATTATCTAACAGCTCTCTTTTAAACACTCATCCTACTACATTACATGTTTGCTTTCAGATTTTTGTCTTATGTTGGCTTTGTTCCCTTTTCTCTTCTACTTGTATAAAACACAACACAAGACTCATAACTACGTATCAAAAAAGTAATTCCACATTAGGGTTAACTGGCTAATTACACTCATTCCAAATCTTCAGGTACCTTTATTATGCTTAAGGCAGATGTAAATCTATTCTTTTTTCCAAACAGTAGCCCACTTTATCAAGAGCATGTGAAAATTGGAGAAAACTGTTGTTAGCAGAAATCACCTAAAATGCCTAAAACACCAACTTAATCAACAATTCATAAACATTGCTGCTTCTTGATTCATCACAAATAACGGCAGTTGAAAATGGTTTTGATTGTGTAATATTAACTCTTCTAAATAGAATTTAAAACCTTTAATGCCCATTTTATTTTTCTATGTTTTTTGGAAGAGTGGAGCTATTCTGTGTCAGGTATGGCCATTATGTCCATCTCTAAAGAGAATAAAGAAGGTATGCGTGAAAATAAATAGCAGATGTGCCCTTTGCAAGGCCTGTTACTGTCTCCTTGTCTGAGGTAGCAACTTCCTCTGTTAGTTCATTGCAACACTGGGGATTTCTTCTGCTACTTGTGTGCCTCAGGAGAAATAATCTGGCAATTAGTGAGAGATAATGGGTACTTCAGAACTTTACCTCCTATTGCAAAAGCTGTGCACAGTATATTCTGTAAAATTATGGACCTTTGAAATTTCATTGTTGTTGATTGCTCCCCGCTCTCTGCAGTGCATCCTCCTGCCTCACAATCATTCCTATTCTGAGCTGTGGAAATCAGTTGCTAATATCTTCCTTTGCCCTCATCTTTGTTCCACAGGCAATGAAAAAGAAAAAAAAAGCTTAAATAACAAAAGAAGAGAAAAAAGTGGGGTTTGTAAAGCTGAAATATCAAGGCTTCCTTTATACAACATATAAACCTGAAATGCATGTTATTCTTGCTGGTTTTTACGACTATAATTCATTTCATCAGGCTTTCTTACATGTATCCATAAAGTGATGCAGACAACAGAAATTATCTCAGTAAATACAGAGTTGGTTTTCATTCTGTGCCTGGAACAACCAGGCTTGCTGATACAAAATTTCAGTTATTACATTTAACATGGAAAAATATAGTCCTTCAAAAGCATAAAGTTACATTAATCTCCACCAAATGGGGCTTTGGCTCTCACTCAGGGTAAGCCATTATGCAGTGCTACTTCCACGATGGCTTTAATTAACTCTGTTCTCTCTCTGGACAGGTTGGGGAGCACAGCAGGGCACATCTGGCTGAGCCTTTGGCTCTGAGGGCACTCCTGGCACAGCCCTGCAGTGCCAGTGCCAGGCTGGGCTCTGCTGCCATCCCCAGCCACGGGCAGAACGACACATCCAAGGGTGACTCCTGTCTTGGGAGCTGGCCAGCTGAAAAGTGCATTTTGTTGATGCTCCATGGAAGAAGCAGCAGCACTGGGCTGCTCTGCTAAGCATGTAAAACACCTTTTGTCTTAAAATGTGGCCAACAGTGCTACAATGATCGTGGCTGGTACCTTGGGGGTTTTCCCTGGGGGCTTGTGTTTGCAGACATTTCCATATAATCAGATATTCCAATTGGACCTTTCTCTTTTCATAAATGAGCCAATTTTCACAGGCTCAGGTGCAGTTATGGCTCAGATAGAAATTAAAATGGTGACAATGAACGAGATTTGGTTCAGCTCCCTCAACAGCCCTTCCTAGCTGGAATACATTTCAGGTCTCCGTTAGCAGGAGTGGGTTAAACAGCTCAAAAAAAATATATCTGACCCAAAGATTTCCTGCCTGAGGCAGAAACAGAGCCAAGCAGCAAAGCAATCATTATTCCCATTTGCAGGAAAGAATGACTTGCCTAACACCCCACAGGGAATCTGGAGTAGAACTAAACCTCAAAGCTGGTAAGCCCAGCTTGCTCCATCATCTGCCTGAAAAACATGGAGCAGACATGATACTGCTGTTTAAGACTCTTTGAAATTAAAAGGATTTTGACCCCACATGGACTCATAGGTATTCAGCGTCCATGAAAAATAAAAAGCTACATAAGAAGGTTAAGGAAGACAGAAAGAAAATGCATCTGTGTTCTATGGAGGTTGCTGAAATGGATTTCCCTTTTTTAACTATGCCGTGGAGCTCAGTAGGAAAGCTGATTTATCCTGTGAGTGCACAGCAGTTGCTCCCTGCTAGAGCTGCTGTTTAAGTTTAATTGGAATACACAGCATTTGTGTAATGTTCATATCATGGAGAACGTTTAGGAAAAAGCAGAAAGGCCCTTTCAGTTCAGCACACTTATTTCTGTTGTGATCCTGATCACTGAACTCAAGTGGAAATATGAACACCAAATGATTTCTTTGCTGCCAGTGACTCCAGGGGCAGAAATGGCTGCTGGCAGAAAAGGAGAAAAACGGGCCAGGACTGGCTAACTCAGGGGACTGGCAATGGGATATGGAGCCTTTCATCTACAGGTCGCTGAATCCAGCACAGGGTTGTAGAAACCAAAAAATTCCCATCAAATGGAGGTTCAGTGGCCTAAGAGAAATCATTTAAATGGTTTCTGCTTCATACAGGCACTTGCAGCAGAGAAATTATTGCTACAATTAGCAGTACTGCATGGTCGTCAGTGATGTGGAAGCTTTTGGTGTTTTTTTACATTCCCAGAAACAGAATGGTGTCCTTGAAAAAATTCTGTAATGATTATTTTGACTGAGAATATTCTTCATAAACCTAAAGATTTGGGGAATTTTTTTTCCTTTTTTTTGCATTTTTATCTTTATTTTAGTTTTATTTAGACCCCTTTGGTAGTTTTCTTTGCCTTTCCCCATGCTATAGATCAGAAGATAAAAGTCATCTCCACATGGCTTTTCCTAAAAAGTAATTTACACAAATACTGTGAGGTGAAAAACTGCATCCTATCCAAAACAGAGCCTTCCACTGTTAATGTATTGACATTTGGCTCAAACATCAAACACAAAGTGTTTTTAACTGAAAACTTCCCATTTTCCAGGGAACTGGGTGGCATTTTTAGTTTAGGGTGTAATCTATATAATCTATAATCTATAATCAAAATCCACTGGATTTCAAGAGAAATTGTAGCAAATGTTCCCACAGACTAACACCAATATTTGAGCATAAGGGTCTCCAGTGACTGGTTTGTACCTGAATGAACCTGAAAGGAATTTCCCAGGGGAGTTGGGAGCTGAGGCCAGGGGTGGCTGCCAGGACACTCAGGACACTCAGGACACTGTGCCCTGCTGCAGTGTCCCCTCATCTGTCACACACCTTGATGCTTTTGTTTGCCATGGGACCACAGAGGGGCTTGAGTCAAAAAGGACATTGAAGACACATCGAGTCCAACGCCCCTGCAGAGATCAGGGACATCTTCAGTGGGATCAGCTTTCTCAGAGCCCTGTCTAGCCTGACCTTGAGTGTTTCATGGAAGGGACACCCCCCCCTCTCCATGCAACCTGTTCTGCTGTTTCACCACCTTCACCCTGAAATATTTCTTCCCCACACCCAGTTTGAATCTCCCTGCTTTTAGTTTGAAACCATCACCCCTGGTCCTTTTGCCACAGGCCCTACAAAATGTCTGTCCCTTTCTCATTAATGTTCTCCCTTGCTGTGACTGACACTTAGCCCAGGGGAGTGACTCTGCTGTGGTTTATCCACGGGGCAGCAGCTTCCTGCAGCAGCCCTAAGCAGCACTAACAAATCCCTCTAAAGTGGGAAGCAACAAACCACACCGTGGCACCAAGCATTTGGGAAGGCTAAAGCCAGGACTGCATTCAGGCAGATTTATTCCTGTTGCATTTTGTATTCCAGTTAACATTCCTGATTTTATCAATCTCATTATGTGGGTTCAAGTGTTGCAGCAGAGGTCACACACTCACAGTTTAACAGTTAAAGACATGCTTATGCTAAATAAATTTGTGCAGTTGCATTGTGAAAATTCTACGTTGAATAGGTTTCATCAAATCTTGCTGCCCAGATTGGTTTAATAGCATGTTCAACTGTAGAACAAAACATACAAGGGCAACAGTTCAAGAGCTTTTTCTACTCTGGTGGTACATGTAATGTTTCTGCAGTTAGAAAACTCATATACATACACACACATGCTCACTGGATTTCTTTGCCAAAAAAAGGTCTCTGCATATTTATGGTAACAGTTCTGCAAAGTATTCTGAACATTATGCAATTTAAAGCCTTATGACTACCTAAATGTAAGATTTTTTTTTTTAAACAGAATTACAGCACACACTCAGAAGATGCAAAGGGATTGTTGAAAATCAAGCAGCATATGACAATAAAAATGCAATTATGTCTGAGAAACGTCATATGCTTTACACTACAGAGTGTAACACAACAACACTAAAGATATGTTACATAGATAGTTAGAATTTAATTTGGGGGTATAACAGATTCCTGAGTCCATAACAATCACTCCAGCATTCCATTTAGGTGCATCCACAATAATGCCTTTCCTATTTTGAAATAAGACAGTGATCACAAAAGAGACAAGATCTATTGCAGTATATGAATAGAAACCCAAGGCTTCTTTCTACAAGGTGTAGGACTATTAAAGCAAGGTAGGATTTTGTAAAGCTTAGGCTTCACAATTCTGCCTCTTGATTATCTTGCAACAAATGGCCCATTTATTTGAACTTTTGGGGAGGGTTTTGACATATTAGTTAGGTGCACAATGTAGTTTGACCTATAATTCTCAGCTCAGCAGGCAGGCATATCTCCTACAGCCAGTGTTCCCTACATTTAGCTCTGGCTGTAGAACAGCCAGTTCAGGTGTAGGAGCAAGTCAAAGCACTGTGGATAAAAATCTGGTCCCAGTGCATCATGGCTTCAGAAAAACAGACATTATACCATATATCATGTAATTGTATTCCTGTAGTGAGGAACAATCAAAAAGTATCTCAATGAACTATAGAGGCAATTAAGTTAATTGCTATCCTATAATGTTTTAAGAGAACACTATCCTTTCCCAAACCATTAGGGCAATGACTCTTTTTCTGTTCTAAGCTTTGTAGGATGACTGTAAAAATCTACGGGAAATCACTGGCTTTGATACAGAAAACAGACTGAGGGCCATGACAGAAGGAGAGACTTCTCTTTATGAAATTGATATCTGCACCAATTTACACGACTATTCAACATGTCCCTTCAGTTCAGCTTTTGCTTTCCTGGTGTGAGGGGCTACCACAAAGAAAGGATGGGAAAAGACCAACCTCAGCAATGAGAACTGAAAAAAGCCACAGCAATCTATCACATCACACTTCTGTCTGTCCTAGCAGTCGAGCTGAAGAGCTCCTCAGCTTAGTAACCCCCATCCTACAAGGCAAAGGCACAGGTTTAGGAGGTGTCTGAACATCCCTGTCAGATTATGCTTTTTTCTAACCCAGAGACAGAAAAAAGCTCCTGAAAGGTGTTTTAAAGACTTTTATTCCATTTGCAGTCTCATGAGAAGGGTGAGACTACAGATGTTACAATTCACACCATCAAAATCAGAAGGTGAACTATTTCCTGACCACCATACATTATAAGCATTTTTTGGCCTATCAGCTTTTGCCACACAGTGCTGTTAATGCTTTTAAGCCAGTCATCTAAAATTACCCCTCGTGGGTTTGGTACAATACATCCTTCATAGTTCTGTTTCTCCAAAATATTTAGTCTATTTGCAAGGTCATCATTTGAAACTTCTGTCTAGTTCAGTTTCTCTCTCAACAACGCCTGTCCTATTCCATGGCCTTTCTAAGTCAGCACACTATTATCTCAGTTTGCATACAGATGTACAAGACTGTGTGAGCTTTCAGTCAGGCTTTGAGAATCCTCTACAAATCTATTTTCCACACATCCCATCCCAGGGAAGCAGAGCCTGAACTCCTCCTGCTCACCTGCTGACACCTGCCCTGCTGTGACAAAAACCAGTCTGACCCCAAGGGAGAGCCCCAGAGCAGGAATTGAGAAGTCCCACCTTTGCCAGGGTCACCCCATTCCAAACTGCAGGATTCAAAGCTCAGCCTGGACTGTGCTGCTCCCAGAGGTTTATAGACAGGGGTGGTGGGATAGTGATGAACACTAGCAGCTTTTTTTCAAAATGCTAGGTTAAATAACCTGGGACATAAAGGAAAATTTGGGAAAGGCAGATCATGGTTGAAGGGGAGTGACTGCTTTGCCATGTTTCTAACAATATCTGGAAGGAAGCAGTAGAGGAAAAGCAGAGGAAGGTAATTTCCTGGGGTAGTTATGGTTAGCCAACTCCACACGCACTTTTCTGCTCCCAGAACTGTACCTAGCTAAAAATTCCCCACAGCCACAAGGACTGTAAGGGGCCCTGAAGCTCCCTGGACCTCAGCCAACCTAGTCAGAGAATTTCCACTCTGTGTCTTTCTATATCCCATTTTTCTCATTCCTGTGCCACAAGACACACACATCTCAGCCTGTCCTGTTGAAAGGTCCCCAGGCATCTGCAGGCAGCTGACACTTTCTGCAGCTGCAGCATCTGTCAGGGACCCCATATGAGCTTCTTCCTTGGAAACAGGCTGCTTGCTGGGTCAAGAGCAGTTCTGCTCCTGCTGCTGCAAGGCCTTCAGAAGCCTCTGCAGAGGCTGCAGGAATTCAGAATTCAGTTGATACAGCTGGAAAAGAAGGGAATGCAGTGATCCAGTCTCCAGCTGGATCAGACGTATTATTTTTATATTATGACAATTATAGACATTTGCATTTGTCTATAATGATGGTACACCATAAGCCTTTGAGAAAAAGAAAGGTGATGCTACAGCCTTTCCCTGAGTCTCATCCTGCCGAGCTTGGTACCTCCCAGTTTCTCTAACCACGTGAAATCCAGATAGCTCATCCACAACCCTTTCTACTTCTCTCCCATTCTATTGAGTCTGTTTGTACCTAGAACCCTTTCATTCTTTTTATGTTCATTTTCCACTAAATATTATAATTCGGTGTATCTGTAATACCTAGTGAAGTAAGTAAATTATTTCAATTTATATTGAAATGGATATACAGTGTGTAAGAAATGCTCCCAGACCAACCTATGGCAGACCACTCTCACATTTTCAGCAGCTTGCAAGGCAATGATTTAATAGCATTGGCTCTAGAATAGGTTGCCTATTAGCTCACATACATACATTCTTCTATTAATTATGATAGAATAGCCAAATGAGGGCATGGCCACTCTACTCCTCACTGATCCTGCCCCAAGGAATGCAGCTGGAGCAGGATGTTAGCCATGGGGTACCAAACTGGTCACAACACCCATCACTTTTGGGGAGGTAAGAGAGATGGGACTGAAAATCCTGATTTTTTTTTTATAACACTGAAAGGAGCAGAAAGGAGAGATAAAACAAGGCAGTTGTAAGGAATTAATGATACGTGAAACTGTATCTTTTTGCTCTCTAAGTGATCCTGTAAGGGGTATCAAACAAAGGTCGGGAGAGTAACAACTGGAAAACTACAAAAAGAGAGCAGTAAGAAAAAAAAAAGCCCACAAAGATGTCACTACCTATCTTTGTTAAAACCCCACACCTTAGGGTCTAATTGCAACTGTCACACCTGAGTGCCAGTCTGCTTTGATCCACACTTTGCTGTCTGGAGCTGAGCAAGCCATCATTTTACTGGGATTCTTTTCTTGCCAAAGAGGAAATACCTGGAAAGCAGGGAAGTTGTGCATATTGACTAGGAAATCCTCTGGGGTTTTAGCATTTCCCACTTGGGACCCACCAGGCACATGTTTCACATGCAGCAGGAGTGTCAAAACAATGTATGTGCATCTAAAAATTCTTCATGTATTTCACCTTTGGGGGAACAGCCACCATTTTCTGATGCATGTAAACCTCATTTTATAGAGTAAATGTGTAATTAATGCAGTCCATGTGTGTGGTGTGGCCTAATCCTGGCATCCCAGGACTGCAGGCAACAAGCATGGTCCTGAATTCAGGACTTCCCTGTCTGACACAGGAGAGAATACTTGGCAGGCTGCTGCAGTCAGCCAAATAAGCCTTACATTAATGTATGCCTTAATTTTGTCTTATAGTAACAGGGAGAAAAATAATAGGGCTCTAGGTCAGATGAAGTACAGTCAGACACCCTGAATTTTCCCCTGATATATACTTAATGCAAGAAATAGCAGATACATAGCAGCTGTAAGAGTCACTTGCTAATAATTAAGTATTTATGATTTCATCTCCTTGCCAATTTTAAAATGCAGACTGAAGGAGGCAAAACATATTAATCTGGTACACAGAGCTTTTGTTTGGAAAAATAAAAACTCTCTTTACAAAACCTGCACAGCCATCTAAAATACTGTTTACTTCCCTCTACAGTTCTGTTTAATATGTATTTGGGACTAGAACATACCATTTAAATGCTGACTCTCAAGTGTAATATTCTTCTCCCTGTTACTTGTGGAAAACAGAAATTTTTGCTCAGAATCAAAAAATGAAAGAAGGTCATGACATTCTAGTGGGCTTTTTTATGGTTTGTGAAACCTTTCATTAAACTTTCAGAAGCCAAAACCCGGAATGGCTTTGGGAGAAGGCAAAAAAACTCAGAGTGCTTCTGGGGAACATCACCTGTAATTTATTCACTTTGAATGCTTTTTATGGTGCAGCTAAAGACGGATGCATGACATGATTCCAACATCCACAAACCCAAGGCATTAAGTAATTGAATCCATAACCAGAAGCTGGTAAATGGGTCGCCTTATGAGTTATTCTGTAAGTGTGACATGGAGAGCAGCTTGCTTCACAGTCATTATTTTACTGTAGTGCAGAAATCACATAATGAGGACTTCATGCTGTTAGGATCCTAAGCCTTGATTGTTAGAACATTTCAGTCATATTAAAAAAATGATATATTGGAAGCAGATAGGAAGAAAAACAGTAATTGGAAGCTCAGCAGTGGGTTAAAGCCACAATTTATTTACCATTTCCCTTGCATTAGATGAAACATTAACAGGATTATTAATAAAGATTCTGTATTGGGTTTGTCACATAGCAGCAACATGTCATCCTATTCTGCTGCCAAAAGCATGTCAGTATAGTTTTCTTAAGGCTGCAGAGAAACCTTATCTAGTCTAAAATTACTGAAATATGTTAATTTTTATAGCTGCTTGAATTAGTACATGACCTTTAAAATAGAGAGGCAAAAACCATACATTCATCTGATGATATTGATTTCTTGGTTACACAAGAATTGCATGCATTAAGGAAATTGAATTACAAATTAAAATTCAGCACTGCTTTATTAAAAATCAGGTGTTGATGAAAAGTGATTCTCTTTACAAGATGCTTTTCTAATTTCCATTGTGGTTTCTGTCACCAACTGTAGTCATTAGTCCCCAGAAAAGCTGGGTTTATTTTTGGTCGTGCAGTTATAATTCAGAATTGTTTCGTGGTTTTTTGCATTGCTTTGCCATTTAGTGGGAATACCTGATTCTCTGATCTATGACATTAAAAAAGCAAAACAAAACAAACAAACAAACAAAAAAAACACCAAACAAACCTGTCCTCCTTCAGCTGTTGCTCAGGTGCCCAGAACAATCTCAGAAATGGGAAGGGGGGAAATGGACTAAAGGGCAGTCTTTGAACCCTGCAAATGTGAGCAAGTTTGGTTATGGTAGTAGAACACCTCTTATCAATTCACCTCTTTGCCAATTGAGCTTCAAAGACAGTTCATTATTTCAGGATAAAACAAAATAAAAATATTGCTCTTAAAAATATCTCAAGTGAAATCAGTCAGATTTTGCTGTGGCAATTTCTCAAGGTAGATACTTCATGACTTTTATTTTTAAATTTCTGACATGAAATAATGATATAAAATATTCATTTTAACAGTTCAAAGAGCAACTGGAAGACAAGTTCATAAAAATAATGTGTATTTGACAAGTATATAAAATCTATAATTTTAAGATATTCCCAGTTCATTTGCTCAAAGGAGAAATGTACTATGAACAGCTTTTTATTTGTTACTTTTATGTATTTTTGAATATAAAACCACCTCTTTTTTAATATAAGTAATATACCTTAGGTCAGTCTCAGAACACTAACTTTAAACACAAACGCAGCTGCAGATTAGATGAAAAATCAGTAAAAAATAAACAGGAGACTTCTGATCTCAGGTTAGGGAGGAGATGGGAGTAGCTTGCTTTGAAATTATTATTTTACTGCAGAGTAGGAATGGTATAATGAGAACTTCACGCTGCCAGAAGCTGTAACCCTTGATGGCTGGAATACAGCTGTCACATTAAAAATGACACGCTGCCAGTAGAGTGGCATAGCTGCAGTAATCACAGACCTCACATCTGTGCTGCACTTGCCCAAATAAGGAGCTTCTTAGTGCAAGTCTAGGCCAAGGTTAATGAAATTATTTAATATGCTTTACTGCAGCAGGGTTGTTCAAATGAGTCAATGGAAAGGTAAATTAAAACTTATTATTCTGATTGACAATAGAAAAAAATTGAAAAGCCAGAGCCTATTGTTCTAACAAATTGTCCTTGTGTTGCATGGAACTACAGGTAGTTTAACCCCATTGTTCAATTATATCTATATACTCTAAAGAGAAATGCTTAAATGAACCCAAAGAAAACAGTTTTCATCAGGACACTGATTAGGAAAAATAGGCTTACGTACACCTTCAATGCAGATCATGTATCTACATGAATCCCATATTTCTTTATGAAATCCTACTCCCACCAGCAGATCTTCACTGTATTTCAATTCTTTTTTGTACCCCTCCAAATAATAGCAAGCAGAAGTGGTACTGGCAAGCCTGGAACTACAAAGAGGATTGTAGCTACCAATAGGAAGAACAAGTGGCCACAGACTGAGCCATTCTGGTTCAAAACAAAATAGAGCAAAGCCCTTTCACTGCTGGTACCATCTACTGCCTTATGTGGGAACTTCCACATTTCAGAAAGAGGAATCGTGTTGAAATTCTACCAACCAATATTTCCTTACTGTGACTACCTTCACTATAATGAATGCAGCAGCTTCCAATGTTTGGATATGCTTGTCTATCTTGAGGGTGCTACAATCTTTACCTCTGGGAATAAATACCTTATACTGAAAACCCAGTCCGAATTCATTTGAAGTCTTTCTTGTCACTCCGAAGAGTTCAGGAAGCCAAGGAAAACCCTCCTTATACAAGTCAAAAGGATCTAAGAAGTTCCTTGATACTGCAAATATTACAGAAAATCCTAGAGCAAGTCAGATTACATTGGATTAAACAGAGAACCTTTGTAGAGTCTCAAGTGGGTAGAGAGCATCTTCATGCCAGTTATTCATTAGATTTGGTAGTTTGGTGGTTTGGGTTGGGTTCTTGTTTTGCTTTGGTGTTTTTTCTTTGGGAGGTGAGGGAGTGGTCCCCTCTTTCTCAAGAAAAGAAAGAACTTCACTGCTGGGATTTAAGGAACTGGGAAGGCCTTGACTTTGTGTAAGCCCTGCCCAGCAGTAACAAAATCATCCCTGTATTTCAACACTGATTCCAGCACAAATGCAAAACACGCCCTCACACTGGCTACTGTGAAGAAAATTGACTGAATCCCAGCAAAAGTCATAATATTCACTAATTAACATTTGGTGACACAGGAAAAGGAAAAAAGTTATTAGGAAGGTTCTGATGAGTTCAACAGAGGCAAGTTTAAAATAAACAGCAATAAGAAGAAGGAGAATAAGGAGTGCCATGGGTCAAGGAGAGGTCTGTGTTATTGTGGACTCCTGGTTTTGTGACTGGACAGGAACACAGGGAGAACAAAACAAACGGGACACTGCGATGGGCAGAACGTTACCAGAGCTCTGGGTCACCGGTTTCCTTTTGTTTGAGGTTTGGTTTTTTGGTTTGGGCATTTTTGCTGGTTTGTTTAGTTTTGCTTTTGTTTTTTTAAGCCTTTTTCTAAGCCATTTAAAACATGGAGAGGCCATGGAAGCCTCTCTAGAGTGAGCATTCTGGTTTTAGCGGGAGCCCTGGCTAGGGGCAGTGGATGATGTGGTGCACTCATGCAGGCTCACGCCTGCCAGGCTCTGTGTCTGGAGGGGAGGTAGAAAATGAGGGGAAAAATAAACAAAAAGAGAAATGCCCCATGTGTCATATTGACAGCCTTGAGCAATCAAAAACCATGAGTCAGACTCAAAAGTACCATAATTTGTCTAATAAATCTGAGACTTGAAGTAACGAAATGACAAATCTGATTAATTTTTTAATGTGTTGAGAGGGCCTTTGGATCCTATTTTCCTGGCAACTCACTTCATTTCCTAAGCGACCCTAGCATAAGAAGAGGCAGAGGAAAATCACCTGATAAAAGTGTGAATAGAAACACTGCCTTTCCCAGTGACCTACAGTATTTTAAGTTCCCTTATTGAGGAATACAGCAGATTATGGCTTGGCTTTAGAGCTTTATTAAATTCCATGAGCACTGATTGGCATGAAATCATTTACAGGAGCAGCAGCACTAGAGATTTAAGTGATAAACCCCACAGATATCCTTCAGTTGAAGCTCTGCTTCCATGTTCCCCACACACCTCTGGTACCAATTCCTCTCCTCCTGCTTTATGGAAGGGAAAAGAGAAATGTGCTGACTTTGCAGCTACATACCTCAGTGTCTTGCAAGAGAGATAGGAAGAGCTAATACTGAAAATATCACATACCTTGTGAGGCAAAAGGTCATTTACTAAATGTAAATGGGGAATTTGAATAGGTCTCTGTGACAGAGCTGGAAGCCCATGGGAGTTTAGTAGATTCACTGAGAAGTGGCTTGGACTTCTGCACTGGGGCAAACACTTCAGAAGGAGATGCCCAAGAACTGCTTTAAGAAATACAGAATTAGTTTTTGCCCTACGGCATTTTTTTGCCCAGATTGAACAGTTAATTGGACAAAAAGCTAATAGTTATGGTTTGGGTAGGTACAACCAGATATGGGAGACAGCTTCTCCACTCTTTGGCATGGTAGCAGGCAACAGCAAGCTTGTTAGTCTGCTGCTCAGAGAAAAATTCCCTCTTACAACACAGCCCGCTGATTTTCTAGACAAATAATTTTATTTCTTTGTACATACTTATCTAGAGTGAGTGAGTACTATGTGCATAGCATCTCAAGCCTCCTCATGATCATTTCTCTGTCTGTCTCACTACAGTTTGGCACTAGCTCAGATAACCACTGAATAATTTAAACACCACCAGCACCTATTAAGATGAAGGAAGAATTTCTGTAGTTTTTGTACTGTCATAACATGAACATACTTACACAGAGTGAAAAAAATATACATACTTGTGGGTAACTACATTAATTTTCAAGTAATTTGGGCTTTAACAATTAGCAGGCACAAAAAAAAAAAAGGAGAAAGCTTCATGAAGTGAGGAAACTCACCTCAACTGTGAATCCACTAATTGTGATTTTAATGGATATGAAGTGATTTCTACCAGTACAGACTTAGCTCACTGAGAAGTTTCATATTTGCAAGCTTCATTAAATACATGGACTTACAATTTCCTATTGCAGTGAAAACAGAGATAATTTTAACACCACCCTTTTTAAAATATCTCAACTTATAGCATCAAATTGTGTCATGCATTGCCAAATAAAAATAGTGCTATCAGTCTTTATTTGACAGTGCTGGTAGAACAAAGCAGTGCCAAGCTCAGAGCACAAAGCTGCTGAGAGGCCTGCAGCTATTTATGGGGAAGGCTGGCAGTCATGGAATTTGTTCAGAAAATCTTTAAAATGTGACAAAGGGAATTAAGGTTAAACTCCATGTAAGAGAGAGTATTTTTTACAGTTTATGTTCCTATTACTTTATTTTTCCTGTATTGAAGGAAGAGGTTATCTGGGCAACAAGATTTAACAAAGATTAAAAAAAAAAACAGATGTATTTCCCATGTTTTGTTATTAGGCTTTACCAAAGAATTTAATAAGTTAAATTTTTCCGCTAATGCAATTGAAAATTTAATGAGTTTCTTAATTTATTACTTCACAAGGCTTAAATTATAAAACAATAACATAAGCTGCACTCTAATTGCTTGAGTATGTCTGAAGATGACAGTGTGTTTAGGCTTTCACTTGAGCATCTAATCTAAATATATTAACAAATGGCACAAAAAAAGTTGTTCAGAATTAATTGGTTTTTGTGACAAATAAAACCATTTTATTAAAGCATTATGTTTCCTGTTATATCCCACATTGTGATGGGGAATTTCCAAGCTCTTTGCTTAATATTAATACAGTTCTGTGGCCCCCTTGAGAGCTTGTTAAGAAGGATTATTCCCACTAAACCAATAACCTGGAATACGATTGAGCTGGTAGCACCATGGAACTTTAGGGGCTGAGCCAGGTCTTGAAGGCATGGAATGAGCTCAGCTTTTACGTGTGTCTGCAGCTGCACTCGGGTCTCTCTCAGGAGCCAGAGCCTGCTCTCTGCCCTGTCCCATGATACTTTTTTCTTGAATGACTTTCACATCCATTTTAAACATCCTGGGTTCTGCAGCTTCCAAGTGCTCTCAGTGCTCAGTCCTGCAGGTGGGGACACTCCATGCCCTGTCCCCAGCCCTCCCTGCCTGCCCTGCAGAGCCCTCAGAGCTCAGCCCTGCCTGGGCTCAGGCCACAGAGCTCATCAGCACAGCTCCTCACCAGCAGACAAGGGACAAAGCATATTTTTTATATTAAACTACTTTGAAATGTATCTCCCATTATCCGAAACAAAAGTTTTCCTATCAGAAAACATTTTAAAAAATTTTGTATCTAACAGTGTTATGCTCTTCCATGACAAAGTTTAATAATATCGTTAGCTACAAAATTTTTACAATACGTAGGGATTGACATGTTAGTTGACATGTTTCATAACGCAGTTGTAGACTGAGTGGGTGGATTGGTTGATTTGGTGTTTTTTGAAAATATTGATATTTCTGAAAGTCATAAAAAATATAGTCCAAAAAATACCATTATAAGAGAAACTGATATTCCTAAAACGAGAATTTCTTAAATTAATCTGGTATTTCATTTCATGAAAAATCACACTCTAAGCTTGATTCAAAATCCTGTTTTCACCTGGATTTAAACTGAAAAAAATGTAGTACCATTTTTTATTTCATCCTTTGGAAGAGAGCTTTGTTGTTTAATTACCTGTACATTTGCACCTTGTCACCTGGAATAACATTATTCATAAATTTGAATTGTTACTATTCCTGCTTGCCAGTCTTCCCATCTGGTGGTGGTAAAGTTGGGGCAGACCCAAAAGTTTCAGAGTTCAAGTAAATTCCAGTCCAACTCAAATCAGCCACAAACAAAACACCTGTTACAAAACACCTGTTAACTCTCACAGTAGAATTGTTCTCTCTCCAGTAGGACAATTGGCAGCTTTTTTTAAGGTTCCAGACCTCTGTGGCAAAAAGAAGCAGATTTCTGGGATTTCTGGTTGCTGTAAGGTGTGCATCACTTTCTCATTGTCCCAGCTGTGTTATCAGACCACTTCTTGCAGGAATACAAAAAACTCATTGCAAGTGACCTCGGTGACATATGGCAGTTCCTTCCTGAGGAAGCAACCTACCTATTTCAGAATTTTACCTGCTTGCTGGTGGAGCTAAGTGATCTGGAAGGCTGTGAGGGACCTAAATGTCCCCCATTAATGGCTCAAACCATTGGCCATTGGCAAAATCAGCTGGGCTTTGCTGGCCAGGGGCACAGGGATCGCCCAGGGGCAGAGGGGTGAACACCCAGCCAGGAGGGGACGAGCCGGGCTGGGAGCCAGGGAAGGGAAGTGGCTGATCAGAAGCAGATGGTGCCATGGGGGACAGGGCTTTGGACCAGGGCAGTGCCCTCCCTTCCACAAGTGGCTCAGCTCTGGAGATTCCCCCTGGAAGGCCCAGGACACCCACACAGAGGGCTGGAGGTTGTCATCCCCTCGCGTGCGCTGTACCTGGCTCAGCTGCGCTGCCGGGAGAGGCAGGGCCACATCTCAGAAAGGGCTGTGAACCATCAGAGCCCCCCAAAGTGCCCTGGGATCCAGAGTGACATCTGACAGTGTAGAACTCCCCCAGGGGAGGTACCTGGGAGTTCACCCAAACCTGAACCTGTATTAACCCAGGGAACTTTGTGTCCCACCGCCTTCCCCCACCCCTGATGGGTCAAGACTTTGGCCACTTTCACTTTAACAACTGGACACTGAAATTACAACGATCAAACTTTGTCACTGGATCCACTGGTGACTTTTCTACTCTTCTCCTTTCTGTCTCTTTCTTTCTCTCTTTCTTTTCCTGACTTCTTCTTCTCAGAATATATTGTAAACCAGACTAGAAATTCCAGTCAATGCCCTAGTTAGTGCCTGGTTGTGCCTGGATACGTTTGAGTTGGATAAGTTTGAGTTTGCTAAGTTTAAATTTGCAAAGTACCTTACTTTGGATGTCGCTTTTAAATTTGCCAAGTAACTTATTCTACCTTAATGTTCTAAACTTGGCAAGTAAAAGTTTATTAAATCTCCTGAGAATTCTGTAAAAATTTCAAAGTAAATCAAACAACCTTTCCATTTACCCACTGAGAGGATCAGAGCTGTGAATGACTAATTGATATCTAACATGGCTTAATTTCCTACTGAGACAAGCAAAGGGTTTCTATCATTCAACATACTGATTTTTTTTTTTTCTTTAAGAGGGAAACTTCTGTTTTTTGCAGTCAGGCTCAGAGTTTGAGGAAGGTAAGGAAAAGAAGGATGCCATTTATGAACATCACTATTCAAACTGTCTTCCCTGGCCTGTTCCTTTCTCCTTACAGAGGAAGAACATGAACAGAAGTAGTTGCAGGGTCTAACAGTGCCATTTGTCACTGCCAAGATTCATCAGTGATACAGGATTACAAGAGGGAACAACTGAAAGGTTAAGGATTTATCTAGAACATCTGAAATGGATATTAAACTGCGATCTATAGCAAAGCAATTAATGAAAATTAATGTTTTCTGTCTTAGCTATTGTAGTACTGAAAACAAAGAAACTTGTTCCCTTTCCAGGAACCATCACTGACCTCTTCACTTGCTAGCAACACTCAGTGTAGGTACCTATGTTAAACATTTTCTACATGTGTAGAAATTTAGACAAGAAAATAAGTAAGTTTACAGGACTAGAGTGCTGTAAGCACAGAGGCAATGACTTCTGGAGATGACTGTGAGAATCAGGTTTTAGTGCCTAAATGTAGTTCACTGCCTGCTGAAACTGAGACCCTCTGAGCAATAAAATTTTCATAAAACTCATAAAGGCAGTTTTACTGGTTTTGTAAAGCCATAATCAGGATTTTCCTTTCGATATCTATCTGGTGACAAGCTTTTCTAAGAGAGTTATAGGCTTGCAAAGTTACAGGAGGTATTTAAAAGACATGGAGTTAGGGAGTGGCTGGGGGGTTGCTGGGCAGAGCGGGGTTAATGGTTGGACTCAGCGATTGCAAAGGACTTTTCCAACCAAAACGATTCTTGTAAAGATCAATGAAAAACTAATGGCCCATGAGCAGAAGGGCTACGAGCCTGACATCTTCATGCCCGTGCTGCTTGGCAGGTTCACTGTAACTCAGAGAGAGCTGACTGAGCAAGACTGAGCCACAGAAAAACCTGCCTGGTCTGGCTTTCAGTACAGAACCCAGCTATCAACTGCATGAGGTTCTAGAAGAGTACTTGTTTTAAAAATATGCCATCTCAAACCTGAAGTTTTTCATGTATATTAAAAATAACAGCTTCTGCTACGGAAAGGAAGAAGAAAAACATTACTATTTTCATGTTGGTTTTTGCCACAAGTGTACTTTCTCTATTATAACCTCTGAATGGGGACACTAAAAATCAACTAAAACATTTTCTGTTCTTATTAAATTATGTTTAACAAGGTTTGAGTTCTTAGTGCTGTAACTTACTGTCTAAAACACTAAAGAGATTTTAGTTAATTTAACCTAACATTTACTTGGAATGAAATCAGCAGTATTCTTATAAAAATATAGAATAAAATGTGTTCATTACTATGTCTCTTAATTTCAGTAAAGGTGGTATATAGAAGGATGAAGTTCTTATTTAATAGTTTTGAATTAGCCGTAGCATTTTACATGCCATGAATATCTGGACATTTATTTGGTTAAAGGAGACACTAAATACAGATAAATATAATTAAATACAGTTGAAACAAACAGCATTCTTCACCTGGCCCAGCATTTTTATATTACTTTATTTTAGTATTCAATAATTCTCTAATAACAAGTGAAGCAGGGTTTCTCAGTCCCTGTATGGATTAAAGGCAAAAGAAATCCCTCTCTGAGTTTCTAATTATTTGTAAGTTTACTGCTTAAACAAAGGCACATACTGCTAAGGGAAAGCAGGAAAACATTCAGAACATTAGAAATCCTAATAGGCACTTCTCTTGAGATGTTTGCATATATTCATTGTGGCTACTGTGATGCCTTTAGGGTGTTGACAGAGAAGAAAGAGAACCCTGAGAACAAGGGAGAAAATGTGCAAAGTAATAAAACAGACTCATTCCTTTTGGAGGACTCAGAGAGGAGATGGTTTAAGCAAAGATACTACAGCTAGTTTTAGATCTCTGTAATCTTAACATAACAGGCAGAGATTTCTTTGCATTATTTTACTGACAAAGATGAAATAATATTTTAAAATTACTAAAACACATTTTAAAGAGTGTTGGTTATGCAGATTTTGAGATTATAACCAGAAAGTAGTCTCAAAAAAAGAAAAACAGTAACACTATATAACAGTCACATATCCTATCCACATCCAAATTTGTCTGAAACTCTCTACAGAACCAAATAAAACTTACAAGTCCTGCCCTAAAAGTCATTGAGGTGGTTCACATACACATATCCAAGTTTGTCAAGGAACATTTCTATTCTCTACATCAGTTATTCCACTTTGGGTGATATAGAATGTGAGGCCAAGCAATCACAAAATGATATTTGAAAATCTATTCTGTCACAGGAGCATGCACAGGAAGAGCATTGGGAAAATGTTCGTGTCCATCAACACCATGTCCATCAATGTTAACAATAAACACAGGCAGATCTTGGAAGAAATTCCAAGACAAGTAAGGTACTTCTTGTCATCAGGAATTTAATCCTCGGCAATTTAATAAGTTAAGGAGACCACCCTTGGAATGTTTGCAGAGCACTAACCACTCCACTTCTTGGTTAATCAGCTTACAGGCACTGCACTCCTCTGAGGGCACATCCTATTTTATAACCAAGGAGACGGAGGCACAGAGTTAGTAATGAACCCAAGCCTCCAGACCAAGCCAAGCCTGCCAAGCGCATAACTTTATGTTACATGGGCTCTGAAATCTCCCATGCTGCAAACTCTTGAAAATTAAGCCAATTTAAAATATAACCAACAAAACACAAAGTGATATTGTCATTAATTAACTGCCATGGCTTTAACCTCAGCCAGTAATTAAGCATCACAGCCACTCGCTCACTTCCCTGCCTCCCTCCCACAGGGCTGGGAGAGTATCCGAAGAGTAGAAGTGAGAAAACTCCTGGCTGAGATAAAGCCAGTTTAACAGGCTGTCGTGGTAACCCAAAATGTTACTGTATTCCACATCTCTGTGCCCAACGTTGTTACCGTGTCTTTAAAGCCCGATGCCACGGCTGGAAATGGGGTCGGGGGTTGCTGGGCTCCCTTTAAAAGTGAGCGGATCCGCTCTGCCCTCGTGGACTTGGGCTGAGGCACAGTCGTTCGGCTTGGGGCTTTCTTGGCTCTTGGGTTCCTCACACAGAGCTGAGGCAGCATGGGTGAAGGCTTCCCTTTCGGGAGGGCGCTGGCGTGCTCCGGGCGCGTTCGGACGGTGTGTGTGCCGGAGCCGGGCCCCGGCAGCCCCACAGCAGCGCCCGGGCCCGGCCGAACGGCCCCAGCCCCGCTGCTGTGCCCGCCCTGCCGTCCCCTCCTGTCCCCTCCTGACCCCTCCTGACCCCTCCGTGCCGTGCCCCAGCCCTGCCCGAGCCCCGGCCGCGGCTGTAGCCCCATCTCCCCCGGAGCTGCCGCCGGGGGACGGGGCTGGGGCCATCTCCCCTCTGCCCTGCGAGCCGCGGGAGCCGCCCTCACGGGGCAGGGGCTTTCCCCACCCCCCTGGGTTTGTCTTTGGCCCCGGGGAGTTAGTGAGCCTTGGCAATTTTGGATCTAGTGATCATTCACTGCTATTTTCGCCTGTTGCTGTTTCTCCTGTTAGTAAACTGGGTTTTTTTTCACTTACAGATATTTGAATTTCATTTCTCCTTATTGGTGGTAAGGGATCCGTTAAAAATACAAGGGAAGGCAACTCATTGCAGTGTCTGTCTCTTGAATTGCTTTAACCCAAACCACAGGCAAAGCCAAGGCCATGCACACAAGCAAAGCAAAGCAAGGATTTCACTCCCTGCTTCCCATGGGCAGCCAAAAGTTCAGCAAGGCCCCATCAGGTGTTGGTGGTTGCTTCAGCAGGCAAACGCCATCAGTCCATCATCCCCCTCTTCCTCCTGTTCCCACAGCTTTACACACTGAGCGGAGTGGAAAGCCACACACTATGGAATATCTGGGTCACTTGGGGTCAGCTGTGTCCCCTCCCAAATTCGTGTGCATCCCCAGCCTACTCCATCGTAGGGTGAGGAACAGCAAAGGCCTTGACTTTGTGTAAGCCCTGCCCAGCAGTGACAAAAACATCCCTGTATTTCAACACTGATTCCAGCACAAATGCAAAATGCAGCCTCACAGCGGAGAAAATTGGTTCTTATCCCAGCCAAAATGAGCACAGTAACAGCCTCTGAAATTGCCTGACCCGTACATAGCCATTTACTAACAGTAGATTACTTCAGAATTTTTCTTCCATTAATTCACTTCAAGACAATATCTGATGACATGTGATTTGACAAAATGGTTTTTTATTAAAACACACCATTATGAAATACAAAATTAGGCATTACAGAAACGATCTCTTGGGCATGCAGTGTTGCAAACATATATTCAGACTTTATGCCAGACGTTCTGTATCTAAACTTCCAAGATATTATAGCTTCTCTGTAAAAATAAAGCACACAATGAATCATTCAGTCTTTCAGCAAGTTCCCCAAGCTAATCCAGCAGCACTAGGCTGGCAGCTGGGTTCAGCTCACCAGCAAGAAACAAACTTGCTAAAGACCACACTGCCTATCTTTCCCACAGTGTATTTCTTTTATTACAAATGTAGTTTGAAAGCCTGGCCTGAAGTGTCTGACAGTAACCAAGGAAATCACTCACATTGCTTCTTCCAGCACTTGCTGTCAACAGATTAGCAATTTCCACCTTCCATAATGGGGGGGAGGGGAAGGAAAATTATATTAAGAGGCCGGAATCTCATTTGTTTACAAACCAAATTTAAATCCATAGCTCTGTTTAGGAGGTACTAGGTTGAGAGCAGATCAAGTTTACTATAATTTTAATTATTTCATTTTATTAATGTAACATATTCGTCTTATAAGATTACCAGCCCTGCACCTTGTACAAAACATACAAATGAAAATGCACATTTCTCAAATTCCTTGGGGTAAAATTGGCTTGAGAGATTCTCTGAGGAATATGCCCTGAAGAATTTCATTTTTGTGCAAGCAAACTAAATACTCAAGAAGTTATGGGAAGGGATTTGAGGCCATGCTAGTATGCATTTTCTCAAAGTAAGTGGAATCTTTATGTTCTGAATAGCAAAAAGTATAGGAAAGCTATCTGAAATTGCACATGATGTGTGTCTGCAAGTTTTAGTTCACTTCAGCTCCACGAAGAAAGTTTAGAGCATCTTTGAAAAGAGAATCTGAGATTGCATGAAAAGCATAAACCCAATTCTTGCCAGAAGGCCTTTGTAGCCTTCGGATGAAAAAGAAAATCTAAAAGGGGTAAAAAGCAGCAAGGCTGGATTTGCATGAGGAAACAGAGACGGACATTTAAATTCATTCTAAAGAATGATGCAAAACATTTTTATTTCTTTGTCCTTATGTTTTTGACATCTTCACTTCTTGGATAATTAAATCTTTTCCTACAGAGATTTATGACAGTTTTGTAATGCTGTCCCTTTTTATGCAAAGAGAGAAAACTGGGAAAAAAGTGAGTGTGTGAAGTAGTGATGTTCTTTTCCATGCCTGTTCCTGATGGTTTTAGTTTCTCTTGAGGCAGAGACACAAAGAAATGAAAAATGAGACCAAAGCTTTACTCCATGTACTTTTAACACATACTTATTTTCTTGTATTATAGTTCTTACAGAAGTAAAAAAATTTCACTGACAATTTAATCCAATTTTTTTCTTAAATAAAATTTGACAGGAAGAAACTTGTATTTTGCAAGCCTATAGTAGTTTTCAACTGGTTTCAGAAGGAGCAGCATTGACTTCCCAGTCCTTTCAGAGAAAAGTACAGTGAGAAGAAGCAGCATCGAGTAGAGAGATTAGGAGAGCAGTTTACCAGCACTTGTAAAAATCCCTCATGTGTTGCTGCTTCCTCATGAAGGAGCTGATCCAGGACCTGCTGAAGTAAATGCCAAATTTTCATATTTGAAAAGACAATGCTATACAATCATAGATAACTATGGCTTAAGCAAAGCTGTTCTAATGCTGCAAAAAAGGGAGTTTTAAACCCATGCTTCCAATTCCAATTCTCAGAGTAGCAAGTCTTCAGACAGTGGAATGTAAAGGTTTTAAATATTTTATTTCTGAATAATGAGTAATAAAATTTAGAGAACTCAGTCATTTGAGTAAAAGCTTTTTTTTTTTTTTCATTTTTCACCCAGTGGATCAACTCTAAGACCATGAAAAGATCACCAAATGAGATTGTCTAATGTTTACACATAGAGTGCAACCTGTATGCATCCTCAAAAACACAACATAGAAAGTAGCTCGATAAGAAGGCCACATCTGAAGCAAAAGAATTGCATCTCAGGTGGAACAAACAGCCATGTCAGTAAAGGCCTGCAGTGGTCCACTTTTCTACAATCCTGTGGTTTAAGCAGCACCAGAGCAGAGGCAGCCAAACTAGTGATCATGTTGAATTGCACTGTATAAGCTCACACCAGTCAGTGCTTCACTGCCAGGAAATAGCTCTACCTGGCAGGGTGCTGCCTCTGAAGACTGAAACAGAGGGGCAGATTGTGTCAGACATCCTTCAGCCAATGCATAACAGAGAGAATGGATCATATGTAACTGTATGCAAGCTACTGAGTGAACCATGGTTATATTGAAATGCTCCAAACAACAATTGCCATAGAAAAGCTATCAATGAAATCAGACACATTCACACACTTTCATCAGCTAAATGAAAGTTCCATTCCTAGGTAATCATATTCAGCAATCAATTGGCTGTTTGCATGCACTAACTTACAATATCAGATGATTCAATTGTCATAGCAACTGTATCCCAAATTGGGACTGTCAGGGTATATGCAAACAATTCATCTCTCAATTCACACAACCCCTCCTTGGGGGGGGTACTACACTGGGGTGCTAGAAAAACCAGCAAGTGCTATTACATGTGAATGAAAAATGCAGATGTGCCTGTAGAATGGCAGTGGCAGAAGGGTCCTCACTTCAGGTACCACTGATAGTTCAGACTGACAGAGAGAGGTAACTACACTAGAGCCCTCTGCCTCCTGCATCCCAGGCTTCATAGGAAGGAAACAGGGAAGAGTGACCAAATGGAGAACACCTGTCTATTCTCCCTTCCAGAGCAGATGTGACCCCTCTAGAAGAGCAGTGTAGCTCACCCAGGTGTGCAGAAGACAGAACAGTCACCAATCCCCACAGAAGGCTGTTTTTCTCTCCCCACATTCCTGAGGTGCACTGCCACACCACTGCTGCAGCATCTCCTTTACTTCTCTGCCAGATCCAAGGTTCTGTGCTGTGCAGAGGAGGGGAAGGAAGTGCCTGGCAGAGGCAGGGACCGGGAGAGTGAAGAGATGAAGAGATTAAAGCCATCTCCTGTGGCAGCAGCTCCCTGTGCTCCCTGACTGAGGTATTCACAGTCATGTAGGGGTAGAATGGAGACCAGAGTTGTGCTGGGGAGTGCACAGGGAGTGCACCAAAGACTTCCCTCCAATGCCAGTACCAAGCTGCAAACAGATCAGTCTGGGATATCCAGTTTCTAGTGGTAAGAGTTGTGAGCTGAAGCTAACAGAGGAAATGTCCTCCAAATCCCACTGCAGCTAAATTGTCTTTCAATGTTCACATGATATAAAGCTTAGTTAGGATCAAGCCTTATGTTCTATAAGCACCTGAACCTCTCAGGCACACACCACATGAAACATGAGGTGTCCTCAGTGAGGAGTGTCCATTTTAGACTTTCCAGGTGTTCCACCACCAATTTTCATTGAACTTTGCATGGCCAAGGAGAAAACACGAACATCAAATTGCCACTTTACTGAGGGAGAAATTGTGAATTCCAAAAGTTTTGGAATATCTTTAAATGGCCTCCCCATACCTTTAAAAAGTATCAAGCTTACTAAAACTCAGTACTAGCACTTTGACTCCTCCTACTTGGGTTGCACCTCAGGTCAAATCCTAGGTACCATCTAATATCACCTGAATTCCTGGAAGTAGCTGGCACTCAGTTTTTGAGCAGAACCATTTCTCCCTCAGTCTTACTGATAGGGAAGTCAATTCAACACACTATTCTCATGCAACCATGTTGTTCTACCATCAGTCATGAAACTGGCTGAAGGAGTGCAAGTGAGCTCCTTAACAAGAAACAGAAAGCCTTCCACAAATAAAAGTAGAGCCAGTGAGAAATGACAAACAGCAAATCCCCACTGCCCTTCAAGTGCTCAGCAATAAAGAGCCAGGCAAAGAGCTCAACCGCTTACACTGAGCTGCCCAAGAACTGCTTCTTTCTCACAGGGCAGGAATTGAAGTCTGTCCAATTATTACCCTTCCTGCACCAAGTTTTGTAAATGTTGCAGGTGTTAACCCTTTTTTAAATGTTCCATATTGATCTCTTATACTAAGACTTGTCATTAATCAACTATGAGAACAGAAGAATGGGAAAATTTATCAGTTCCAGTTAATTGATTGTAACATAATATGCAACATTTGGATACACATCTGTGCTATTTGATCTACAGTCAATCTATCAAAGCAGTGAACTTCAGCACTCAGAGGCATGTCTGTGTAGATCTACATTTTCAATTTTGCCTGCCGCCTTCTCTCTTTACATTTGCACTTTCTTTCCCAAAGAAACATCTCTGCCGAGTGACATGAAAGCAGTCCAAAATTCCACCTGGTTTACTTTGTCTCCCCACCAATAGAAAGACCAGTGAAGCTTTCGTGTCTGACTTGCACAATGTCTTGAAACATTTCTGGGTTCTGGATGAGCTATTCTAACTAGTTACATGAAATCAAATTATATTAAGCACTTGCTTGCAATTCATTGAAATTCCTCTGGTTACCTGAATAGTTCTACAGGCTACTAAATATAAATGCAGTGCTAGATGTTAAACTTTAGCTTTTACTTTTTAATAAATCTGAAGAAGTGTAATGTCCTTGCCAAAGTCATGCTACTAAGGCAATATGCAAATATTAAATATGAGAATGAAGAATAACTGAAAGGTATTAAGTAGAAATTGCAAGTAACTGCTGACAGTGCCTGAAAGCTAATGATGTTAATTAACAGTATTCCCAGGGATAGGCCCAAAGAAGGAATGGGGGGTGCAATAGCACGGACTTGACTTTTCTGGTTTTTTTCATAGAATTCTTATTGAATATAAATTAAGTCAGAAAATGGCAAGTTCTAATTAGTATGGCTAGACAGCAAAGAAGACAAAGTAAACAAGTAGTTGTACCTTCCTCAGAATAAATTCACAAACAGCTCCTCCTATTCTTTCAATTAAGCCTCCAATATAAATGTGCCATGCCCCTTCCTTTATCGGGTATCATGGAAACAGAGCAAGTGTAAGTTGCATCATTATTTAGTCAAGAAGATGGATTCAGTTTATATTAGAATATAAGACCATTCCGAAAAAAAATACAATAGTGTGTGTTTTTCTCAAAGAGTTCATATACCTGTTTTATTAGTATGTTGCAAGTCAAAGAAGTATCAGGGTTTCAAAATCCCAGTTAATAAAAGAATCTTTTCCTCAGTCATCTTATAATCTCAGCCATAGAGTAGAGGACAGTTAACAGCCCCACTGCAAACTCTGGATGTAAATTTATAATTTTGGGGACAAAAGTAACACCACAGATTCAGACAATACTCAGTTACCAATGTCACCTGTGTAGGTAGTGAGACCAGAATGACACAGCAACACTTTGTTTGGGTTCTGATTCAAAAGGAATTTATTCCTTTAAAATGCTACCATTTATGTTTCTGCTTCTCTTCTGCTTTCACTTTGATGAATAAAAAAAATTACAAGGCAACCCATATCAAAACAATTATTTCTCACATGAAGCTGTGTTTAGATTAATGAAAAAATAAACAGTAGCTTCAAGAGATGGTATTTCTGACTAGTACACAACACAAAATTATGTACAGCAAACAGGCATGAGGCAAGAGGTACAAAGCCTTTATGAAGGGGTGTGCTGGTTTTGAATGGCCTGGCTCTTGGTAGCAGAGGGGCCACGGAGGCGACTTCTGTGAGAAGCTGCTGGAAGCTTCCACCACGTCCAGCAGAGCCAATCCCTGATGGCTCTGAAGATGGACCTGCTGCTGGCCAAGGCTGGGCCAGTGAGAGAGGTTGGTAATGCCTTTGTGATAACAGATTTAAGAAGAAAATCACAGCAAAGTGGGGGCACAGTTTTAATTCCAGCTAGAGAAGAGGAGGAGGTGAGAACATGTGAGAGGAACAACTCTGGAGACACCAAGGGCAGTGCAGAAGGAGGGGCAGGAGATGCTCCAGGCACCAGAGCTGATTCCTCTGCAGACCCTGGTGATGATCATGGTGAGGCAGCTGTGCCCCTGCAGCCCCTGG
>VYXD01009201.1:302549-337581 GCA_013397195.1 Hylia prasina | reverse complement strand
ACCCCCAGTGCAGCAGTTTGGGAGGGCTGTGTGCCCGTGGGAGGGACTCACGCTGCAGCAGGTGCAGTTTGGCTGCTGCTCATGAGAGTGGAGCCACATCTGAGAAGTTCACAGAAAACTGTCTCCCATGGGAGGGACCCCACAGTCTCACAGGGGAAGGACTCCTCTTCTGGAGCAGTGGAAGAAGACTTTGGGTGATGAACTGACCAAACCCCCGTTCTCTGTCTTCCTGAGCTGTTGGTGGGAAGGAGGGAGGGGTTGGGGAAAAAAGGTGTTTTTAAGGGCTTATTTTAATTCTTGTTATCCTCCTCTGACTTTGTTGGTAATAAAATTCACTTTGCATATCTAAATTGAGCCTGTTTTGCCCTTGCAGTGTTTTCTCCCAGTCCTAATCTCAGCTCATGAACTTTTCATTTGTTTTTTCCCCTCTCCTCTCCCCAGCTGTGGCAGGGGAGCATGAGTGAATGACTTTTGTGGGTGCCTGGCATTCAGTCAGTGTCAAACAAGACTGGGGGAAACAACAGCAGGAAGACAGCCTGTGTATTTAATCTGAGAAACACTGTGTAGGCATAAATACCATCCTCAGGTGGAAGCCATATCTACAAACAGTGGGTACCCAGCTGCACACGCTGATCTTTTACTGCAAGATTCCCTTCCTGGAAAAGCCAAGGCCAGCCATGTGTGAAGGGTGGCTTAAGTTAAGCTGCCAAGAAGGACACAGCACCTTGGCCACGAGGGAGTTAATGAGGGATCAGGAGGGAAGCAGTGACACCACGGCAGCAGCTGTGACTCAGGACTGTGCTTCAGAACAACTCTCTGCAAATTTGCTGGTTCCAGCATACGGGATCAGCCACTGGTGCCACAAAACAACTGGGAATACCAAGTTCTTTGGCAGCATGAAAGTCCTCAAGAGGCAAATATTAAAAGTCACCTAATGTGTGTACTGATCTGTGCTTTGGCTCCCCGATTTGTAATTTTTTCTTGTTCAAACTGATGGATGAACTGAATGTTTTTAATTATTTCCAGGCTATGCCCTTCAGAATTGCATTGCTTTCCCTGCATACAGTACTTCTGTCCAGAGACTCCCTTGCTTCATTAAGATGGAAAGTCATTTCAGTTACAAAAAGCCAGAGTAATCGTGTTTTAATCAACTGAAGTGCACACAAGCTGCTACCATCCTAAGTACCCCATGACACCAACACAGCAGCACAGGGCTGCATTGCATGCTGCCTGGGGGATGGAGGAACCCCAGATTTGCCTGCTTTAGAAATGACACCCACAGTTTCACTTAGATCCAATGTCTGCACCTCTGAAGCTGACTTGGACAGAAAAGGCACAAGAACAATGGAAAGTAATACTGTATTAGCACAATACTAGCACAGGAGAGGGGAAAATGAGGGTCTCTTTTTGGGAAGTGTTCTACTTCACCACAACTGTTTAAGAATAAGCCATCATTCAGAGTTCAAAACTCCTCAAATAGATTGCCTTTAAACTATTAGAAATTGTATGCTTGACAATGGTAGGATTTAAACAAAAAGCTGAGAATTCAGGACAAATGTGTTACCTGAGTTACAAAGGAACTCACACAAGAAAGAAAGCTCAAAGATACTAAGAAAACCCCCACCCTCAGCAGCTTGGCAAACTTCTTATGTCTTCCAAAACTACGGGAAAAAAGAGAAGCTCTTTACTCAAAGAACCATGATTAACTACTTAGAGCTCCAAAGGCCTAGTTTGGCCACAGAAACATTCCATCATTTCCCCCAGTGCAAGGGAAATATCCACCAAACCTGTCTGGCAAGGCTGGACATGCACCATTCAAGCCAAGCACTCTCTGTCAGTTTGCCCACGTGTGGGATGTGACCCCACACACTTGCAGCTTCACTGGGGACTCAAAGGGAGCAGATTATGTAGATTCACTGCACAGGGTTGCTTCTTTCCTGATGTACAATTTAAGATGTGCTACTACTTTGCTAAGCCTTCTTTACTTGGCCTCATTAATTCCATCTGTATTAAAATGAGATACTGTGTGCAGCTCAGATGGAACTTTTGAAGGCATTTTTCCAAATCAAACTGTAAGTTTATGTTAGAAAAAGGATTTATAGCACATAGTTAAAACAGACACACATATAAAGTCTCTTCTAATTAGGCCTTAATTTTTTTAGCAAATGTTTTTATTTTAGAGGTTTATATATTTCAAAAGTATTCCAGGTGTGTATACTATACCTATATTTTATACAGATGTAAAACCAAATAGTTTACTATGGTAGCAATCTTTAACTAAATTTCTTTATGGAGTAATTTAATTCAAATATGCAAACAACTGGACACCAGAGTAAGTTAGGATCAGATATGGGCAGGTCTTTTATACTGCATGGGCTGAGTTAAGTTTAAATNAAAAAAAAAACCCAAAGAAAGAAAAAAAAAAAAAAGAAAGAAAAAAACTATCTTAATTTTCTGACCAGTATTATTGAGAAAATCTTCTTCCAGCTGTTTTTGTTTCATGCTTATCGGAATTCTGAGTGCTACTCTATTAATCCTTCTCTAATTAAGTACACATTGTTGTGTCTGGGAAAAGACCTAAGACCGGGGTGTATGTGGATAGGACACTTGACAGAGATGTTCCTGAAATGCCATAACAGCTGTTCCAGAGTAAATTTCACAAATCTGTTTGGATGAAGCAAACAAGAGCACTCTGTGCACCGAAGCCCTGTAAGGGATGAGTTGCAGATGCAGACTTGAAGTTATCATTTTTATTTAAAAATAGTTCAGCTGTAGCTGAGTCTCAAAGCAGAGCAAAACATCAGAGGCAAACCAAAATTAGATCTTGAAGCAGAGACCGAGGAGAAGGCGGAATGGGAAAACTATACAGTATTACACAAGGAAGATGAAGCCCATTTGATGGTGCTGCTAGTAGCATTTGGAAAAGAAAATAAAGAAAGAATAGCTCACAGTGGGTTTCACTGTGTGGTAGGACTGGACAACACAGGCCAGGCTCAAGCATGGACAATCATGGTCACACAAGTGGAAGAGAAAAGAACACCATGAAAACAACCATGAACAATCTGTAATTGAGAGAATGTGTCTGTCTCAGCTATTCCCTCTGTGTTTGGGCACCAGTGAGATGTTGGTCATCATCACGTCTGGCACCTTAGAGTTATTGATCACTGCCTTCCACTGCCAGACACCAGTGGTTTATTTATGACCAAAAATATTACCCTTTTGGCAATAACATCATAGACCTGGTAAAAATATGGATAGTAAAGGTGTAGCATAACAATAAATTTAGATTTTGATTAGTATAATAGATCTGTGCAATACAACTTCCCTGACTTCACTGCACTTAAGAGGTTTTTATCATGTAGATTTAAATCTAAAGTGACAGACTGTATCATGAGAAAGACAAGTGAAAGAAGCCAAATTTAGATGTCACATATTCAGAAAACATCAAAGAGATTGGCAAGTGCTTCACCAAACATTTATATTAAGCAGGAATTATTGTTCTGATTACATCTTGAAGCCAGTAAATGAATAACCAATTACATCTTGAAGCTAGTAAATGAATAACCATCTTTTTAAATGGTTACTCATCCCTCCTAACATTTATTTTTTATTTTTCAAAGCAAAGCATATCAGTACAAAATATTAATCTCTCAAATAAGTTATATTTATGAAACACTACTACAAAAACATAATCATAATTAACTACAGAATAGTTAGGTCTCATACCTGCTCTTTGCACTTTTGTGGGATTTGATTGATAATTATTAATTGTGGCACCAAATTTAAGATGCAATTACACAAAGTATGTGGATTTGCTACAAGGTACCAGAGCTTGCTTTAAATCAGAACAAATGACCACAAGTGAAGTAAACTAACCCTAAGTTACATTATAATTTGGACACAACAAATGCTCCACTATTTGTAACTGATTCCATCCCAGGTACTTCCCCAGTTTTTTGATAAGTGACTAAGAGTCTTTCCCTCACCTATTTAAGTTTTCAACTGTAAGAAGCTCAAAATACTTCTGGAAAGGGAACACGTCTTCCCCATCTTACAAGTTAAGTAACTACTCCAACTAGCTGTATTAATGATGCCTTAGAGCAAAGGCCAGGTAGCTCAAATAGCTTAAAATTAGACCCTTAGGGCTAGCAAAAAAAGAAGAAGTTACATTTACTGACAAAGGCAACATTTTCATGGTATAAACAGATCACCCTTGCTTTAGTATCAGTTGTTTCCAAGTGCTGGTGCTCAGGTTTTGCTGGGGTTTTTAAACAGCAGGTTCCTGCTCTGCCTTGCTCTGTAACATGTTACACAACAGTACAATAAATGTGGTTCTGTAACTGATCACATCAGGAACTGGACAATAGCTCTAAATACATCCCCCAAAGCTTGGTGCAGAAGGATCAGCCTCAGGTCTCCAGAACCCACACAGGAATGCTATAGACAAGCTCTATTTCTCTTTAGTAGATACCTTCTGACTTTAATTTGTAGCTAAACATGAGAAGCATGAGAAGCAGCTAGGAGAAGGCTTAAGACTCCTTCTGTAAGGTGTCTAGAACTTATTTCTGAGGAAGTAAAAATAATGTGCTCTGTACTTTTAATAGGCACAGAATCACAATATCCCACACAACCTTGAGTTCATGGCTAACAAATTGCAGAAGTGGAGTTAAAGCTCAAACATAAACCAAAAGTATCCTGAACAGTGTTAGAGGAGCTCTTGGAACATAGAGATAACCAGAGCAATCTTATTTAGACTCTACTACAAATATCAGTTTGTAGATGTGATTTTAAAAATAAAGCATGACTGATGATCTAAGCTGGACTTGCTACTCTAACTGCAGTAAGTCATAATGTAAACCATTATGCAAGGTGTTTCTGAGAGCCTTCCTGGTACCATGAAAATCAGCCTGATGGGTCTGAGCTTTCACTTAATGATGTGCCAGACCTTTAGCTGTAATTGTCCTTGTCCAAAAGGCTATGGATTCATCATGTAGGCTTATTAAACTGAAGTCTTCAAGCAACATTGACAGTCATGACAACAGTTCTACCAGTTGAAAAGCCCCAAACAAATGTCATAATTCAGTAGTGTTTTTGTTATCCATTCCTTTTTTATTAAGTTGTAACAAAGGTTGTGGTCATGAAAGAAACCCTACACATCAGCTAAAGCTGCCGTCTAGGATTTTCACATCTTTATTATTCTATTTTCAGGTAAATATCACTGTAGAAGTCAAAAGATCAGAGAAAATATGATTCTGTATTGTTTGCCTCTCCAAAAGTGTGCAAATATTACCTCACACATAACTCCACTGTGTGTTGCCTTTACAGCAGACTACTCCATGCAAGCTGCTATTATGATTAAGTATTGTCCTATCCAAAGTTCCAGGGCAGAAGCCATATAGCTTTGGGTAAATACATAAAGGACAGCTTTTTTGGGTTTTTTTAGATCTCTAACCTGGAATCACAACCTTCAGCTGATTCTTGTTCTGCCACTGCCCTTTAACTGAGGTTAAGCAATCACTTTGGTTCCACTTCTGTTCATCTCAGTTTCCCCATCTGTAAAAGGGGACGCTTCACAATTTTTATGACATTTATGACATAAAGAGGTCTTTCAAGGATAATTGTTACTATGAAATATACATTAATTATGATTCACCAATGGTCTATTTGTCATTGTATTAACAACACTTGCTCTATCAGTCTAGAAGAAAAGAAACTAATGTTTTTTATTTCTAAATAATTACTTTACTTTCTTTCTTTGTTTAGGGATCAAATATAACATGGGATTCCAGCAACCAAAAAAAGTAAGTTTTCAGAAGTACATGAAGAAATTGTACCCATATTCTGAGTATGGAGTACAGATAGAGATGGCTCAGATAAGGCCACTACACCAGAGATGAAGCACTGAAAAGGAAAGATGCATCAGAAGCTTAGCCATGAAAATGCAAATTTTCATTTTAAAATAGGAATTTGATAAGCTATGTAACTTCAGTTTAATGAGTTTTTTCCTAAACTGGATATTGCTAAAAGATACTGTAAACTTTGCATATATTAATATTCTGTATGAAATCGCACTGATCAAGTGAATGCCTTGAGAGGTACTTAAAAACAGGCTAAAGCAAAATTCTGGTGAAATTCCTCCATCTAGTGGCTGTCAGGCTGCGCGGGGCTGCCTCTAGCCCAGAGTTAAAGGACAAGAGCAACACGTGCAAAGGAACAGCCGCGCAGCTGCCAGCTTTTCCCAGATGCCATCACCTGCTCAGATCGCTGACAGGGATTGACAGCTCCTCTGCAGCTCCAGCCCGACCTTCTGCATCAAGGAGTACACTGACAGAAGACATTCAAGTTTCCAGAAGCTCCAGGGTCATCATCAGCATCATTAAAGGTCCACAATTCTGGGAAGCCTGAATTTGATAACCTTTAAATATCAGCCATGTCATGAGTTAATAGGATTGGATTACAGCCAGTCTTGTAAAGGGTAGTATTTAGAAATACACCTGGTATTTACAAAGACAAACATGCTTCTGACTACAGAAACAACCTCTGAAGATGAGGGTAGAGTACAACAATCACTCCCAACAACTGAATGGTGTTTTGCATAACAAATTATCAGATGGTTTCCCAGTCTGCACACCACCTTCACTACCAGAGCATCCAACCTGAATTCTGCAAGTGTCCTAAAACTTGTGTTTAATACTGATCTATTGTGTTAAAGCTTTGTATAGTAATTACCAATATAAGCAAGTGACCTACAAAGTACAGTTTGATATTTTTTTGTTCTTTTGTCACCAGTGTTTTTTGTAATGAATTCTGAATCTTTTTCCTGAAACTTTTTTATTCTCTGACCCTTTAACAAGAATGTGACAAGACATAACCTCCATGACAGAACAAGTTTGTTACCTATTGCCTTGCTTTTTTCAGACAACAAAGACTTGTAAAATTGATTAAGATTTAATCAATTTAATCTGCCATGCTGAAAGAGCAAGACCCTTCTAACCTTCAGCTGTACTGTGTCCCCTCAAAATTCACACAGTATCTTATTATTAAGCCAGTTTTAAATACTATTGGGGAAACACTGAAAATCAAAAGTTTAAATTTAAAATTGTAAACCCTCTAAGTATTTTGGGTCAGCAATAAACATTCTGCAACTACACATGCTCCTCTGTTGAAATACTCCATGGTAGTTCATATGCTACTCTGATCCAGGTGACCTCAAAATGGGGATGACAGATGGTTAGACAGTGAGCAGAACCTAATTTTAATCTTACAGACATAGGATTTAATTCAGCTGCTTTGAAAAGCAAGAAGCAATGGAGCACCCCTGGGCTGTACACAGGAAGAATTAACAGAGAGATCCCCCACTGAAAAAGAGCAAGTCCCAGAAAGCCTTACCCATAGAGCTGCTTTACTGACTCAGTTTTCACTGACCTAATCCCAGCCACAGCTTCATTCCCATCTCTTTCTGCTTCTCGCCCAGTATCAATTGCTTTGCTCCCAGGCTCACCTCACTCAAGCCTCCTTTTGGGGTCCCCTTCATGCTGTTCTCCAAATCCACTTCTTGTGTGCCAAACCTCTGTTTTCACTGACATCCTTCCTGTTTCTCTCTGCCCACTTACATCTCACTCCACCTTACAAACTCTACAAACCCCCCTCTCTTCCCTGTTGGGCTTCACTCTGTGCCAAACCATCCTCACTGCAAAGATAAATTACTGAAGTGGGGATGGTGGTGAGAAACATACAACACAAACAAACAAACAAACTCTTCTGTTTGTGCGACAACAAGGGCAGTCTGGAATAATTAAGCAAGTCCTCAAAATACTCAGATACCTTTTTGTAGAAATTTCAACACAATCTAAGTATCAGTCAAGGTCTGGGTACACCACCTAAAATACAGTAATACAGTTAAATCCAAATAGGAACTAGAAGTTACTGCAAATTTAGATCAGGTTCATCTCTGCCTTTGAATTTCACATAAGCACAGAACAAGATCACAAGAGAAGAGCCCCCACCACAGTGCAGTGCTGAGGGCTTGTGGCAACACGTTTCGTTGTACAGTTCTAAAAGTTACGAAAGATCCACGTGAAGTGGTGCAAGCCATAAGTAGTGACAGTCTCTCATTTACTAATATCTTTAATCTATTTTTCCTCAGCAGGACTGTGTTTCCAGCAATAACCAGGACAGGAGATTAAGAAAAAATACTGCAGACAGAGCAGCAACAGTGAAGCAGAGCAATTCATTAGAGCCATCTGAAAGTGTGCCCACCAAGCTTCAAAGCACTGACAGAAGGCAAAGCAACATCATGTTTGCTATGAAAGATCAACAGAAAGGTGAAGAAATTAATTCCATCAAGTTCCATAAACGCAGGAGGAGGTTTATAATTAAAAAGAGCCCAATTCTGATTTCCATGAACAGCTCCGTTCTCAACCTGCCCACACTTAAATATGAGGATAGAAACAACAGCAAGTGGAAAAGTCTCTATCAGATCCAAGGAGAAAGGAAGCGGATTATGAGGGAAACTTGTTCAAAATACAAGAGTAATAACAGAAGAATAATCACTCCTTATCACGTGTCTAGAATATTTGTAGAAGATAAATACAGAGTTTTGTACTGTGAAGTACCCAAAGCTGGCTGCTCCAACTGGAAGCGGGTGCTGATGGTGCTGAACGGGCTGGCCTCCTCCACGAAGGATATCCAGCACAACACCGTGCACTACGGAAACTACCTGAAACGCCTGGATGGGTTTGACCACAAGGGAATTTATCACAGGCTCAACACTTACACAAAGATGCTGTTTATTCGTGAGCCTTTTGAAAAGCTGGTATCTGCCTTTCGGGACAAGTTTGAACATCCAAACAACTACTACCACCCGGTTTTTGGAAAAGCCATCATTTCCAGATACCGTGTCAATGCCACCAAAGAAGCATTAAGGACAGGCTCTGGAGTCAAGTTTAAAGAGTTCATTCAGTATCTCCTGGATGTACATAGGCCAGTGGGTATGGATATACACTGGGATCATGTCAATAGGCTTTGCAGCCCATGTTTAATAGACTACGACTTCGTTGGGAAATTTGAAAGTATGGAAGACGATGCAAACTTTTTCTTGCACTTAATTGGTGCTCCACAAAATTTAACTTTCCCCAAGTTTAAAGATCGTCACTCCAATGAAGAAAGAACTACCACTAAAATTACACAACAGTATTTTGCACAGCTTTCTCCTTCTCAACGACAACAAAGCTATGACTTTTACTATATGGATTACTTGATGTTCAACTACTCAAAACCTTTTGAAGATCTATATTGATTTGAGAGCCTGGATAATTCCACTGTCGCATCAGTTGAATTGTGTGACAAATCCAGGTGGCATCTGTTTATATATACTTACCTGTTTGCAAACAATGGGTTGAAGAGCAGGGAAAAACCCAAACCAGAATATAAACAGATGTTTACACCTTCACCTTAATTGCCTCCTTTTTTAAATCATACTTTTTTCTATAATTTCTCCATATGAAATGTATGTACGTATATGTATAATATGTCAGGGCCCCCAAATAAAGCACAGAATTTTCCAGGCTGGTGTGGCCTGTGTTTGCACTTGGGGGACAGTGTGTTTGAAATGAGAGAAACACAGCTGGCAATTCTAAAGTGCACCCAGTATTTGAAGCTCTTTACTGTTCAGAAAATAAGTCTCAAAGTGATGGAATAGCAAGAAGGAAAATACACTGAGTAATATTTATAGAGTTTGTTGAAATGTGCAAGGCATGAAGCCTTACACAGACTCTGTGTGTTTGAAGGTGGATGTTGATCACTCTTTCCTGATATTCTTAAGTTAGTTATGGAGAAAAAGTCTACTCATACTTACGCTGTTCATAAACACACTGGTGAAAACAACTAATACCTAGTGACCATGCGAGAGCAGTATTAAACCAGATGTTGCAATTCAGAGTGAGGATGTGTTCTCCACCTTCAATATTTCCCTTATGGCATGTTCATCTGCAAAAAGATAAAATGCAGGCGAACATTTGCATCTTTATAAGTGTTATTAAAATTCTTTTAATCCTTTGCATTAACATAAATCTCTGGTTTAATCTTCATAGTCACCAGGAATATCAAATCTTTCCATCATAATAACAAGCAAGAATAAATGCCACTTCCTGCCCAACAGGGTAGTTCTTTTCATTGCTGCAAACAATTTGCACTTGCTAATTTTAGTAGCAATTATATCTGACTTAACATGCAAAAAATATTCCAGGTGTTTTAGTTCAATTTCTGTGCTTGAGAGGACTTTCTCATCCCTACCAGACTGTCTTATGAGAATAAAATACTTGACATTCCACTAGTTACTGTCTCTAATCACAGGAAATTCTGATTTGGAAGTGACGCACAAGAATTCTTAAGCCGAACTCTCAAGCCCATACAGGAATCAAACCCCCAGCCCTGGCATTATCAGCACCATGTTCTGACCAACTGAGCCAGTCTCAGCTCTGTAAATTTTCACTCAAATTCCGTATACAGAACCCTTGTTTACATGTAATTTATCCACTTGACATGATATTTAAACTGGCCATACTGGAACAAGGATCAAACTCCATCACAATGGATTTACCTGGACTCCCCAGTAACTTCTAGAGTTTGTATTTCACAGCCAAGAATTCCACCACAACTGGTGTACAAATGGAAAGACAAATGGAAACACCTAAGAAAAAATCCTTGTTTCAATCTGTTTCCAGATTCAGATCCTCATATGGATAGTTTCATGCATCACAAGAACTGGCATCAGAGTTTCCCCAGAAACACTCCGTATATTTTTTGGGTTTTAAAAATTTTAAAAGGGAAAAAAATGTTTCAAAATAGTGAAAGCCTCACTGACAAGTACTTTACATATCAAGTCTGACATCACATTTTCTATTTTTGTTCAGAGAAAAATTGGTTGCATTAGAAAAGTAATGTGGAACTTGCACTGTTCCATGAAACCAGTTACTCTTCCCTGTCTGCCCAAGCTCCTCATCACTGCCTTGTCACTGCAGCAGCCTCACCCATCCCACTGTTCCACACATTCCAAGACTTGTTGGTCTGCTCACGTTACTGCAGAACAGCCTTTGTATTCAAAGCAATGCTTCTGCTAGTCCAGCTCAGATCAGCAGTAGCAGGCTGGGGTCTGGTAGCTCAGACTGCCCAGCCAACAGGCAGGCACAGCCAAGAGTCTCACTCAACAGGTCACAGACAGGAGCATCCAGGGGAAAACAAGGCACAGGGATCACTTCCTAGTGCAGATGGAGCAGATTCTGATAGTGGTGGGAATTCTTGGAGGGTGGATGGGGGTGTGAGGAGTCATAGCCAAGACCACCACTAGGAATTTGAGTTAAGCCATCCTTAGCATTTAATGATATTAAGTGCTCTGAAAAGTGACTGTGCTCTGATTGATGCAAGCAATGTCCTGTAGCTACAGTCACCAACACAAGGAGAGGACACATTGGATATTGCAGCCTTCTTAGGCTTTTTCAGGGTCTGATCCTGCCAGCAGGTCTGTACCAGAGCTCAGTGTGCTGAGCTCGTTCCATCAGCAGGTGAACTTCTGCTGGGAGAATAATCTCATCTTACTGCAGCACCACTGCAGCAAAGGGTCAGCTCTGTGAGGCAACCAGAACAAAGTTGGGCATCATTTGTATTCAGACCTCTGCTAGTTTCAGAGTGCTTTAAGGGGAAGATTGAGGGACTTAATCCTTCAGCTGGACTCACATAGAAGACCTGAGTCTCCCTCGTCCCACCTCCTCTCAGTTCCTTTTCAGCTTAATCTACACATCCACATAAATTCATACAGTCACATTTACATCTGAAAGGCTTGGTACATTCCCAGATCAGCAAGTACTCACTGTATGAGGGAAAAAAAATACCAGCAATACCAGTGCAAAATTGCACTTCTGATTGTATCAACCCTGTACTTTACCTACCACTACCCCCTCCCTAATTATTTTAATTAATTTACAGTAAAAGATAACAACAGGGAAGTTACATTTTTAATGACAAATGGAGGTGAAGACTTTGGCAAGGTTTATTTTGTCTGTGACAACAAGCACTCTTTAAACAAAAACTGATCAATGATTTGCATGTTTATAACAAGCTGTATATGGCACAGCAGTATCTGGTTCACAGTTTTTAAAGGAAGACAGAAGCACCCTTCTAATACTCACAGGTGCTTAATAGTGGTCAGTTGCATTAATTTGGCTTTGTTACTTTCAGCTCCCACTCCCTGCTGAGTAGTAGAAACAAGGTAACAAGTGGTTTTAAAAGAATATTTGTAAGGCTACATCTTAAAGTCAGAAGAAATGAAGAATCTTGAACAAAAAAATCCAAGGCAGCAGACAAGTAAACTCATATTTTCATGTCAAGCAAAATTTTAAAGTAAAAAGCAATAATTTTGACTAGATTGTAGTAAGTTTTCAGATTGCTTATTTCCCTTTGGATTAGCTTGTCTTTTTTTCCCCACATATAAAATCTTGGCATTTTCATTTCAATGCAATTGAATTTTTTCAGAGATGTTCATTCTGAATTCATTCCCATATTTTATCCTTCTCTTCATAGAGAAATATTTCATTTCTTATAGAAAGCAGAAATCAAAGACTGCACAAAAAAATCCTTTATTCAAACAGTCGGGCTCAGAGGTTAGCCAAGGTAAATATTAGACAAATATTGACAAATAATTGTATCAATCCAATTGGTTTTTCAATTCTTACTGAGGTGAGTCTTGGGTAAGAGGTAAATTTTGTTACTACTTGACTGATTACTGAATGTACTCCTAGCTCTCACTTGAGTTTTTCAATATTTTTACTCCTGATCCTTTTCTGCCCTTCCCCTCTGCTCACTACTCCTACTGACCTAGACCTTTGCCCACCCTTGAGTTAGTAACTACAAATAGCTCAGGTCCTGAGAGCAGTGCAAGTGCCCCAGGCTCTTCCCCACACTGGGTAAACAAAGCTGCCTTCCAGCCTCACTCCTCCATGCTTAGCTTGCTTCCAGCACTGGGGACACTTCACTTGAGTCCATCTGGGACAGCTCTCCATTATACCTGATATACTGAAAGCTCCTAAGAGCCCACCTTGGGATTTCATGGTCAGCATGTTAGGAATAAAACACTCACAGAGGTAAGGACCCAGCTCCAGCAGCCACAGAAGGTGAGGTGTGAAGGCCCACAAACAACAGAACAGAATCTTCCACCATATCCCTCCAAGTGCTCTAAAGCCTATGGCAGAAAAAGGGATTAACACAGACACAAAAACAAATTGTGTAAGCTAAGTGTGCACTTTATTATCTGCTTTTGCAGAGTCTGAAACTGAAAATAGCAATACTATTTTAATTAGGGGATAATTTAAGAACTTGATATTGGGATGCTCTGTAAGTGAAATTCATTGAGATCTAAGTGAAGTCATGTTCTTGAGACATTTGTGTACCCAAAAAAATCATCCTTGCAATGTGCACAAATTGAGTGACGGTGATTTGCTGGGGTTTTTATAATTTAAGTCCCCCTCTACCGTATTTACTTACCATAGCTGACCTCAGAAGTGTCAGTTTATGGGGGCTTATGCCTCCAAAAATAAAAGAATCAAGACATTAAAATGAGTTTTCTTAACTCCTTATGTCCATAACTTCAGAATTTCCATGTCGGGGTTTCAATGCTTTCTTCCATATCACCAGTGTTTGAGCACATCAGACTGCACAATGTCAAAAGAGAATATGAATTCAGGATAGGAGTTCACTTTTTTTTTTGCCACAATTTGGACCCAATGATCTCAGAAGTCTTTTCCAACTTAATTGTTTCTGTAATTTGGTTTACTGGTTTACAGCTCATCTTATATAATGATTGAAGTAAAGAGTTTTTAAATTGTAGGTACTGAATTCTGGTGATTCCCTTCCTCCCCTGCCTCATTTGAGCAACTTACTGAGAAAATCCATCTTTGGATGATCAAAGAGTATCTTTTTTGAGAGAGAGAGAGATATGCAGAGTACAGAAGAGAGGCCCACATGGACTGCATGAACTACATTGTACAGAAACTCAATCCCATTTCTTTGCACTATATTCCTGTTTGGGCAACACCATCACTGACAGCAACAGCACACCTATGACAAATCCAATTATTTGCTTATATACACCCAAATTATTTGCTTATATACACCCAAATAAAATACATAGGAAAAAATCCTATGCAAATAGCATTTTACATACTAAGGCACTACAGATTTGCAAAATCATTGAGGGAGATATAATGCCAAAAAATTAATTAGAAAACAAGTTCAGTGTATATAAAACATCTGCATTTTTCTACGTTGTTGTTTTTAGTGTCTTTGTACAACAGTACAAATTAATTTGTCAGGCCAACACAACTGGTACCACATTACCAGGAAAGAACAGATAAAAAGGGAACTTTCTTTTCTGATGTTGTTTCTCTTAACTATGGTTGCTTTCTTGGTACAAGTTGCTGACACTGAGATGAAGCATGATTCCTACCCCCAACAAGAAATCACAGAGGCAGCTGGGCATATTTGGAATACACTATACAAATCCCAGACTCACCATTTCAACTTCACTGACTCTGGAACATATCTGCATGCAGCACCAGTTTGTTTTCAGAGCACACGAGAGGCAAGGCTGAGCACAGCCTGTTTGAGCTGATACTGCTTCAAGGGATGATTGTCAGGTTGGCATTGTTATGTGTGGGAATTTCAAAGCCTCAGCATGCACCTGCATGCTCCTGAATAATGACTTGGGAAGTGTCTCAAGCTTCATATGGCAAGATGCATGTGATTTTTGTCCAAAGACAACAGCTACTTAAGAAGGACCATCAAATTTCCTGGCTTCTCTCTCTGGAACCTCACAGGCAACTCTGTAAACAAACATCTCTAATGTCTTCCAGCATGGTACTGCTGTAAAAAATGCACCGGAGTCAAGAACAAGACAGCTTTTTCCATTAGCTACACTAGTAACAACTGATACTTACCAGCAGTAAGTCACTTTTGCCAAAATTTCTCAGAACTATCCATTCCAACAGAGGTGCCCAGAATAAAACATGCAGTAATGATTCACAATGAATTCGAGTTTTGAGAATGGCAGGCACTTACCAATTCCACATTCAGTTTAATCCTGGAATGTGTTGAAGCATTATACAGAGTGCATCAATTGAGCAGTAAGAGCAAGACAGCCCAGAACTGACACAGAAGAGAAGACAGACATGACTAAACCTTGCTCACTGCCATCAAAAAGTTCAGTAATATATTATGCAGCAATTGAAAGAGTTACTTGTGACTCATGCTAGAGGATAAGAATTACTGCTTTACCACAAGCCTAAGAGAAACATTCAACCTTGTAAAAATATTTTCAGGTCTGGAGTAAGGAAGAACTCCAAATATTTAGTTTAAAATGACACTTTGGGAAGTCCTGTGCATACACAACATGCACAACTACCTTGCACCTAGTAAGGAGCATATGTACATAATACCTTCTATGTGGATAAATCTTTCAAGAGTCATTTATCAGGCAGTTTGTGCCACAGTGGCTTTTACACAATTAGACAAATAAGCTTGTTCAAATTCTTCCATCTGTTGCCATTTTTGCCACCAACTTTTTTTTTTTTTTTTTTAACTGAAGACACATTTATCAGAGTTGCAGCAGAGGTCAAGTTTTCCATTATGTACCCACTTTGCATGAGACCCAAATTCTTCTGTTTAAATTCAACAATTACAGCAGTGCTGGCCCTATGTTTCACATTCAGCTTTATGGGATCTCTATGGGTGATCTTTCCTAATAGTGTCCTCTTTTTTTCATGGAACTTAAAATTACACTGTCAAGTTAGGAAAAATGAAAGGGGCTTTCACAATCCAACTTTTCCACAGTTATTCTCCAATCTGGAAACTCCATCCAGATTTATTTTCACTTAATATAGGAAATTTCCTCTCAACATATCCAAACATAAGCATGTCATGAGCTGCAAAAGGTGTTAAGATTATGTTCAGGCAGAGGGAACAGCAGCACGGGAAGCAATGGCCCAAGGCGACTGCACTGAGATCTTGTCCCAATCCATTAAACACTAGTGGAGGTGGCTCCTTTCTCAAGAAAGGAGAGCTCCAGGCTACAGTTCACCTTCAAATTCATAGATACAGACTAACATACATTATGACCACAAGAAAAAGTGATTTTATCTTTGTTTTAAGTGTACATCCAGTCAATATAACCCTTCCTATGTGCCGTGATGGAGCCACAGAGAAGTCATGTGAAGGTGATGCCAGCCCACATACAGATGCCTCCACTGAAGTCCACAGGACACAGTTTTAGCTGTCTGTTCTGTAAAATGTCAAACAGCTGACCTGTTTCTACAGTATTCATTCACAACAATGCTCCTATACCTAGCAGTAGCCAGAGCAGGTAACTGGGAGCTTTGGCCTACGATGTGCCTGCTGTCTGACTGGTTTGGGTCTCATTTAGAATTGTTCCACTTATCTTTCCGCATCTCTGGTGAGGAGGAAAATGCAGGAATGGTATAATATTTAGTGTTTTACATTACATTTTATTTACTGATATCAAATTCATTTAATTCACCTCTTGCAAAATATAATGGAAAGGCGTTTTCCCCACCAATATTACCAGAATATTGTTTTCTTATTAGTACCAGAAAAAAAAGAAAAAACCCAAAACAACAACAACAAAACCACATAAAAACCAAAAACCAAAAACAAAATAAACAAAAAAAGGCAACCAACCAACCAAAAAACCCCAACATCACTACAGCACAGGCAACCTGCCCAATAAAACAGACAATGTGATAGAGCAAGCAGCTGCAATATTTATATTGTCTCACATTATATTTCTCCCCTGAAATCCATAAAGACATGAATCCTGCTCAAGTGACACACTGTGTACTCATCAAGGTGATACTGTCTTTATAAATCAGGCATACAGTGACCATTTCAGGCACTGTAGAAAACACAGCAGACATAATATGAGATGGGCTATGAATCTGACAATTTATCCATGTTTATCCTTGAAAAAGGAGGTTTATTTTTATTATCTAAAATAAATCTCAGAACTTCATTAGATCATCCCACCAAAATTGAATGTCAGGTTTATATTACAGTCTACAAAGCACACAGCAGCTGGTAATGATCAAAAACATTTTACCTTGGAGCTCTTTCACAGTGAATTTCAAAATTGACCATTCAGAATAAAAAGCTATGCCTGCCATACTTGACCAAAACATACAGCTTATGAACACTCCAGAATGAACATGTGCAGAAGTAAAAACAATTTTAGAAAAATTCAGAAGATAAAAGGGTTGATAGTATATCCCATTTATCCCTTGTCTCCCCTGTCACAAGGAGCTGCTTCTCCCCCACTATTCACTGTTTTAAACTATGAGAAATAGGTAATACCCAGAATTACAATAAAGACTGGTTTCAAACACATTTTCCCACTCCCTACCTTCAGCTCAGAAACCTCTTTCTTTGCAGCTATACCTGACAAGCAAAGGATTCTGAGTACTCTGAGGAAGTGACACCTTCCAAAATCCTGAGCTTCCCAATCCCACTGGATTTGAAGGTGTTGATTCACCTGTTTCTGCAGTAAAAGAAAATACCAGCACAGCTATTTAAGGAGCACTGTCCACGCTCTGACTTTGTAACAACCTGCAAGTGTCCAAAGCTTAAAAGTATCTGGCTCCTCTTTTCTTGTCTTACATTCAGATTTTATGTTGTAGCCTTGCAGATTATCTGCAACCAGAATGGTTTCAAACCAAATGGGTTTGTTTTTCACATGTCAAAATTTCCTATTCCTCCTGAAATCTCCATAAAGAAATAGGGCTGGGGAGAAACTACACGGTCTGGTTTTAAATGGCCTGAATCTTCTCAGAACTTTTAAATGCTCCTGCATTTAACACTACCTGCAATAACACCTACTTTTTTCAGGTTCAGCATGTGGCATAAATGTCAAGCAACGCAAAACAGACAGGTCTGCTGGTTTTGAAAATCTAAGTCATAGTGTGGATTCACATTCTCCCTGACAGCAATCAAAACCTGCAGATACACTCAGCCTCACTAATCCAAATCTGTGGAAGAAATGCTAATACAAATCCAAGTAGATACATCCACACTTCAGTTCTGCCTTCACTGACTGTTTGATTGGTAATTAAGGCATATATTTGGTTCCAGAGATATAGAAAAATCCCAAATCCCAAAGGAAGCAGTTGAATCTGAGCCCAAGGTCATTAATCATACTGCCTCTAATTGTATATAAAGTATTTTTACTCCCTCAAAAATGTTTTTTAAAATATTATGGGATTTAAATATGTCACAATATTCTGGATATCTTGATTAGATCTCCTTTAATATACTGCCTCTGAATAATTCGTAATTTATTTAACAGAAATGAAGAACTCTTACTAATCATTAAGATTAAGCAGAATTTTTAGCCTGACTAGACTAGCAACAAAAGTTGATAAGGGGATTTTTTTTTCTCTTAAACAGTGCTTTTTACTGTCTTTCTTCTTGTAATTAAAGTTTCAACCAAAGTCCCATTAGGCTGATAGTGATCCCCCTGTGAATCAGACACACCCTCAAGTCTTCAAGTTTCCAGAGTAAAGTCCCATTGGTGGCTAGCATCTGGGAAGGGTTTGACTAAATCAAGAGAGTACTCACTAAGATTAAAAGTCAGCTGGATTTTGCTCCTCACTGACATTTAAAATACTTTCTACATCATTCCCCTGACCCAGCCAAATCCCATGTCTTCACAAAGCACCTCACAGGTTATTTCAGCCTACCTTCCCTGCAGTCAACCCTGTACAGGTGCCAATTTCATGTCAGGCAGCCAAAGTACACTAAAGCTCACTATAAATACCCTTCCTCATTCAGTGCCCCCTCAGGATTAGGGCACAAAAATCAGTGCAGGAATTCAGAGAGGACAGAACCTGTGCCAAGAAGAAAGACAAGGAATGGCAAGGGCAAGGGCAAGGGCAAAGGCAAGGCTACACAGAATCCCTGTAGAGAGGAAGAACTGCTTTGGGAGAAGCATTGCAGGATCTACCCAAGGTAGAACACACCAAGTACACACTACAGCTGGGCCAGGACTGGTCCTTCAGTGGAAGTGCTTTGTACTTCCTCACACCTACAGGAGCTGAAGCAGGGATATTCTTCTCTCTTTTATGGCTTCCATGCCCCTTACATCTTTGCAGTCCTCCCACAAGTGTCCCAGCTTTGGTAAAAGCCACCACACCCATCCTCCAGCAAGACCACTTCCAAATTTCCTTTCCAAACTATGGTGATACATGTTCAACAGAGGGCTTCATCTATTTATCACCTTCTGATCTGGCTTTCACAGTTTCTCTTCCATGTCACCCTTACAGTTCCTATAAGAATCTCCCCTCAGTCTTTCCCCCTTCCCTCAGTCAATGTGCCAGATTCGGTAAGACCAAATTCAGGCTTTCAGACTCTCTCTTTCATCGTAAAGATATTTTAGACCTGACTGAGCACTGGTCTACCAGACCACCCAAATCAGCTTTCTTCATTCCCTCCTTATTCAGCTTCTCCCCTTTACAGATTCTCTCTAGCTAATAAGCACAGATATTTGCATATCTATAAATAAGCATACCTTTGCCATCTTCCAAGTCATGCTCACACATCTGGAAGTAGTTAAACTTCAAATACTTCTTCCTAATGCTTGTTTCTCTCCACAAATCCATAAGATTAGCCCACAAACCCTGAGTGGGCCGGCAGGGCAGATCTACTGCAAATGGATAATCAGAGCCTCACACTGGCAGCAGAGACAAGATCAATCTTATCTACCATCAAGGTCTTTGATGCAGTTAAAGACAGCTGTGCAGTCAGTCCAGAGGTACGGGTAAGCAAAGCCAGGGGCTTTTTCTTTAAGAAAGGGATCCCCAAATGTAGGCAATGAAAGTCTTCCTGTTACCTTATTTATGCATAACAGCTCAGTGCATGGCTGCTTTTTTTTTAAGCTTTTACCAAAGGCACCTCAAAACAACCACAAGAAAAGGATCAAAGACTGCTCTTAAACAAGCATTCAAATAAAAAGGACAGTATACCTTTAACCATGCCATAAGAGTGTGAGATCTTATATTTACCATAAAACAGAAACAAGGTTGTATATGGCATTTGATCAGCTGAAGAGTTCATCAATCCCAGTATTGTGTGTTAGTATTTTCAGCTCTGAAGAACAGGAAAAAATAGTGGCATTGTAGCACAGCCAGTCAAGGCAAAGGGAAAGCAAATCAAAGCACAAATGGAGAAGAGGTAGAAATCCATACATTCCAGCTCTGCATTCAAAGTTACCTTCCTGCTTAGAGAAAGCTTTTCCATTTCATTCTCCCTTCTGAAGCATTCAATATAGCTTAGTGCCAAGGGCAAGATTTCATATTCACTAGAAGAAAAATTCTGATGTTCTATGGGAAGTCTCATTCAGCTTGTCCCAATGTGTTTCTCTGCATCCTACTGCTTGCCTGTAGCCTTAAAGAATAAAGGCCTTTTTATTACACAGGTGATCTGGTGGCAGGAAAGTATGAACTATTCATGTAAAACACCTTGCTACAGTTTGCTGAACACTTCCATGTTCCACTTTTGGGGAAGATATTTCATTGGAAGAAGAGTAATTTTAAGATCTAATTAAGTTCCTTAATCAAAAGCATTTAGGTTATGATACTTCGTGCTGTAGGTACTTAATAGAGCTGTTAAGCAAGAAAATAAATTATTATTATTATTAAATGCAGCCTGTTCTTTCAGAAAGAAGTGAAAGAAAGATGCTGCCATCATTTACAAGAACAATGCTAAGCACAAGAAGTTTAAGCAACTCCTGATCACAGAGTGCTGAACTGCTTCAAAAATCAAGTTACTATAGCCAGGATCATTTGAATTAGAACCATTAATGTAATAAAAAGGTGAACAGTTCAATTAGTTCTTCAAAGATAAAAATTGTCACAATGAAGTTTGTCCAAGATGAAAGGTCTCAAACATATCTGGGAGTGCCAAGTCCACCCCAGCAAGAAACTCTTCCTTGCTCTGTGGCCAGAACACTCTGAAGAAGTGTCATGGTCCCCTGTGGTGCCCTGAAGAGCAGCAGTTCCTGCACACCACAGAGCATTTCATACAGTCCCAGGGAAACTGTCAGACACACTTTGCAAAGGGCACAGGTGGTGCCACTTGAAGAACTAATTTATTGCAAATAAGAAAATGGTGACAGAAATCAGGTATCTGAGCTATTGCTTGAACTGTCATCAATCCTTTGCAAGACACTATAAATGGATGCATTGGAAGTTTCCTGGAGTTTTCTATAACTTGAGAATCGACACTTCATATGAGACAGAATAAGAGTACTGGAAAATAACCAAAACAGCAACACAGTACATTCTAGTGATTGACCACTGTTGCTTCCAAGTACTACATAAATACATTTCAGAATGACGAGAAAGAACAAAGCAAACTCTCATGTTACTCAGTAGAATGTACTGACTCAGTCCTCCAGAATGCATGTCTGAAGTGCATAATGAAGTGCATCTTCATTACCNACTGACTCAGTCCTCCAGAATGCAAGTCTCAAAGTGCATCTTCATTACTTACTGCAATTTTTTTACTTTTCTGTCATTCAACCTTGTGAAACACAAAGACCACTTGAAATGAGAAAAGGAAAATGTACCTGACAAATTAAGATACTTCATTTATCCATAGAAAATTTACCACATTGTATGATAGGAACCACCTTGGCTCACTGTTATTTCACTTCCACTTAATTTTTGCCATACTCTTCAGGGTCTCTTCCTTTACCTTGGTGTCTCCCCACAGTCACAGATTATTTAAATATCTGTCTTGGAAGAGGTGGTCTTTTCCTCTGAAAACTGGAAATATTAGTTTGCATCCTAAGCAGTAGTGATCTCAAGTTTATAAAGAAGGCAGGGACAGGGAAAGGAACTTAACCTTTCATGAGCTTTCCCATTGGTTTTGAAAAATCTGGCAGTTGCCCAAAGGGAAAGAGTGTCCCAATAATAGAGGCTGTGCTGCTGAAAAATGTCATTTCTAAAACTGTTGATCATTAGCGAAATACCATAGATCAGGATCTTTTTAACCAGAAGCACTAGAATAACTTGAGAGGGTGACTAAAGCCAGTGAACAGTATTCCCCATAATTACTGAAAAATGAAACTAATTTCTTTTCACCCTGAACAGCTTTCACCTCCTGCCAGAGGCATTAATGTAGAATACAGATGTTAATAATGAGGATAGTAGGAACGAGAAGTGTTTTAAGATTTAAAGGCTGACTTTTTAATGGTGTTCGTGTTGTAGCATGGCATGCCATATAATTAATGTAACTCCTCTTTACCAATTCAAAAATGTGTACTTCTCTTCACAGAGCTGCAGTTCTGACACTATTTAGAGCAACTTTGATCCCTTTTGAATCCTCTCTTATCTCAGATCATTAAGGGCTTCAGGTGATGCCACAGTAATGCAACTTACTTTCATTTTGTAAAGCCTTTAACTTCCAAATGTAATACATCTAGAACTGTAGCATGGTTTATGCTCTCAGCACCCCACCTGATAAATAAGAAGACTGACAAAGTATTCAGTAGAAATGGACACAGCAAATCTTTTTTTCCTACCTTTCTCCAAGCACTGCTCTCATTTCTTGTGCTGCTCTCATAATTACAATTACCCTCATTCCAACTTTAAGAAAACCAGCTGGGGTATGAGCAACAAAACTGGAGCAGAACAAGGCACTATCCCACAATGACAAATTGTGGAACATTCTTGGGCTGCTCACACTGAAAGCCAGGCAGCTTCATGCTCAGGGGTACCTGTAACCTTTCTGCAGTAGCTCCATGGAAGTTATCAAGGAATCCCCAGTCCTGTCACACCTTTCCTGCAGTCCACATACATTCAGAGCTGTAGAAAGACTGACAGTTTTGCTGTTACTCTGTTACTATTGAAATTAAATTGATTTTAATCACAGCAAGCCTAACACCCTCCCAAGTTTTCTTGGGAAACAAAAGAAAAGGAACAAACAGAAAACCAAAAACCAAAACACCATCACATATCCCATTTGAAAGACCCAATTTTCAAAATTCCCTATTTTTCCTCAATTACTCTTGTTGGGGGTTAGGTTTGTTCCTTTTTACTTAGAGAATTTTTCCCCATAAAGTTGGTAGGAGACTAAGTATTGGGTGCTTATGGGTGCTTGACCAGGTGGCCAAAGAGGTGGCCAAAGGTGAGTTCTGGGGCAGGTAAAGGACCGGGGTGGGGGCAGCTTTTTTCCTTCTTGCTCTGGGAATCGGGGAGTAGGACGGAGAGGCTGCTGCTTGCTGCGGGAGGAGTTCGCTGCCGCCCCGGGTTCGGTCCTGAGAAAATCTACCATCATCTGCTCGTGTGCCCCGGAACTCTGAGCTGCCTCCTGCCCTGCTGGAGCCGGGCCGGCCCTGCCCCCCCGCCGCCGTTCTCTCCGGCACTGCCGTGCCCTGCCGGGACATCCCTGCCCTTCCAGCTGCCACAGACAGAGCTTCTGGTCTCACCCACCAGCCCGGGATTTCTCCACCGTTCCAGCTTGGTGCTCTCGAGAGATCGGACTGCTTCAGGTTTGTGAAACAAACTCCCTCGAGGTTTTTTCCTGTTCCATTATGCAATCTGTAGTTGCTGTGGTTTGTTAGCATTGTTATAAATACTAGTAAAGAACTGTTGTCCCTACCCCCATAACTCTGCCTGAAAGCCCCTTTAATTTCCTAAATTATAATAATAATTTGGAGGGGGGGAATTGAATTCTACATTTCCTAAGGAGGTCTTGCCCCTCCTTAGCAGATACCTGTCTTTCAAACTGAGACAACTCTAAAGCCAGATCTGAGCAAAATCTTTTTTTTTGTTTAGGGAGAGGGGAGAAAGAGTACTAACAACTTCTTCACAGTTATATTCCACAGGCAAATTTAGATTAATGACCAGCCAGGCTGTCTTCAGCCTTCAACCCTCAGTTATTCCCTTCACTCCAGTTCCCAGAAAGTTCAGGAGAGCCTACACAGTAATTGAAGAATTTAACCTTTTGTGGCTTTTAATCGAAGAACTAATACTGTTGCATGGCTTTAAAATTCACACATCTATGACTATATTACTTCAAAAGACAAAAGTATTCTTTGTTAATGATGATAGTCTTGCCACTATCTGCTGCCCTGATCTCACATACTCACTGTAGACTTTAGTCTCAAAGTATTTTTAAAGCACAGGAATGTTTTCATGCACTGTTTAAATGTTCTATCTATAGAAATAGCCTGAACTTGACTATCATGATGATAGGAGAGGGGAAAAAGAAAAAAAGAAAAAAAAGAAAAGAAAGAAAAAAAACAAACAAACACATTCTTGGGAATGTAAACATGTTGTAAAACACCAGCACCAAATCCCTAAACATCAAGTACAGAGTGAACAACGAGGCAAGGTTTCTATAAGTCACTTAGGATCTTCCCCTTTGCCATGGACGTTTTCTCAGTCACTTAAATAAAAGGAACCTACAAATGTCTATTCTGTATCTTCTGTAAGTGATAACATTTCCATGAATAGCACAAATTTATAAGGAAGGTGCCTTCTCTAATTACTCACTGTGAAAGCAGAGAGTCCAAACTGGAATTCATGATCAGCTTAAATAATAATCAGTCTAATGACTAGGTTGGCAACAGACAGAAGCTTGAAGGAACAAGATGAGTTGCTGCAGGGTTATCATGGGGGAAGCTGTTGCTTATGAGCGAGGAGCTGTTGAAAAATCTCCTCTGAGAGTTTGAAGAGACTTGCAGTGGAGGACCACAGAGATACAGCAACAGCAGAAAGAGTTATAAATAAATTTGTATCAATACATGAGCAGCCAGAGGATGCAACATCCCCAGAGAGACCAGACAAATTTACAAAGATCACCCCCATAGAAGAGGAGACTGCAAACATTTTTAATGTACTGCAGCAGCACAAAAGACAAGGACTGTAGAATGAAAACCCACATTGTGAATGTGTCATTTTTAAGATTTATACAAATATTAAATTGTGAAGGCTACAAATAGAGCAAAAAGAATGAGTGACTGCTTTCAAACAGATAAACAAGCAGAGGCATGAAGAAGCCCTCCCCACCTTTGCTCCAAAACACTTTTCCTCTTTGCCTATTTCTTCTTGTAAAAGCTACAGAAGTTTTCTTTGCCAATTCTGGCAGTGGGTTTTACTGTATACACATATTAAGGTTTCCAGCTAACAAAAGATGGCACAGCCAAGAATCAGTGATTTTTATCTTCAAATGCAGAAGGGACTGAATTTTTACACTTAAGGAACACTGAAAAGGCTGTGGAAGCATTGCTGATCTTTGCATACATATACATCCAATGCAGAGGGAGCCTGAGGACAGTGTTCAGCAGAGGTCTTCTGCATCACTCACTCTAAAACGGACAAGGGATGAAGGAGAAAAAAAAAAATAAAGAGAGGAGCAGCTCATTTATTTCAATTGTTTGGTATGCCCTTTTAGTCTTTCTCTGGCTTTGTCTCTACATTAGCTAGCTAGCTAACCTGACCACAACCTCTCAAAAACACAGGTTTGAATCCTGCTCTGTTCCATCTTACTCACTTTTTACCAGTACTTTTGGAAAAGGCCAGACCTTCTTGTGCTGAAGTCAAACTTCATCTAGCTATTTTTCTCTGACAGCTTCAAACCACAAAAAGTAGTGAGGATATATTTAGGCTGTTGTCCAAAATACCAGAAATGTCTTCTTTTATATTGCTGTACCTCATGTTATAGTTTGAACAAGCCCACATCAAGCCACTGCAGGGCCACTTAGCATTCTCCAGCCATGAAACCAGTCCTACTGCAAAAGAACAGGGGGAACCTTCTCTCTGCATGGCATAACAAATGAGCACAACAGAAACCTTGTCATTTCCACCTCAGAACAGAAATGAGATGAAGATGTAGTGTTGTCCAGAACTTCAGGAAACATAATTTAAAAACTAGTCCTCTCCCAGGTCTAGGCCACAAGTAGGAACCAAGCAGAGGGTGGTAGATGAGGGCTGAGGGCACAAAAGTTCTCTTTAGAGAGCTGTCTCATTTAGATGACTGCTAAGAATTCTCAACAGACATGGCAGAGCACAGGCAACCATTTTGGAAAGGTCCTTTACTAAGAACACTAAATTACCACAATTCCCAGATAATTGCAAGCCCTGTGTATTTTCTGAATTTGCTTGTACAACTAGCTCACAACTGAGCAAAGCCCAGCAGCTCCCAGAGCCCATCAGTTTCTTGGGTAAATGGGGCTTCAGGGCAGGTACCACAGCACAGCTGGAGCTCTGCGAGGGGCCGGAGGAGACATTTATTCCTCCTGACACTGTAACTTACTGTGTCGGTCACAATGTTATCTGGGTCACCGCTACAAGTTTATGCGGCATCAACAGCAGCTCTGCCGGCAGGCTTCCCCTCGGAACCTACAGCGAGGTAGCGTTAGCATCCAGTCCTGATCGCTGCAAAACTTCGATTACAACATCTAATCCAGAGAAACTTCAGTTCCAGAAGAGAGAGGGGAATTATCAGTGAACAGTGGCATCATCAAACTGCACTCGGGCTGTCAGACATCCAGCATGAGCATCGTGCTGCAGCTGGCAGCCCATCCTTGAGAGTAAACTTACTACATGTACTCGTTTGTTTTCCTCTGCCGCCGTTTGCCCCCTAAACCAGTTGCGAAGCAGCAGCAGGGCCGTGTATTTTAACCTCGCCGTGCGGCGGGCGCGCCGGGCGTGTGGGTGCCGCTGCCTCGGCGCGCAGGGCCGCGCGGTTTCCATGGCAGTGCCGGGGCCCGCGGCTCAGGCCCGGCTGCCTGCCTGCCCCCGCCCAGCTCGCGCTGAAGCGAACGCGCTTTCTGGGGCTGCACGGCTGCTCCCTCCTTCAGAGCCCTCGCAAGAGATCATGCCCGCTGTTTTTGCCTTTCCCCGCATTCCCACTGCCGCTAATTAGGCCGGCGCTTGATGGAACCGACAATACTTGTGCTTACCCAATTAAGCAGGCCCACAGAAGGTGGACTGTCTCGGCAGACGCCAGAAAAACCTCATCTCTCATGGTTTTTTCCTAACATTTTTCTTTTCTTCCCTCATAGGAAAGCTTAAAAATAGGTGCACCCGGAATAGAAAACCCAAACAATCTGATCTCAAGCTTATGCTTCAGATGTTAGGGTTTTTATTTCTTTTCATTTAGTTAAATTAATTACATTTGGGGGTTGCTTCAGTCAAAACAAGAAAAAAAATAAAAATAAAAAAGCTATTTACAAAACCCCATACTATATGACTTACAGAAAAGTCCCAGAGTTGTTAATCAGGTGATTTAAAACGTACCTGCAAAAACAAGCAACAGCCATCAAAAATTCACCTGATGACCTTCACCCTCCCTGCTTCCCCCGGAGGAAAAAAATTGTAAGATGTAAAAAACATTCTTTCAAGTACAAAATGCCCAACACTTGGGAAAGGAAATAAACAGGTATTTGCAAAAGTGACCTCCTGCCCTGCTCTGTAGGATGACATTAAAACAGGACTAAAGGCTCAGTGTCCAAATCTAGTTGTGATTAACACAGGATTCAGAGACAGAGAGAAGGAATTTAGTTACAAAGAAAATTGGCTGCTCTTTCATCTGAGCCTTTCTTCAGTTCAAGAAAAATATTTTACCTTAGAAAGGGAAGACAAAAAAAAAAAAAAGACAAATTTTGTGTCATTCCCTTTTCTTTCCTATGACAAGCTGTCACTTCTAGATATGGAAACCATATCACCATGTTGCTGGAGAGAATAAGTGGGGCACGATTTCTCCTTTCCTTTGATATGAACAAAGATTAAAGTAATAAAAAACTAAGAAGATGAGAGTGAAGGAAAAGCAGAATTTTTCAGCAGAGCTGATGTTATTTTAGTATGACATTCTATGAAGCAACAGTGGCATCCAGTGGTAAATTTCCATAAGCAAGTTTCATATCCTACTTTCACTAAGTTTTGGCTTATATCCGATTTTTTTTTCTTCCTTTTTTTTTTTTTTTTGGCAACAGGTTCTCAAGGAACCCTCCCCCTCTTCTCACTTACACCACCAAAACAGCCACCATGCACCCAGTCCTCAATACCAGTAATGGAGACCAAGCTATCAGTTTTCTTAGAGGCTGTACATCGTATCTGCATAGTCAGAAATTCCAGTCATTACTGAGAAGCTGCAACATTGATACAAACACATTTTAAATTATCCTCAGAAAAATAAAGGGCATTTTTCTCCTGCCCACAAGAGTGCAGCAAATATAATTCTGTACAGTCCCTTCCTCAGTCCCCCTTCCCATTTTGTTTTTCTGCAAGGCAATATGATCATTTGTTTCTCATTTAGAGACATTAAGATTATTTTCACTTTATGATATCTAAGTAGATGCCCTGGGCAAAAATGAAGGGCTTATAATTATAAGAGTATACTAAGGAACCAAGTCCATTCAGTGAATTTATTATGGTATTTTCAGGCTGAAATCACATTTGCAGTTAAGAAAGCACCTTGCGCTAGCACAAGCTCAGTATCATTGTCAGTTATAATTTGTTAAGAAGAATTATCTCCTCACCAACACAGAGATGAAAACTAAAACTTGTCAGTCTGGCTCTCAGGTCAATCAAAATTTCTGTCTAGAGATATTTTAAAAGAATCAATCTCAACAACATCAAAAATATGTTTTTCACTTACATTTCCAAGAGAGTTAAACTAGACAATCTTCTCCCTTTTAACAGGACAATTTCTCTATCTGTACATCCCAAATGAACCTTCAGAAAGCTATTAACTTATAAAATGAGGTTCTATTGTATAGAATACGACAATACAGTAACAGAGTTAACTGGTTTTTAATTGATGTGGTTCCACAAGTATGAGAGTGCCTACTCAATCCATCCCAAGAAACACAGACTGGAAAGGATAATTCCTGCCAGCCTGCTGAGGAGGAGGGGGTAGATTAGAAAGCAAGTTTTCAACACTGAACTAAACTGCACTAAAGTGTATCAGCAAACTCTCTGCCACAGGCCTTCTACTCAAACCCATTTGGATTATCCAAACCCCTGCCCACCAGAAGCAGAGCAGAACAATCCATTCTTTGGAGTAAACAAAGTATTTATTCATCATGGTACCAAAATACCAGGTTTCATTAATATCATCCATTTGTGATTCTAATGATGAGGGGGCCTGAGAAACAGATTACTCTCACATGCTGCTGTTAAATGCCTGATGTGGCTGACCAAGAAGCCAGCCACCTGAGATGGGTCCACCCCATTGCAGTCTAGCATTGAAGTGCTGGATTTGTGGGTTAAGGTATTTGTTAACTTGTTTCCCTCCTTGAACTGGCCAGTTCCCAAAAAGCATTATTCTTGTGCGAGCAGGCAAAAACTTGCAGATGGAGTCTGCCCCCAAAGCAGGAAAAGGATTCAGAACTCTTATAATATATTGTTCTAGCAAGTAAGATGCTAACATTAAAAATAGAAGAAAAATGCATAAAGAACAAAAGAAGCTCAAGATTTATTGCCTTCTGATGAAGGGGGAAATCCCACACGACTGGGGCAGGCAGTTATGCACAAGAGATGAGCCTAGAAAGCAGAACCACGGCTGAACTTGTGCTACGCTTGGGATAAAGTAATCTTTCAGTAACAAAGTTGAAACACAGAAAAATCTCAAGACTGACATGGAATGATCAATATCCTATGGAATGAAACCTCAGAAGAATCAGGTATTTTAAAGCAGAGCTGAAAGATTAAGATTTTTTTTTTTTCCCCCTGGGCCTTTGAGCTGAGGTAGGATGTTCCTGAACATCCTTAATACATAGAGCTCCCAATTAATTGGAGACTCCGCAACATACTTTGGAAATAAACAGAATAAAGCAAGATGTCTGCAGCTCTGAGCCCACCCTGATTTTATGCAAGTTCTAACTCTAGCAATGTGACACCAAGTAAAAGGTAGCTCCAGTCCCACCCTCCTTCTCCTGCAGAGTTCTTCCCTTCTTCTCCTCCCTCCTGCAACCCAAGGCTATTTCCGCACTCTGCAGAGGAGCCTGCCCACCACCCCCAGCTCAAAGGGAGCAAAACAGCAGAACCCAAACAGGGGCTCCAGTGCTGGGCTCCAACTGCACATCCAAGCCAGGGTCGGGCCAGGATCTCCCAGAACAGCAGCATCAAACGATCCTGATAATTTGGGACTTGCACCTGGAAGCAGTATTACAGACGACTCAAGAAAGAACTCAAGCATCAAAAGACCTGCTAGGATCTTCACAGTTACTTAGATCACATTTTTTCTGAGAAAATACTTGGATACCCAAAGCTAGCTAAACCTGTGCCATATTAATTTATTTTCAGTGGGGGAGGAACTTAACAAAATAAGCTTTCTTTGGTAGCTTAGAAGAGATCACAATTCATTGAGAACATAATCACGTTGCCATGTATTCTGGTTTGGACAATATGAACTATGAGATCACAAAATATGTCACTCATCTGAATTCCCTCTCTAGCAGTGGTTTCAAACATCATATAATGCATTTTCGTGCCAAATAATGCCATTTATCACTAATGGATCTCTTGCTCCTGATACCATCTTTCCACCAGATGTCACACTTCCCCTTTACCTGCTAACTCCAAACCTCTCAATATAACCCTGTACACAGACGCATTTGTTCTTTTGTTGTCCATTTCCACCCTCTATGCTTAATTAAATAGTAGCCCTTCTATTTGGTTTGCAGTAGCAGCACTGCATTAAGCACCCAAACATATAACCTGTGCAGCTAAGTTTAAGACCTCACCTATGTACTGGCGCTTACGGTGTCATAAATAGTAAAAAAATCTGCATTGTTCTGTTACGGCCCAAACTCCACACATTTGTATACATCAACAGGTTATTTAAAATGACAAAAATTCCTTTCCCAATCCCACTTTTAAATATTCTTCAGGGTCTCATTTTTCAGGCCCCTCAACACTCTAGATTAAGTAGAGGGAAAAAATCCATTGACCAAATGCACAAAACAGAAGCATTATTTTCAAAAGCAAATGCCTAAGTCCCAGCACTAAGTAAGTGTCTTATGATACAATTTAACACATGAAAAAATGGGAGGTTCAAATCAGTAACATTTTAAGCATAGGAGCAAAGTTCGGTCCAGCCCTGCCACCTTCTCAGATGGTTTGTTTTACTGTTTCTAACTGCTGTGTCAGAAGTAACCCATTAGCATTAGCTGTTTTTAGAGTTTGCAGCCATCCTCCTGTTTTGGTAAATGCAGTGTTAATGTATTATTCTAGAAAATAATCCATGGAAAGCTACAATTTTGAAGACAGCATTACCTCAGCTTCAGAGTATGCTATCACACTAGACTGCAATGGTTTAGTTTATAGATTTATACAATTCCTTTCCTGTCCTTTGACAATGACCTATTTTTAGACACACATCACACTGAGTGGGTATGTCACTTGATAGAATACCATCCTGAAGATTCAAGTCTGTCATAAATAAATATGTAAGACAAACTGGTAGATACAAGTTGCCTCTGAGACCTGCTTTCAAGTCCATTCCAGAATGCAGTGAATGAAAATCATTTCAAATGAATGTCTGCTGGTCTCTGCCATGTTTTTTCTCTGAGAATTGCACATCACAACATAGTCAAGCACTTCCAAATAGACAGCTCTAGGAAGGGACAGAGGAAGACAGAAAAGAAACCTTCCACTAACCAGGTGCAACCCTTTTCCAGCTCTTCCCCTTGCTGCCTCTTAGTGGGCAAGGCCTCTGCTGAGACTCAGCTGATACATCTATTCTGCAGAAGGAAAAATTACTTCATTAGAAAAACAAATAAACAGTATCAAGACAACTTGCAATAAGTATTGTTCTGAGGAGACAGCAGTTGGGTTTTGGGGGTTTTGTTGTTGATATTTTTGTTGGGTTTTAACTCCACCTAGGAAATATTGCCTAGCAACAATGGGAGAACCCTTCTAACAAAATGAATCATGCAGGTATTGGCTGTTTATTCCCATGAAGGGCTGTGTTTCCACCCTGTCAAATGACATCAAGGCCATGTTGCCAGAGGCACTGGGAGTTTTGACCTCTAAAAGGCAATTTTCTCACTGTCTGCTCAGAATTGTAACATTTTTCATATTGAAGGCTTTTATATCATATCTTGTAGGTTTCAGATCTATAAATAACATACCAAAATTCTCCAACACAACAAAGCACAGCTATTATCTTTACCTCTTAACACTGTAAACATTAAATATCACAAAGTTAACACTCTATTAGCATAACTATCAGGGACCAACAAAAACTAAAAAGGGAAGCAAACCACATTAAATTGCGTGACCAAGTTTAATGGAAATGAACAGAGGCCAGAACTTGGTTCATAAAAGTTCTGAAATTCATAAAGAAAGTATCTACTAGAGCACCAGATACCCATGCAAAATTAACTTTGGGTTTCCTTGCCCAAGTAAGTCCTCCCTTAATTTCTTAATGGAGCTGTTACACAGAAGAGCTTTAAGTTCAGTCTGGACTAACAGCATGTAAACAGAAAAGCTAAGACCTATTATTTATAAGTCTCACCAATAAATGGGCATGTACAGTGTGTTTGTCCCCTCCCAAATTAATTCTTATTAAAGGCTTCCTATATTTTAATTGCAGCAGCTCTACTAAAAGCAGAGCGAGCCAGTGAGCCTTGGTCCTAAAATTACTGCTTTCTCTGTTGCTCTGCAAAGCATGAAATGCAGCTTGTGACAACTAAATTTATCCAACAAACATAGTTAACTACAGCCTTGTACACCAATATTATGATTTTCAAGTAAGGAGACAATGAGGAGTGTCACAACACTACAAGCCTGTTCTGCTAACTGCACCCTTCAATACCATCAGGGGGTTTGTTTGCTTGCTTTTGCCCATATTAAAAGAGTCATCAAATCTTTAAGAGAATCAGCATTTGCAAGTCATGGAAAGGCAAGCAGGTTGTCCCTGAGAACACCAGCACTTTCACAAAACTTTTCTGTCTTGGGGATGATGGTTGATCAAAAACTCACCATGCGCCAGCAGCGAGTGCTTACAGCCCAGAAAGCCAAGAGAATCCTGAGCTGCATCCAGAGAAGCGTGGCCAGAAGGCCAAAGGAGGTGATTCTCTCCCCCTACTCGACTCTTGTGAGACCCCACTGGCAGTGCTGCATCCAGTTCTGGTGTCCCCAACACAAGAAGGACATGGAACTGTTGGAGCAAGTCCAGAGGACTGGAGCACGTCCCTTGTGAAGACAAGCAGAGAAAGTTGGGGCTGTTCAGCCCAGGGAAGAGAAGGTTCTTCTGTGTGGAGACCTCACAGCACCTTCCAGGGCCTGAAGGAGCTACAGAAAGGACACTTCAGGAGCTGTAGTGGTAGGAAAGGATAGTTACAGATTGGCTGGATATTAGGAAGAATTTTTTCACTGTGAGGCTGGTGAGACACTGGAACAGGTTGCAGATTCCCCATCCCTGGAAGTATCCAAGACCAAGTTGTACAAGGCCTGGAGCAACCTGGTCTAGTGGAAGGTGTCCTGCCCATGGCAGGGGCTTGGGACCAGGTGATGTTCAAGGCCCCTTCCAATCCCTTAACATTGTGTCATTCGGTGATTCTCTCAATCTTTTTCACAAAGTTATTCTATACAGCTTACAGAAATCAAAGCTTTACATACCAAAAGAAGTACTTCTGGTGCATTCTTCAGACTAAAGATTTTAGACTACACAAGAAGATGGTCAAGAAATTAAAATCCTTAGACTTCAAATCAACTTCCACAATCACAGACAATCTGCAAAACAATGAGGTGTGAAATGAGGTAGAAGCACTCTTAGTGATCTGGGGTTTATAAACAATCAGTAACTGTTCTCAAAATAATAGAAAGTAATACTGAATGATTCACTGAATTGAAAAATTGAATGAAAATGATTGAATAATTTTCCTCAAAAATGTTCAAGAAAGATCATGATTTGCTTCCAAACATAAGCTACATATTGGCAACCTTTCCCAGATACCTGTACTTTGGAACAGATATTTTTGCTATGTTCTTCAATGGCATGATTTTTTTAAAATTTATTGAAGTATAAAGGCCCAAGACAAGTAATTGGTTAGAACATTTTATATAAAAGCAAAATATTAAAGTGCTAATTCTCCTATTCAATGAATTTACTCACAACATTTTCTTAGAACTGACTCCTATCCTGCATATTTTCCATTGTAGAAATGCATATAGCTCTTAATCAACCACCTGACTACTCTGTTATTTTCTATAGGCCGCAAAGAAACAGTAACACAATTTCTGTTTCAAACACTTGACTTAAACACCTATTTGTGGGAAGCCAAGTGTCAGCAGTGTTGGCGCCCTACTCCTTGGAGAGAAAAAAAAAAAGAAAAAGAGAAAAAACAACCCAGGAGTTGAGACAAGCTTACCATGCTTTGCAATGCAGTGTGAAACTCCAGAGCTTATGTGTAGCTCTATGGCTAGGTTTATTCACCAATACTGCATCCAGCTTCTGTATCATCATCTTTCAATTTGGCTTGTTGAGAGAGACATTCTCCCTTTTTATCAGTCCAAAAAGAAATTAACTCCAAAATAAACACACACAAATGAAGACTAGTATATAGAAATAAGGTATTTTTCATCAAATTTTTTGCTTGAACCTCGTAACTGTAAGCAAATCAGACACATCCTCACCACAAGTATGTAAGTCCATGGTTGATACTGAGTTATAGCCAAAGAGAACACATATTAGACACTTCCACATGTACTTGAAAAAAAACCCCAAGGGTGGGGAGGGGGAAGCTTATTATAAAATAAAACCACAGACTAACACATGTCATCTTATCATTTCTCCTGAGAACTCATGACGTAACTTTACCCCAGCACAAATCTCTCTAGAGGTGTAAGTGTGCTCCAAAGTCCAGCTCTAGAACCGGGTGCCCTCAGAAGAGCAGGCAGCCCGCGGCCCGGGCAGGGCGGGCAGCAGGACAGTGCCCGGGGTTCCGCCGAGGCGCTCAGAT
>VYXD01009201.1:101804-291146 GCA_013397195.1 Hylia prasina | reverse complement strand
GTCGCCGTCCCTGTTTAGACAGACAAAGGTAATTGCCCAGTCTGTGGCTGTGCCCCTCCGGCAGCGCCGGGCGCAGCCTGGGCACGCAGACGCTGCCCTGCAGTCACGGCAGCGCCCGGGGAACTTCTGGCCCGCAGTGCCGAGGATGGGGCGGTCGGGGGGCTGCAGTGGGTGGGTTCAGCCCTAGTGCGTCTGCTGGTACAGAAATGAAGGTCCCTGGGGAGGAGGAGCAGCTTCCCCGAGGCTCCAGCGGCCCGGGAGCAGCGGCGGGGCCGGGGGAAGCAGCCGGGCCCGGGTCCTGCGGCCCGAGCCGCCCCCAGCCCGGCTCCCCGGGAGAGCGGCTTCATGTCAGGTCCGTAAACCTGCCGTTCTCATTTCACGTCTTAAATGTGCATGAAGGAATTAAACTGCACGAGTGAATAACAGCATTAGTTTCAATTAATTTTTATCCTGGCAACAATAAACTTTAGAAACAAAGCGCTTTTACATCCTTAATTAGTCTTGCTTCCCATCTGTAGTCTTTTAAGTGCCTGCTCCTTGATTTAACTTTGTCCCTCCTTCAGAGCCGCCTCCTTTTATATTTTCCTTTTTTTTTTTTCGTTCCCCCTTTCAGACTGCTGCCTGTTTCTTTCCTGCAACCTTTCACCTCCCTTGTCCCTATCTGTCTGCTCTGCTCTGTGCAGTTTATTTCTCCTGTATTTTCCCAACATCAACAGCAGTATTGGTTACCATGGCCCCAAGCTATGTGCAGAGGTGGGAAAGCTTCATCCGCCCAAAACTTCTTACACTTTTGAAGTCTTTCTTTTAGTAGGATCTGAAATGTATCATCTAGAGTGTGTATTAAATGAACAGTATTCCTGAAGGCTTTAGAGCAAGAAAGGCAACACCCTGGAAAATTCTGCAGTCTTTCAGCATTCTCTGCCCTAGGGTTATAGCCCTGGGCACGGAGCTGAATGGAGCTCTTACAACTGCCTTCTGTTTACCTTTTATGGTTAAAATAACAGCTTAGCAAAGAAGCAACTTCATGGAGAAACGATTCAGTGAAATCATCTCAAGCTGTAGCAGCATAGCTAGTTTAATCACCCCTAGAGAGCTGAACAACTGTGAGCACAATGGGACACAAAATCATTTTGTGTGTAAATGAGCATGGCATTGTGATTATTTCACTTTGCATGGGCAAATAGTTTTTACAAGCAGTTAGCTTAGGAAGGCAGAAAAAGATAAGCTGGTTCTGAAAGATCTTGGTGTGTAATGTTTGAAAAACTAAATATTCACATAATTTGGGAATCAGGCTCTATTGATTTTGCCTTCAGCAGGTTCCTTGTGTTACTTATTAGAGCAGGGTTATTGCCTGTGCCACTAGTTGGGATGCTGTATCCTGTTGTAGGCAACTAAAGAGCAAGGATTATTTTACATGGTTTAATAAATGAAGTTTGTTAGTGTTTCTGCGATATTTACCCTTAAGGTTTTAATTTTCTCATCCATATTAGAAAATATGTGCATAAAGACCTTCACTGGATAAATACATTTAGGATTTTGCTTTGTGCATAAAATAAGTACATTACTCAGTGTGATGAATTTTTGCTGTGTGTTACATTAAGAAGAGGAAGGAGTCATTAGAAATAGGGTTATGGTACCTTAAGAAACGGGTACTGTTTTTTTTTATTGAGCAATAGTGCCCTTTATGTAGTGCTCAGCAGTTGTGCCTCTTGATAATTTGCTCCTACAAAAGTGATTGAATTCCACAATTTTAATAAAAATCTAGGATTCATTTTTTAATATGAATCCTCTCCAGCCAGTGTTTTAATTCCCCTTCTCCTCCTCTCCCCCCAAAAGCCAGTGGCACCTTCAATGAGTATGAAAAGCCATAAAAGTTTGAGAACTATTTTAGCTTTCCAGTGATTTTCTATAATTAAGTGTTTTTTCAACACATGCTCTAGCTGAGAAATGCCAAAAGCAGAGGATTGTTCAAAAGGTCCCTCCAGTGAATAGTATAAATTAAATATCTACTGTGTGAGTATGGCCTCACTGAGAATCTCAGTCTTTACAGATCAAGGAATTTACTGGTATACTAACATTAAACAAAATCCTAAGATAGCAGCAGTGTTTAAATATGCACAAATAGATTCATATCACTTGATCTTTAGCTATCTGTGCATATTTTAAAATTGATGTCTGTATTTCAAGACAAATGGTTAAATGTAAGACACATTTACAGAGGACTGGAAGTCCTTTGATTTCATTTGGAAATTGTAACAAGGGGTGCAGATGAGCCCTAATTAGACTCTTGTTTTGTGAAACTGCGTGAGATTTATTTCTAAGGCAGCCCTTAGTATCGTGCAAGGTCTGTACCTTTATCATTAGTGATAATGGCTGGGGTCTGAACAAAGACAGGGTTGACATTCAGCCTGGATCTTCTGACCCTTTCATTTACGTGAAGGAGTAGAGACAGAACATGAGTTTACAGTGCTCTTTGGTAAGAAAAAAACCAGCAACCTTCGTCCGTGTTGGCAGACAGATTAGTAAACACGTTTCTAAAATACTGTAGGTACTTACGTACTAAGTTGTTTTTAAAACTTAGTTGCTTTATTTATGCTATATGACATATTTACTGAAGGTTGGCCACAACAAGCTCTTGTGGGAAACAAGAAAGCAACATCTTCAGTCATGAAAGGATTCAGTCACTTTCCTTGAAGGTGGTGCTGTAGTGAAAATGTTAATGCCCAATTTTGCATCGGCTGACACAAGTCCTAGGACAGAGTTGGCATTTGCTTCGTGTTCAGTGCAGATGTCCATCCAGCCTCTGAAGAGACAAGGATGTGGATTCGTAATGGGGTGATGTATTTCAGTGCTGTAGATGCAAGAAATTCTTAGGAACGAGCCAAGATAACATACAGTAAATGGAGATGTTGTGATGACTTTGTGAAGCTGTTCAGATGTGTTAAGATTTTTCAATCCCTTGCTCTATAGCTTGGAAATTATTTTACAAATAATGTTGCTAATTTATGTTCATCAAGTGGTGTAGTCAGGCATCTTGTGCAAAATACTGCTAAGAGAAAGGCGAGACCAGCTTTAGATTTCTTAGAAATATTGTCAAAATTATGTGGGAGAAATAGAAATTCACTTTGCAATGCTGCATGTAAAGTGCTTGTCAGATGCAGGGAAGAGCCTGGGTGCTTGGTAGCATGCTTGAATTACAAAATACCAGAAAAATTCGATTATATTCAGAAATGTCTTCAATTATAATGTTTTACATATGTTGTTTTCTCCATAAGGGGGAGAATGGATGTACATTTTCTTAAACTTTTCTAAAAGGTTTTTTTTCTGTTTGACCTGTGTGCCGTCTGCACTGACTGAACTGAAATCAGCTTTGAGACACGTTTTGTGCAGAATAAGCTCTGCTTTTCCTAAGAAGAGAATTGAGGAATTTTCTTTTGCTTGGTTGTCCCGTTTATTTTTAAGACATTTCAATATTCTTAGCTTTGATTTTGCTGAAAATTTTTGGATTCAGTTCAGTAATTTCACTAATTTTCCAGTATTTTTTTGTGGATTACCTTGGGTGGATTGTGGAATTTATAATTTCACGTGCTAGATTATACAGTACTTCCTTGTCCTGAAAGCATGGGCCGGTTTATTTATCTTTCTGTTTTCACTGCTTCCAGGTATTAATTGCTTTCAGTTTGAAGGCTTACTAGTTGTTTTGGTCTAATATTAAGGCTTAACTGAAAATTATCCATTTATTTCACAATTATTGAAAATAAGCCAGAAAATTGATCTTAGTTTGATGTGAAATTTACTACATGTATAAACTAAATGCCTTAGGTACTGAAGAAGTCACTAATTTAGAGGTGTCTTGTTACTGAGACAAACTTGCAAAAAACCCCTGAATCCCAATTCACAAATTGGTTATTCGTTTGTCAGGGGATATTTCACATCTAACACATAAGCCCACGACCTTTAATTAGAATTTTGCAGTTTGTTTTATGCCCCTTGAGGCTGACACCTTGAAAATTTTTTTCTTGATTTCTTATTGCTAATAAGCATCTTTCTCTTCCCCTCTGGTACTTAGAAGAAAATGATGCAAATACACTTAATTACAGTGGTGGCAATAATTTGTTAGCTGAATATGTGATCAGGCAGATGCAAAAACGATCTGATTAGATCTGTGATCACGCTGGAAAGAAAGGTAACACGCTGCTACATTTAAGAGAAACTGTTCTTTTTGCCTCCCGGTTGCAGGAGGGAAGAAGCATGTCCCGTCTGTCTCTAACACGGTCCCCGGTTTCTCCTCTGGCTGCTCAAGGAATTCCTCTCCCAGCTCAACTCACCAAGTCCAACGCTCCCGTGCACATCGATGTAGGAGGACACATGTACACCAGCAGCCTTGCTACCCTGACCAAGTACCCAGACTCCAGGTAAGGCCTTGGCGTTGCCAGGCTCGCTGCCTGGTTGTGATCACTGCATGCACCTGTGAGGAATATTTCAATGCAAAGTACGATTTATTACATATTCACCACTTATGAATAATTCAGCTTCTGATTTATACAGTAACTTCACTGGGGTTCTGCAGAAAAAAAGGCCTGTACAATTTATATATTATTTAGAGAGTCTATTCATTTTCTCTCTCAGCATCTTCTGTGCTCTGCTGATACGTTTGAAGCACCTGTTGGTGTGCTGCCCTAGATTATTTCCGACTGTACCGGGAAACTCATTTCTTTCAGGTTGAGGGGGAAAAATTGTTTTTGTTCCTTCCTCAAGGAGAAAGAATGGTTCTACTACTGTGGGACTAACGGGTGCTTCTGTTGGCCACCCAGAATCCTGACCTCAGTGGTAGCTGTGTGCCAGACTGGATTAAATTCCTGTGTGTTTGAATGTAGTGCCTTGTGCTGGACAGGTTGGTGACATGGCTAGCAAGATTTATGTAGATCTGGCCAGTACTATCTCAGGATAGACTCCAGATATGCCAAATTAGGAATAGATGTGGCATGAGATGATGTCTGTGTGTGACATGGAGTGTCTTTATTGTTTGCCTGGCTGCCAGTCCTGCAGGGTAGTGGGCACCATGAAGGATGGGGGATCCTGGGCAGTGTGGAGGGCACTGCTCTGTGAGGGGTTAAAGCACATTCATGGGAGCCTGTTGAGAGGTGCCTGATTTTGATTTGCAGTTATGGTCACTAAACCAGTTCAGCTTTTTACCACTGAGGTTGCTCACGGTCCAGAGGGTGTGTTCCAGAGGCTGGGTGTGAGTTTGGGGCAGGTCTGGCTGTGCTGGGTTGGGGTGCCCAGTGCTCTGTTGGCTCCCAAACCAAAGCCCAGATTTAGGTGCCAGAGGTTTTGCTACCTGCATGGCCAGTAGTCCATAAGAGAGAGATATTTTTTTTCTTTTTCAGTGTGACGACCAGTTGAAAGAGCTAGTTTCATCTGAAGGTTCTTCTTTTAAAAGAACTTAGTTAGGGGTTTTGCAGATTTGGCAGGTTCCCAAGCAATAAATGACATTTATGGAGACACCTTGAAATGCCTCTAATCATAAAGCATATGGCTGTGATTTCATTCCAAGGAAGGGGAGCTGCTGAAATTCTCTTGGAAAAAAGCCCAATTATTAAAATATGTATATTTTATGGTCAGACCAAAACAATATGATTTTTTTGGACAGTGTCTGTTTAATAATGTTTTTGTGGTACTACTTTAATCATAGAGAAGAAATCTGTTTAGTGAAGAGAGATTTGTAATGGAGAAACATACAAATGCTTTGTAGTAGTAAAAAAATACAGTGAAGATTCAGCAGTTGTGATAGAGTGACACATCTGTTTCCACAGTTTAAAATATTGCTGCTATTTTTAAAATACGCCCCACTTCAAACTTACTTAATAAAAGCTTCAGTTATGGAAGCTTTGGAAGAATATACGTAAATTCACAGATTTTATTTCAAGAGAATAGAGTACTGATCCAAAATAATTTTTTTTCTGCTTGATAAATAACAGAAGCATATTTCTTCAGCTTTTGAAAGTACAAAACTGACCAGAGCTTACATGCTGTCAGATGTTTTCCTGTGTACTGTCTTGTTTATATTGCTGTGTTATCTCATAAGGCTTGAATGCTTTTTCAGCTGCTCAAACTTCAGTTCTCACTGAAATGAGCTTCCAGGATGAAACCTGTAGATGACATTATTTTTATAGCAAAAGATAACCATTCACCAGCATCCCAAGTAGGACATATTGCTCGATACATTATGAAACTGGGTGAAGGCTATATCTTAATTTATTATCCTTTTTTTTTAATATTATTGTTTTTTTCTGTGCTGCTTCGTAGTAGGTTTAGTTGTAATCCCCTCCTTGAGTCTCGCCTGCTCTCATTCCTGGTTGAGGCAAAGTACTTGCAGTTATTCCCATGGGAATGGTTGGAACTCCTGATGCTGCTTCCCTGCCCTGTTGTGTATCTTCCATATGGCACAGACTGGCTTTCCAGTGTGGCTGGGAGAGGATTCCCGGGTCTCTCACAGGGCAGGAGGAAGGAGATAACTCTTCTGAGCAAAATATCTGGAAGTAATGCCAGGGCACTGCTGCCTTCTGCTCAGGGGTAACATGTATGGCCACACAGAGAGGCACAGCCACACTGATCCACATGCAGAGCTTTCTGGATTATTTTGGACAGCATATTAAACTCTTGGTTTGAGCCTGAGTTTAAAAGCTTCAAATCCAAGAAAGCACACAAAATTATAGATTGTATTTCAGCAAAAGATACAAGCATATGCTGAAATGCTTGGCTAAATCTTAGCTGCAGTCACATAAAATAGTTTGTGCTCATTGAAATTGAAAACTGTGAGAATAAACTTCCTTTTTATTTGTTTTACAATTAGTATTGCTTTCTCTGTGCTCCCAGATCCCAAAGAGTTTTTAGCTTGTAGGCTTTTTAGCAGGTACTGTACTTGGATTTTTAAGGACACGTGGATTGTGAGCATGTGTATAAACTCAGCCCGGGTGTCCACGCACAGAAACATCACATGCTGATGGAAAAGAGGAAAAAATAAATCCCCGAGTCGTGTTTAAACTTCCTCAATGTTTTGAGGAGGTCCAGTCCTATTCAGTCCTGAGCAAACCCAGTTCATGTTGAGTTCAGTGGGAGGGAGGGGCTCGCAGGAGCTGGCCCAGCAGGAGCAGTGGGGGTATGGCCAGTTCCTGCCCGAGCTGCTGGGCTGTCTCCCCTCTGGTGTGACACAAATGACACCTGACAGCAGCAGCCTGGTACGTCCCTCGCTGGGGTCTGAGGGGAGTCACTGTGCCCTGCTTGGCTGGGCCAGGTTATGTGTGTGCTTGGCTCTGATTTGGGGAGGAAAAGGACCACATTCGGGAAATGGTGCTCAAGTTAGTGAATGGCTGCTAATGTGAAGCCAGAGGCCAAATCTTGCATTTCAGAGATCCCAGAATTGTTTCAGAGCAAGTTTGACAAAGTCTTTGATGTTGTTTGTATTAGTGCAGCTGCTGTGATCAGAGCATTTGTCCATTGATTAAATTTGCATAAGTAAAGGGTGCCAGATTAGGCTTTAAGGGGGGTAGATGTCCTCTTTCCTGGAAATTTTTATGGCCTACATAAATTCTGTTAAGAGGAGAAAACTTGAGCAGCTCACAAGTGGTGTGATAAAGGAGAAGAGGGTTAAACAGTCACTGTCAAAGGTGGTTTCTGAACCACTCACACTCACCCACTACTCTTGCACACCTTTACAACTGGCTTTTTGAATTAAGCCACACACATGGAAAAAAAGCTGGCCTTTCAGAGGGTGAAAGGCAAGGGAAGTGAGAAACAAAAAGAAATTGTGATCAACAACAGCGTAATGATGGTGGTCTCAGAAATTACCTCACAAATAATATTATAATTATTCGCACATCCTATACCTACTTGTGGCCACTTTCCTTGCATACCCCAAATTGTCATTGAAGTTGACAAGCTTTGAAGGTACAAGGACGTTGATGTTGCCTTACCTGGATCTGAGGCTCAATTTCAGTAGTTTGTTTTCAGCAGATTCTCCCAATTCTTGTCGTTCTGAATTACAGATAAAAAACCCCAAACAAACAAACAAAAAACCTGTTGAATTCTAGTGACTCTTACCATCAGCATCTTATTTCTATAATAACTGGCTAAGTAGAGAAATTATTCATCTTTGTAGCATTTGCTCTGGAAATTTCATTCCTGTTTTCACCCAGAGGACCTCTAAAGCAGCCCTTTCACACGTTGACACTTGAATGTGGATTTATGTGACAGATTGTAAAGGCTGCAAAACCTCTAGCACATCTACAGAGTGAGTTGCAAATTGTATTTATCCAACAGAGTGAGACAATTTTTACATTTAGAAAGCAAACCTGCACCAAAAGTCCAAGCTCCTTACGTGCCGTCAGGAATACCCAAAGGCACTGCCAGATCCCCCTGTCTTATTTGCACTGAACTCTGGCAGACGTCTCATTGACTTCAAGCAGAAAAGAAGTAGAACCTCCAAATCCCTGTAGACCACAGCAAGCCCCAGCTTCTCGATTTCACCGGAAATTTTGATACCACTTTGAATTTTTGTTAGAAAGCGGAACAAGATTTTTCGTCAGAAGCCTGTCCTTTCCACAGTCCTGAATAATGTTTTTATCCCAGAGAATTGCTGTGAGCTCTCTCTGAGTTGTTCTGCGGTAGGAGGTAAATGTATTTAGTTTCCATTCTTGGATAGTTCGTATTTGTGTGTAACCCTCTGTTAAAGATGCTTCCATTTGCTGTAAAAGCACCTGCTTTCTGTGGCATTACTTATGGCAAAGGGCAGCAGGAATGATTTCCGTGGAAGCGCCTCAGTCCAGGTGGGAGCAGGGTGGGTGCACAGGGCCCAGGGAGCCTCCCTGATGGTTTGCAGCCAAGCTCCTCGGGGTTTGGGAGCTCTGCTCCCAGCCTTTCCCCTGGGGAGGATGGAGCTCCCTGGCCCTGTGGCCCTCCCGATCTCAGCTTTTGGCACTGGGCTCTACCATCCCATCTCTGGAGCACAGGGCCTCCAAGGAAAACCAAGGAAAACCAGCACAGGTTTTAGTATTTGAGGCCAAGAACTAAAGGCCTCTCTACAAGGCAGTACTTTTCCAGGCATATCCCTGCCTCACTTTCCTCTGAACCCATGGACTTGTTTTGTGATTTACAAAGGAGCTCCCTAAAGCATGTGTCTTCTCCTCTGGATGTTTCTTGTCAAAACACAGTGTCATTTTTCTGACCCACCCTTAGACAAGCTCTCCTACCAAGTGACCTGATCCTAGCTACTCTCTAGTGTCTGGGTTTTAATTCACCTGCCTTTTCCTCCATCTCTGATCTGAATTCATCTTTTTCTGAATTAATATATGAATTCTTATAGAGATTAACATAGTTTTGGATTCATGGTTCTGGTTGTCAGAACTCAACATTGACAGCTGAGATCCGCTTCTCCCCCTGCCTCTGCAGCCACACCAGCCTGGACTGAGTTCAGGGGAATTCTCTGCTCCAAGTTTGAGGACCCCTGTGTTCCCTGATGGAACGTGATTCCTGACCCTGTACAGCTGGACACAGTGGTTTCATAGCTCAGACACACCTGCTGAGATCTACAAGACAGATTTTCCACATCCTTTACATGAAGGGCTCTGTACTGGGCCCCCTCTCTGCACTTCCTGGGAGAGAGCAGGGAAATTCTTAATTTGGGCATTCTTATATTTAGGACATATAATTCTCTGGATTTAGCAGAGCTGAGAACATCTCATATATCTTGCTCGTGGTATTCAGTGCCAGTCTTATAATAATTTATTTGCTAATTTTCCATCAAATCTGTGTATTATTGAGGTTATTGCCTGAAGACAATGTCCAATTAGCAAATTTTGTCACTTATCCCACGCTGGCAGTTAGGGTGTAAGTCAGTGATTAAACAAGGCCTCTGCTCAAGACAGGTTAAGTGGGGTGAAGGGCAGCTATGTTCCTCAGCAGTGAGTGCTGGTGGCTGTGAAAGCACAGCACAGCTGAAGGAGGGATCCCCATCTGGGGCAGCCTTGGTTCTCCTGGGACACCAGAGCCTCCTGTCAGCCCCGTGCTGCTTCATCCTGCACCGCTGCAGTCTCATTCCTCCTCACTCAGGCGTCTCCCAGATCTCCCCATGCCCCTGTCACTCCGTGCTGCCCACCCCCCCAGCAGCAGTGCAGTGTCTGCTCCCTCTTCAGTCCCTCCCTCAGCCCCACAGGCCCTTTCAGGCACAGTGCAGGACACAGGGCCCATTCCAGCCTCTGCGAGGCACCACTGTTCCCCCAGGTCGGCTGTGGGGTGACATGGGGCCTGGCAGTCCCAGCTGGGAGCTGTGTGTTCCCCAAAGGCAGTTCAGGATCAGATCCAGCCCCCCACGTTCTGGCAAAGTGCTACAAAATGTGCCTGCATGTCAGCTGCAGCACAAAGCTCATTAATTTTAATAGCTATTGTGAACTTAACCCATACACAGAGTTTTAAGCAAAGCACCTCAAGTGGCAGGAGCAAGTGTTTTCCCTGCAGGAATGTTTTCCCTGCTCTCAGAATGCTCTGAGAGGCAGATCCTGGGCACGGTGCAGGAGCACTGCCACACCAGCATGGCAGCTCTGCAGCCAGGGCTGAGCCTGCCAGGGCTCTGCCCTCTCTCAGGCAATTGAGTGGATGCTGCAGCTTAGAACAAGTAAAGGAGCCAAAACCCAGAGGCTTTGGTTATATGCTGTGCTTTTTCTGAATTAATATATGAATTCTTATAGAGATTAACATAGTTTTTGGATTCATATCATGCACTTGAGATTCAGAGATAAATCTTTTGAGGTTTTCTTACCTGGTCATTGAGCAGATGCCTCTCTAGTTGCTAAGGGAACTTTGACCAGCAGAACCCATGAGATAAACACCCAAAGGAGTGCCTTTCCCCCTTTGCACCCTCTGCTTTCTCCCAGTCTGTCTGTGGATGTTGTACTTAGTAAAGCAGGAGTTGGAGCAAGCAAAGGGTCTCCCTTTGCCAGTCTGCTTTATCAGGTGGTGTAAGCTGAACCTGTCTGTCCCCATCTGCAGAGCCAGTTTGTTCCAGGTGCTATGTGGCCAAGGTCACACAAGTCCTTGCAGCACTTTGATAAGCTCTGGGAAAGGTGTGAAGTGTTTGTTCCTGCAGGCGTTGTGTCCTACAGCACTGTGTGTTGCTGCCTGGACACATCCAGCACAGCTCCTGACCTGGGAGCTTGAGCTGCACCAGTCCCTGGTGCCAGAGAAGGTGTACATGGCTTGGTATCTGTGGAAAATAAGAATAATCTGTAATAGGGATGTACTTACAGCTGGGAACGATGATGTTGAATACTATATCTGTCACTAACTGGACAAAGTCCTGTGTGCAGTGTCTGTCAGAGCTCCTGGAAGAAGCACACTGTGATAGCAGATTTCCATGTGTTCCCTCTGTTGGTGCACAGCTGGAGCAGTAGCTTTGGTGGTAAAGGAAAATAATCCCCTAACCTAAAGGAATAACCCTAACCTTGCATCTCATTGATTTAGGGAGATGGGAAGGAAGGAACTTATATAAAAACTGATTCTTCAGGAAAATTTGTGTCCACATCTCCAGGATCTCCAAGATCTCCCACTAACTGGCATGTAGGGAGCCACAGCAGAGCTGAGCTGTCTGCTGTGATAAAGGTGTTTACTCCTTCCTGGACTTGATAACCACTGCCTTGCCCAGCACAGCCACAGACTCGGAACTGCCCACAGGCTCTGGAGAGGAAAGCAGAGTTTTGCCTTTGGGGAGTGCAAATCTTACTGTAATTGGGTGCTGAGGTTGAGTCCTGTCAATGAATGAATTATTTGTGTGTTTACTTGGAAAAGTTGAAATGTTCAAGAAAATACTGCCTAGCTGGTCTTTGATGAACATTTTTTCAGAAATTATTTTTTCTGTCTACATTTGCAGCCTGGGTTGTGTGGAGGTCTGGGCATAAGTGGGTATTATGGGGACTAGGAAGGGGCAGACTGAGCTCCTTATGTGCAGGAGCAGATAGCAAATGACCACTCAGATGACTTAGAGAAATAACATGGTTGTGCTGCTGTGCCTGGCACAGGTTGTTCAAAACTCCTGAATGTGAGAAAATTGCAGTCTTACCCAGACAGCAGCTTGCTTGCCTCAGCTAGTCAAAAGGAAGAGCAGGGCTGTCTGTGCAGCTGGTGCTGCCAGGCTGTGGGCAGAGGGGAAGGCACTCGTGGCCTCTGAGGGAAGTCCAAAAGATGAACATAGAATGGTGGTCCAGTACCTCTGGTGCAAACCCCAGCTGACCTTGCCTTGTTTTCTGCTCTTCCCTTTCACGTTCCACAATGATAATGTGACTGTAGCTGAGCTACACTTACCCATCAGTAATTCTCACCCTTCCTTCTTACAGCAGGTTGAAAACTAGTCTGGTTTACTAAAACACACAAAGAGAAGCCAGCAGACAAGGAGACCAAAATTTCAACTTTTTTTTTTCATTTAGCGCTCTGTATTTATCTCAGTTTCTTGCTGGTCAAGTTTGGTTTGTCACTTCTTTTGTTGCTGCTTTTGCTTACCACTTACCTGAAAGGGCACTTTGGTGCCAGCAGCATAATTTAAGTATTTCTCTGCAGTCAATTTCATGAGGGCAAGAGGAAAAGCATTAGCAGCATGTTTTGAGAAACCACTCCCACAGGATGCTCTGGAAGTAGCTGCCTCTTCCTTTTAGGTGCTGCAAGTGGAGGCTCTTTCCTGCTCAACAGTGTGGTGTAAAGATGCTGTACTATGAAATGCATCATCTTTAGACTTAAAACAAAGGAGGATCTCCTTTATTGATCGCTGCTTCATGTGCTGTGCATCCAGCTCCCTCATGGCATGCAGAGGAGTTGTGTAAAGACTCAGGTTCAGTAGCTTTGTACTGGAAATCGTGTCCCGAGGTCACAGCTCAGCACAGCACCACTGAGGCTGATGAGGCCTTACCCCTTCCTAGCTAGTCTTTGAACACACATCACTGGTGTTTGTCTTCTGATTCATAAACTTTTGATTTATAAAGACCCTGCAATGGCAAGTAGGCCTATTCTGCTTAGGGGGATATTTCATGAGCTACTTAGGAAGTTTATAAAACAGACTCCCTAGATTATGAAGCAAGGGGGTATCTGTTTTGTAAGGAACATGTTATGAAATGAATTTGTCTCTAGGCCTAACTTAATTATTTTAATGATCCCACTGGTGGTTGTTGTAGGTGTCGTTCTGTGTGCATATTGTGACCTACCTACATGCTTGTGATCATTTGTGAAATCTAAAGATTTAAAAATACATTGGACCCTATTATTTCCTTGCCTCCTTCCACTGAAATAAATGGAGGTGGTTTGGATAGTGGTATGTTCAGGCCAGTGAAGTCAATGAGAATTTTACTGTAAGCTTAAATGAAAACAAACTCTATTAATAGTTTTAGAAAATAAGCCAATTAATAGACCTTGCCAAAATAATCCTTAGTGTGACCCTGTTGTCCTGTGTGGAGTTGCAGTAGGGATGGAGCTGGTGTGCTGCATGGTGAGGGGTTAGCACAACCTGAGCACTGCATCAGATGCTGCTGCTGGGTGTCCACAGTGCCCGGTCTGAAAGACTCCTGGGCATGTAAAACCAACAGTCAAATGGACACAAAGTGTCCTGTCCTTAGGGATGCATGCACAAACCTCAGCTGGCCTTCCCAAAGACATCACTCTGCTGGTTTTGAAGGAGTAACTTTGAATTTGTATCTGTATAACTGAAATCAGAATTAATCTATTCATGGGTTAATGAAATCTTAAAGAACAAAGTGCATATTTAAATAGAAGAAATATGCAGGCATGCAAACACAGGATTCATATGTGAAAGCAGAAGGGAAGAGGGATCTCTGGAGCACAGAGTAACAAGCTGGTGTGGAGGATGCCAGGCGGGAGCTGATGCAAGCTGTGCCCTGTGCTGCTGTTACCCCAGGAACTTTGCTAAGTTTTTGTTATGTGAAATGCAATAAATTGATGAGCATAGCTAGGCCTTGCAGTACCTCAGCTGGTTCCCTTGTGCTGTCCTGACGTTAAATGCATGATCTGATGGCAGGGACAGGTACTGTCAGTCACTCTCATGGCTGCTGTAACTCCACTGATACAGAATTACAGCGGGTTGGTGGCTTTCCTAACCCAAACTTAGAGCTGGGAGAAGCTGCAGAGCTGGAATTAAACTCCAGAGTTATAAACTCACTTCTCCATGCTCTGTTCACCCAACTGTTTACTCCTTCATCTCAGCTGCTGTGATTAGCCTGTACTTCATTCTTTTGATGCTTAAAAATGAAATGACACCTGTAAAAACTTTACAGGGTTGCTCTCACTTGAAACTGCCAGGCAGGACAGTTCTTAGCTTCACGAGTGTGCTTGGTTATGTTCCTTGCTGATGCAGGCCCTGACAGCTGCCTGTCTGTCAGAGCTGGGCACCAGGACACAGAGGCAGAGCAGAGGAGTTTGGTGTTCCACCTCTACTGTGTTAAATTTGCTGTGCTGCAGTATGGGATGTGTTCAAAGGCCAAAATTACTGCTTTTTTATCTGCTGAGGGTCACATAAAGCAAAACCTGTGAGGAGTCCTGCACGTGGGTGCTGGGAAGTTATTACACAGCATTTGCGCCATTCCTCTTGGTCAGACTCAGAAGGGATCAGTTGGCAAGCACTGGAAACTGAGATTTGCACCATAAAGCTGAAACGCTGGAGGAATCCCAGGGCAAAGGGCAGGCTCCTGTTCTGCCTCCCTCCTGATGGAGTGCAGATGCTGCCAGTGCTGCAGGTAATCAGTTTAGATCTGGGAGATGCTTTGGCAGCAGCAAATCTCTCTCTTGAGAAAGTGCACAATGAAAACCAGGGACTCTCTTTAAGCTCTTTGGTGTCATACTGTGTTAGGTCAACAATTTGTACCAGTGCAATTTACACCAAAGGCTTCGCTCTGTGCATTTGGGGAATGTAGTGTGCAGACTGCTGCCTGAACTCTGCCCTTGCAGAGCTCACAGGCAGTTCTGTGGACCGGTTTGACTCGTGGAACTCCATGGGAACCAGTACAGTGGAGAAACTGGGCCCCCTGCTTGTGCCAGGGTTGTCTTGGAGGGAACAAGGCCTGAATTTTGGCCAGTAGTACGTAAGATTGTTGTTGAATGAGGAAAAAAATTCAGTGACTGCTTTTTAGTCTTATGGAGGGGGGATAATAAAGCTTGGAGTTAATACCAGTTTCAAACATATTTCTTCTTTGTTTCACATCCAGTTGTATTCTGTTTGCAGGCATGAGGGTTAAAATGGGGGCCTGCTTCTGCTTCCAATTAAATCAGAGGATGCTTTGGCCTTGACTTCACTGGAACCAGAATCAAACCCATGACTGGAGTATTGTATTTAAGAATGAGTCTCTCACAGTCACATAAGAAGGTCAGGTTAAGCTTTCAGTAGCTCATCAGAATTCAACAGTTAACAGTTTACTTATTATTTTAAAGTCTTTGATAAGCTTAATGTTGTAGGGCAGGTGTCCTCTGTGCAGCAGGTGTATTGCTGTCTCCTTCCCAGGTGTGGGTTCCTTCTCAATAGCCCCTAGACAGGGGCTCATTTTTTTGGGAACGTGGCTGTTGGGGTGGGCTCTTCCCACGGTGGTGGTGCATTGGTTCCTGTCTGTCCCTGCTCTCTGGCTGCAGAAGTGAAAAACCTGCTGGAAATTCCTCTTTGTTTTTCCTCATCTGCCAATGGCTCAGGCTCAGCAGCAAAAAACTCACACAAACCTTTCTGCTTGGTGTGGCTCTGTGGGCTCTGGGGATAGTTTTCCCTTTGAAACAGCTTTTTAACAAGTTTTTCTTGATGTATGCAGTTTCTTCAAATGAACAGCCAGGAAAAATACATTGGTTACAGCTTAATCAAAAGTTAGAATAAACAAGAGAATGAACATTATTCGTTCATCATTTGAAGCGTGATAATAAAATATGGATAGAGAGAGAGCTGGATGCAACTTCCCAATCACACACGTGCTTGTAGAGAAACAGGACCAGTGAAAGAGTCCTGTAACTTCCTGCAGTGCCTGCTCCAGAGCAGGAGCTGATGTGACTTGTGCTGGAGGTGTGCAGTACTGTACTGCAGCAGTTTTGCATGGTGGCACTGGGCAAAATCAGTGTAGTGTACTCAGTGGAGACACCAGGATGGGCTGCAGGAAAAGCAAATGGAGCAAGAATGTAAGACAAGCTGGGTTCTTTCCAAATTATTGTCAGCAACAGGAGAACTGTAGCATTTGAGTGGATCAGCATACCAAGGAAATGTCTGAGCAGCAGGGGCAGCTGCTTGTAGGCAGGAATCTGATTTATCAGTACCCAGAGACTGGAATCCTGCCTGTTCCCAGCACTGGGGATGTCCCAGTGCAGCACAGGCCAGTGTGGACACCAAGGGTCACTGGGTGTCCCTGCTCAGCCCAGGTGATGCACAGTCCTGGGCAGCCTGTGTCTGGGAGCTGTTTCCTGTGAATCTGGAAGTAAAGGAGATAATCACAGGAAAAAGCTGCTCAGGTTTCATATGTCTGGGATTAGAAGTGAAGGTCTGTGATTCCAGCAGGTTAGACGTTCTGGCTGTGAGTGTGAACAGTGTGTACCAAGGTCAGTGAGTTGGTTGTCACCATTTGTGCTTTATAAAAGGTTGTGAAGCCCTTGAGTCAGTGACATCCCTATTTCTCCTACTGAAACGTGCTGGTTTCACAGCACCCACACATGCAAAAGATGTGGAGGGCCAGACTCACACTCTGAAAGGGAAATTAGTTCTATTTGGAATTTTCCCTGCCTTCACTGAGCCTCAGTGGGAGTTTCAGTCCTGACTTCAACGAGCAAGGCTTTAGCCCATTTGTATTATAATATAACCAGTGTCTGCATGTTTTCAGCCTCCCAGCATGCCCAGTTGTACTGGGGTGTTGGTTATGGGAGTCATGTCCAGATTTAGTCTGATTGAAAATCTTAGTAAATACTGAGTTCTCCTCCACTTGAAGTTACAGAAAGCAGGTGAGCAGCAAGAGAGCTGGTGTTTGATGCAGCTACCCAGGGCCCTCCTAGCACCACGATTAGGGGAAAGGAGTGGTTAAAGGAATAGCAAGAAAAGACTTGTACAGGCAGGAATATTTTATTTGAAATTTGTATCTTCTCATGTATTAACAACTTAATTTTGTTGAGTGCCTGCAACTCCCACAGAGTTTGAGCTTCAGTGCAGTTCATGCGGGATTGGGACCTTTGGAAAACCAGGGAACACTTTGCAAAACTAAGATGCTAGTGTTGAATTTTGGTTTACATTAAAGAATTTTTGTTCTGAGTCGATTTTCATGACCAATATTTAGTGTAAATTACGTATTGAGAAAACATGAGAGTCCCGGGATCCTCACAAGCCTCAAATCAGAGGAGCAGGAACAGGAGCATAATAGAGGATACAATATAAATTTATATTAATGTTTTTAATCTTTCCCAACTATTTAGGCAAAAGTTCAGTTAGAATGAAGTAAAAGGCACAGAAGAGAAAAAAATAGCCTGAATGTTTCACTGAAGAAAATCAATAGCACCAAAAATCCAGCTTACATGCTTCTTTAACTTCAAGTCCACAATTTAAAATAAAGAGAGGAATTCCCAGGTAGATGGATATTACCTACAGTGCAGGAACTTCTGTGTAGTTACTGGATCTCAGTGTATTTCACTGCAAGAATAATACTCAGTTCCTACCCTAAACCCATCCTGTGTTTTGAAGGCTCATAGTGTATTGTAATATTATTTGGTTACCTTTATTAAAATTATGCAAGTCAGCCAGACTCTGCTGCTCTCACTCTCCCCAAACAGTTGTGCTTGCAAGGAGCAGGGGTGGCAGAACTGGCCAGTCTGGCACTGCAGTAACAGCTCCATGTGCTCTCTGCTTGGGTTGGGATGGATCCTCACACCTGATGTGGTCAGAGCCCAGCTCTGCTCATGGCTACTCCAGAGCAGCTCAGCCAGACCAGACAATGGGAATTGGATGGTTAAACATCATAAATCATGGCAGGCTCTTTGTCACCATCCCTGGTGCAGAAGATGAACAAGCCATGTCAGTGGCGGGTAGGGAACTTCTAATGAAGAAGTGCACACTGTACCTGTGTTTTTCCCCTTGTTGAGCACACTAAATGTTTTTTATCACTGATGAGTTAAGTAAGTGTGGTGGGATGCTGATGTGTGTGGAGCAAAAGGTCTCTGTCCTCTGTGTGTGTATCTGCTTCCCTTACCTATGGATGGAGGCACGTGCCAAGTTCAGGTAAAGGAATCGTGGTACAGCAATTAACATACTAATAATGTTTGTTAAGTATTTTAATAGCTGATAATGCACTAAAACAAACTCCTGAATAAGGCAGACTGGAATCATCAGCCTGATGAAGGGCTGTGTCCTGCCTCCATTGCTCTGCTCCTGTTGGTCACCCACAGGACACAAGGCAGCAGCCAGGGAGAAACTGGCTGCTGAGAAATTGGGGATAAGTGACCAGTGCTGGTGGGCCTGATCCCATCAGCAGGTGAAGGGTTTAGGGTTAATACCCTTGTGGACCTGGTGAAAATGAAAAGCTTGGAAAGGAAAGCTTGCAGAAATCTCAGTTCCCTTAGTATTTTGTCTGCTCATTGTAATTGTTTGACCACTCCTCCTGCCCCCTGTTGGGATGTGTGGCCAAAGGGTTACAGGGCCAGGGTGGCTCTTGACTGCCAAAAGAATTTTTTCATTCAGGAGAAGACACAGGCTTCTCTGCCTGGGATTAGTATTTCCACTTCCTTGTCTTACCTGCCAATTTATGTCAACTTGATACTGTTTCTACAAATTAAGAGATAAGTGTAGTGCATCAAAATATGAACACACACACATTTCCAGGAAATTATATATCAAAGTCCTCTGCTGAAGTGTCTTAAATGTGGAGATAGGCTATAAACAACAAGCATCTCTCACCCTTACCACAAATGCTTTGTGGTATTTCAAAAATAATAGGTAATTTCCACTTCAGTGGATTTTATTACCTGTTGCTCCAGTGGACTTTAGTTGATAGTAACAGTGAACAGAAAACAGAATTGTCCATAGCTTTGTTTTAACTACAAAATCCATTATATACCTAATTTTGCTTTTTTTAGTGGTGGCATAGAAAGAAAGAAAATCCTTCCAGAGCTTCCTAAGAATGATTCTGCATGGTAGATTATAATGTTCTTTATGGATTATTGACTTTTAAAAATACATGTTGATACTATATAGACTAGCTCTGATCTGTAACAAAAATAGATATCGTAGCCTGAACAGCAAAATACGAAGTATTAAATCTAAGTAATAGATCCTGCAGTTCCTTCAGGTGCTCAATAGTTAATGAGTGTAATATCCTTCAGAAGCATGGCAAAGTGAGCATATGGCTCAAAAACTCCTGTGGCATTCCAGGATCAGCACTGGGAGGCAGGAACAGGAAGTTACAGGAATTGGAGATGGATAAACATTTTACCGTGTGAGTTACCTCCTTGTAGTGAGTTGACCCTGGCTGGACTCCAGGCACCACCAGAGCTGCTCTCTCGCCCCTCCATAGCTGGACATGGGAGAGAAAATATAATGAAGGTTCATGAGTTAAAGACTGGGAGAGATCACTCAGGAAATACCATCACAGGCAAAACAGGCTGGAATTAGAGGTATTAATTGGATTTATTTGTAACAAAATCAGAGCAGGATAATGAGAAGTAAAATAAACCCTTCCCCCCAGCTCCCTCCTTCCCAGCTCTATCTCTTCCCTTGATGGCAGGGGACAGGGAATGGGAGTTTTGGTCAGTTCATCCCCCATAGATTCCCTGCTGCTCAGGGAGAGGGGTTGTTCCCCTACAGTGTGGTGGGGTCCCTCCCACAGGAGAGTTCTGCAGCAGCTTCTCAGATGTGGCTGCATCTCATGAGCAGAAGCTCTCTGTGACCTGCTGCAGCGTGAGTCCCTCCCACGGGCACACAGCCCTCCCAAACTGCTGCACTGGGGGTCACTGTTCCATGGGTGCAGTCCTGCAAGGACAGGCTGCTCCAGCCTGGGAGCAAAGCCCCTCTCCCTGCTCTGGGTCTGCCACTGGATCCCAGCCCCCTCCAGGCATCCACCTGCTCCAGCATGGGCACCACCCCCAGGGGCTGTGGGTGGATCTGTGCCTCCCCCTGGATCCCCCTGGGCTGTGGGTGGATCTCTGCATCCCCCTGGATCCCCAGGGGCTGTGGGTGGATCTCTGCATCCCCGTGGATCCCCAGGGGCTGTGGGTGGATCTCTGCATCCCCCGTGGATCCCCAGGGGCTGTGGGTGGATCTCTGTATCCCTTGTGGATCCCCCTGGGCTGTGGGTGGATCTCTGTATCCCTGTGGATCTCCACAGGCTGTGAGTGGATCTCTGCATCCCCCGTGGATCTCCAGGGGCTGCAGGGGCACAGGTGCCTCACCATGATCATCACCAGGGTCTGCAGAGGAATCTCAGCTCTGGTGCCTGGAGCATCTCCTGCCCCTCCTTCTGCACTGCCCTTGGTGTCTGCAGAGTTGTTCCTCTCACATGTTCTCACCTCGCTCTTCTCTGGCCACAATTACAACTGTGCAGTCACTTTTTTTTCTTCTTAAATCTATTTTCACAGAGGTGTTCCCACAATTTCTAGTTGGCCCAGCCTTGGCCAGTGGCTCATCTGCCTTTGGAGCTGCCAGGGATTATCTCTGCCAAACGTGGAGGAAGCTTCTGGCAGCTTATCACAGAAGCCCCCCTTGTAGCCCCTCTGCTCCCAAAGCTTGGCCATGCCATCCCAATGCACTCCACCATTCTGCTGAGATTGCACCTTACTGCTTGACACTCCTGTGAAAAATGGAGGCTTTAGTGCCTCTGTTGTGTTCTCACAGGTCAGGTTTGCTTTGAACATCTGTGCTAGCTCACTTGTGTCATCAGCATTGACAGGTCTGGGGCTGAGTGATGCCAAGCAGTGCCTGTAGGACTCTGGCACCTGAGCCTGCCTTGCTGCAGGGTGGGTGTTTGCCCCAGCCGTGTGGGGGTGTGGGGAGAGGGAGCCCCTGGAGTGTGGGTGACCTGTCTGACACCACAGCCTTGGTGCCTGCACTGCACTTGGGACTGGAAGCTGGTACTGATCTGGTACCAACTTGCTTTTGCCAGAAGCTCCTTTTGGGACACCTCTCTGTGCCTTCAGGCACACGTGGCTGCTTGGATGTCATAGTTTGCAGAGCAGCAGTTTGTACCCAAAGTTTCAGACTCAGGCTCTCACACACACAGTTTGTCCTCATCACTGTCCAAACAAAAGGTGCTTAAAATTCTCTCCAGCCAAAACAGCCTCCAAGGCAGGCACACTGCCTGCAGCAGTCTCAGGGAGTGAAGATGTTGTCTTTGATTAAAGTGGAAGAGCTGCAGGGGTGAAGCCTCACAGGGTTTCTGCAGCATAGTACAGCCAGGTTAGGTGGGCACCAACCATGCTGCAGCCCCTGCCTCTCCTCAGTGCTTTCTTCTCTCAGCTGCAGAAGGGCTTAAAATCACAGCTTAGAGATCAGGAAGGGAGGGAAGGTACATGTTGGTACAACCATAGCACTGTCACACTACCTGAAGTTTTAAACTGAGGCAGATCAGAAAACCTCCTGCAGCCAGATGGAACTTCAGCCACGTTCCTCGCTGCACAGGGCGTGAGGGAGCTTGTGTCCTGGCAGAGGCAGTGCCCCCACACCTCTCATAACTCCTGCCAGGCCAGAGGGCAGAAGTCACCCATCTGCTGGGTTATCCCTGTCCTCCTCTGGCCTGGCTGCTTTTCAGACAGGCTGGGTGTTTTAAGGTACCTCCCTGGGGAAAGCAGCTGCAGGTGCTTTCCCCATCCTGGTTTGCTTTGCTGGGAACTTGTGCACAAATCCAAATAGTTTTATGGAAATAATGGAAATGGGAAAAATGCTACTGGGAAGGTCTGAGAGCACTGTCTACTGCCCACTCAGCCTGTGCTGCTTCAGCTGGGCTGTGCAGTGCCAGCAGAGAGCTGGCTCCTGGCACAGGCACTTCAGAGCCTTTCCACAGGACGTTCCCAGCAGTGTGTGCCTCGTGGTGGGACAAGGAGCTGACTCCTGACAGACACAGCTGTGCCAGCAGCAGTGCCAGATGCAGTGCAAGGCCTGTCAAGCACCTCTGCTCCAATTCGTGGCATTTTTTTGTCTTCCAAGCAGATAACAGTATCTATCCTACCCACCTTGAGCAAATATTTAAGAGATAAGCAGCACTGTTTGTGCTCAGCAGCAATGACTGAACTCTGCTCGTGCACTGGGGACGATTTCCTGGCATGTCCTGCAGGGCAGTTTCAGGTCATGCTCAGTGTCCCACCTCTAAACAACCCTCTTCTCCCTCTCTGTGGCATTTCCCACAGCCACCTCCTCCAGCTCCACAGCCAGGCCCAAAAGCAGGTACAGCTGGCAGCCCCATCCAGCACGGGGAGCTCTGCAGGGCCCGTGCTGGCTCCGCTGTGCATTTGCTCTGGGGGCAGGAGGGCACTCGGAGGGGCAGGGTCAGCAGGGAGGCTGCTGGGTGCAGCACAGACCCACCACACGTTTGCAGGACCCACAGACAGGCATTCTCCCTTCTTCCCCTGCCCTCCCATAAAATTGGGAAAGAGACACATTTTAATGACAGTTTGCTGAAATGTGCGTTCCCTGCTGATTTGACATTGGGCAGGAAAAGTGTCTACAAAATCAATTTTTAATAAATGTAAACAACTGAATTATGAATGACAAAAATATCACTGAACAGTTAAATATTAATCATGTAATTACTTAAATTAATACTTTTAGTGCAATATTGTGATAAAGAGTTCTACTTCTGCTGTGTCACTGCACTGGCCAGACCAGTGCCCAGGGGACCACAGTGCCCCCACAGCAGAGGGACCTGGGGGCCTTAGGGCCTCATGGTGCCACAGCTCCAATTGCTGGGTGTCTCACAGGTCCCACAATACTGAGTGCTCTTCTTAAGACCTCTGGAACCAGATTTATTAGGAAAGAACATCTATTTTCTGTTTGAAATAAAGCTGTCTAAACTGGCCCAAACCAGAGAACAAACTGCCCCACCCCAAAAACTTTTCTGTCCCAAAGTGCCATTAAACAAACTCCCCAGCAGCTGTGAGTGATATGCAGACCCACGGCAGTGCTCAGTGATTTGGGAAGACCAGAGGTGCTCTGGAGGGAGCTGGGGGTGCCAAAAGCCCTGTCTGCTTCTGAAATGGAGTTGGGAGAGTTGGTGAAGGAGGTGCTGTGTCCTGAGCTCTGCTGTGGGGGCTGCCCTGCAGGCCCCCTCTGTGCTCCTGCCTCAACAGGTGCTGCAGGGAGCCTGCAGGCTGGAAAATTGGTCACCGGGATTAAGGGAGGTGGGCAGCAGCCTTCTGTAGGTACTTGCAGGCAGCACAGGGCTTCTTTCCTTGCCCAAGAAACCAAGAAAAGAATTTACTGGCACTCTTGTCCTTGTGGGTTGGCTGTCTTTGTTGTTTGTTTTTAATCTAATAAAAGAAGATCTTAATACCATAGTAAAATTGGTACAAAGCTAGAAACTCGCCCCTCGGCATTTTGGCAAAACATTATTGAAAATGTAAAAGCCTTTAGCAGAAACAACAGAAGCACAAAGAAACAGGAGGAATGGGATCAACAGGTTGTGTTCTGGCTCTTGGGAGAGACAGAGAAGTGCATCCAGCCAGGGCTGGAGGTGCCAGGCTGGAGGTTGGACACCAGCTCCGTGGTGGCAGCGGTGGCCGAGGGCAGGGACCCTTGGAGGGCTGGGGTGGGCAGCACTGCAGAGCAGTGACCAGGCAGCTGGGAAAAGCACATTGCTGGGAGGGCAGGAGCAATGGAGGAGGAAGAAGAGGGCACTGGGCAGATGGTGTGAGCATGGCAGGACCTGGCCAGGATGGTGGAGGCAGTGGTAACATACACTTGGCATCCTTAGGCTTGCAGCTGCTGGAGCTGATCCTGGCTCAGTCTGCTCCTTGTATGGAAATTAAATATTGGACACAGATTATACAAGTGTTTCTAAATTAGAAAGTGAAACATCTCTTGCAGAAAGGTGGGAATGCTGAAGAAGTGTTCGTTGTTCAGACTCACCCTTTGCTGTTCTGTCCCAGTGCAGCTCTTCCTCTCTTCCTGCCTTGTCTCCCTTTCTCTGTGCCTCCTGCCTCTTCACAAGCATCACTGGAAGTGCCATTCCTGTGTGCCATGAGCAAGTGCCCCCTGAAAATGCCATTAACAAATTTGCCCACCAATACAGTACGGTTTGTCATGACCACTCACAAAACCAACCATTTTCAGGGTGACTGCTGCCCAGTCTGAGCTGCAGCAACTCCCCGTGACTTTTAGCCATACGGTGGGTCACTGGAGGGAGCAGCTTCCTGAGCTGGTGCTCATTTCTGATTGATCATCAGCTAGTCTGTAGAGTGCAAAGCCCTTCCTGTCCTCCTGCTCTTGCTGACTAGCCAGCTCTCTGACAGCCTGAGTGCATTTTGGTTCTCTGCTCCTGTGTGCGGCTTTTTGTTCTGGCCACCAAAGACCATCCAGAGGGAGCTTCATGTTCCAGTGCAGAGCGTGGAGCTGCTCTGCTCACTGTGCCCTTCTCCACAGCTTCACACGTGGTGAGGAATCCTGTCAGGAACTGTCCATTTGAACCTGCCATTTGAGTTCACTTTGTGCTCTCACAGCATTGCATTTTCCAAAGGACTTTTCCAGGTATGGTTTAAACTGGCAAGACGGGAGAAGCGGGAGCATTTTCCACATGCAGCATTACAACATGCCGCTATGAAGTTGGTTCTTGGAACACAGCAGCCCCCTAAAATGTCAAATAAATCCTTAAACTATTCATCACTCTGTTTTTGGGGTGGCAGTTAAGTCTTTCAACACTCTGTGAGTTTCTTTCCCCAGCAGTAATTTTGCTGGTGAAGAAATACAGCTCAGGGCACTCCACAAAGTGGAGCCTCAAAATTCATGTTTTGTTTTCATTACCAAAAAAATGCTTTACTACATTAAAGAGTGGCCCATTAAAATTTTGTACCCTGTCTTCTCTGCACCCTGTCATTGTTGGCAAGCCTTCCCCTGTGCCCGTGCAGAGCCCAGCTTTGTTTCTGCAAACTCCACAGAGAAAGGGCAGCAGAGGGGAGGAAAGTTCAGCCACAGCTCAGCTTCTTTAGATCAGCTTGTAAGATCTCAAAACTTCCAATAGCCATGCAAATTTACTCAGTAAATGTATGTACTAAACCTTAAGCTATCAGTGCTTCCTCTGCTTTCAGTGTGTCCCAGCACAGCACACTGCCAAAGGAAATAAATTAACTGTCTGGTTCCTGGAATAAAATGTAACACTGTACAAAGCAGTATATTTAACTTTCTTGGGCAAATAAAATAACAACAAAACAGAAAAGCGTGGATTGCAGGAGTCTTGCTGAACCTTTATATTATATAAATTGAATGTTGCCAAATGAACTGGATGGTATTCTCTGATACTGTAGGAATGCTGGAGGTTGGAGAAAACAGTAAATGTTATAATTAGGGTTTAGGAGAGCACTTGGTTATTCTCACAAGTAACTCAGGCTAGCTGTATGCTGGCATGGGCATGAGAGCAGGCAGTAAAACCTGGAGCTTCCGTAATTAACAGGGCAGAGAGGCTTTTTAGCAAAATTCAGTGGAGACTTACTAAGTCCAGTTTTATTTAATATTTCCACATTTTATTTAGATATAAATGGCACATTAATAAATTTACAACTATATTAGCAAGTTAGAAGATCAAGGTGCAGCTGTGGGCCAGGGCCCAGGAGCAGCTGTGCAGGGCACAGCCAGGAGCACCAGCAGGGCAGTGGGGCAGGAAACCTGCCCTTCCCAGCACCTGGATGGACACTGGGATCACTTCCAGATGCTCCCCACTGGGAGCTGCTGGGCCTGAAGGCTTGGGGTGGGGTGGTGGAGCTGGGAGGAGGGAGGCAGCAAGGCTGTGGTGCACATTTGTCGGCAGCGCTGGGCATTGCCCGCGGCAAGGTGTGATGAGCTTGTTTTCCAGGGAAGGGGAAAGCCTTGCCCTGGTCTCAGCGAGGGACACGGGGGGATTTCATGGGCAATTTGAGGGGCAGCTTGATAGTGAAACACAGCCAGCTGTGAGATAGTTTCTCTGGGAAATGGAGGAGTCCTCACTGGCAGGATTATTTAAGACTCGACTTTGAAAGACGAGACACTCTGCAGTTGGGAACAATGCTGCACTGTCAGAGAGATGGACTCAATTACTTAATAGGTCGTTGCTGTCTGTCTCCTGCGTTTTCCCTTTCAAGAACATATATTCAGCTGGGTTATTTCTCATGGGAAGACAAAGCATTGTGAGAGAAGCCAGGCATTTGGAAGGGAGAGGCTGGAGGAGCAGCAGCCAGGCAGATGCCTGGTTTGCTCTCCGTTGAGCAGGCTCCTTGGGAGTGGAAAAACCTGGAGTCATGCAGCTGATGTGGTTCTTTGGTCCTGTAATCAGCTGATCCCCTGGTTCCACAGGTCTTCCTCCCGTTTTTTTTTCCTCACAAAAGATTTGCCATGGTGCTCTCCCCCTGCCAGGCTCATCCCCAGGACTGCTGGTGGTGATATTGTGGTCCCACAGGCTGTGCCATAGGGGCTGCATGGGCCATTGGTTTCTGTTTTTCCAGAACATTGGATGGACACTGACAGGTCCTTACAGCCCATCTCAGTGTGTGGGCAGCCTTTCCTTCAGCACAGAAGGGCTTGGATGGTGTTGGATCAAGTGACAGCCAAGCTGCAGGCAAGCTTGTGGCCAGGAGCCGTCCCTGAAGTCACCACTTGGTCCCATTAGCAGGACAGGGTGGCCAGGGGCGTGTGACAGCCAGGGACTCGTGTTCTCACCAGAATCACCCTGCCAGCAGTGGTGAGCATTCCAGGGAGCTTCCTGGTGGGGCCATGGGCCTGCCTGGTGCCAGGGCAGCCGTGGGGTGGGACCCCACTGCCCTGCCTCACTGCCCACACAGCCAGGGCACTGCCCTCCTGCAGGTGTTTGCCACCTAATTAAGATCCTGCATTGCCTTATGCCCGTTGAATTGATGCACCTAAATTGGTTGTTCTTAAGCCCCAAGGCTGTAATAAGATTTTGTCTCTTTTGCCTATCTCTTTTTCTCTTCTTTTGTTGCAGGATAAGTCGTCTGTTTAATGGCACAGAGCCTATTGTCTTGGACAGTTTAAAACAACATTATTTCATTGATCGAGATGGGGAAATTTTTAGATATATATTAAGCTTCCTAAGGACATCTAAGCTACTGCTCCCAGATGACTTTAAGGTAAGGAAAGCTATAGTCTGCAATCTGTTTTTTCCTCCCTTTCTGTCACATGTTTTGGTGCCGGTTGGTTTGTGTGCTTGACCTAAACACATTTAACTAAATGTTGCTGTTTATTTGTTAGGATTTTTAGTACTTGTGTATTACACCAGGGATGTTATTATTTAATAAATGGACCGATGGTTGTCATGGATACCAAGAAAAGTTAAACTGTGAAGCTTATGGCTAAATCAGTTTTTCTAAACTAATTGTATTTTCTCACATTTTTAGCTTATTTATCAGGGTATAACAACAATTAAGAAGCAACATCAGCAAACTTGCACTTAGCAGGGTTTAATGCTCAGAATCTGAGAGAAATGTTTTAAATTTGATACGTAGAGGACTTGAACTGTGTAAATATTTTTCTTGTTGGTATAAAAAAGAAACCTTTAAACAAGCCCATAAAGATTTGTGTTAGACATAACCAATGCAGATACTTTGATTTCAGAATGTAATCTGCTCACAGTTAATGTCAAAATATTCTTGGGAGATGGAATTGACTGAGGGCTTTTTAAGGGGAGCAGGACGTGTTTTGTATGAAGTCGTGGTGCTGGATGTTTCTTTGCAGGCCCTGGTTGTTTAAAGGCTTTCCTTTTAGCCTTGTTTGTTTGGCTTTGCACTTACAAAACTTCCAACATTGTCACCCTTATGTATGAAAATTAGAAGACAAAAGTGTCCAAATGTAGATAAGATGTAGATGACAAGATTCAACAAAAGCACTTATTCCTGGAAGAAATGATGAATAAATTGGGATGGCAGATGGGGATCTGCTCAGCTAGAGGATGCAGAGCATTGCTAAGAAGGAAAGCTTCTGCTTTGTCTGAAATGCCATTTCACGTTGTTGTACTGGCTGGGCCACAAGACTGCTTGGTCAGATGTGACTGAGTGCAGAGCTGTGGTGGTGGCTCTTGCTTTGGAGTAGGGCTGGTGCTGCAAACTCAGCCGTTCTCACCTGAATTAGGATAATCAGGTCTAGCCCCACCTGGGAGGGTCTGCAGCTCACATCTTGTCCTGAGGTGGGGGAGGTTTTGGCAGTCTGAGCTCCAGCCCAGAAGGGCTGTCCTGGGCACTGGTGTTCCTGGTGAGTGGCAGAAGGGCTGGAGAAGCTGCCCTGTGGGTGGGAGGGAGCCAGAGAAATGAGGGCTGGGTGGGAGAAAACTGCAGAGAAATGGGAGAAAACTGCAGAGAAATGAGAGAAAACTTGTGTGTAGAAGCGAAGCTGAAGTCCAGACCAGTCCTAGGGGTCGTATGGTGGATCAAGGAAAGGGGCTGGATGGAGAAGTGGGAGAGGTGCAGCAGTGTTTTGGACAATCCAGTGGGACAAGGTGTGAGAAGGGAGGGTAGGAAAGGTTTGAGCTGGTCATGGCCTTGACCAGCATCCAGATTTCAGAGGTGCTCAGAACAGAACCAGCAGGGCTTGGCTGGAGCCTGCAGGGGAGCTGGATGCCAAGGACTTGTCTGTGCAGCCAGCCCTGGCAGGGCCAGAGAGGCTCGGGGAGGCCGCTGCTCCAGACCAGCCCTTTGCATAGGGTTAACTGGATTTTATTTAGTTCCTCCCTGGGAGAGCTTTAGAGCAAACCCCAGGCTAATGAGGGCTCAAGAACAAAGCAAAGCATTGCTAGGTAGGGAGTAACTAAATCAAAATGCATAGAAGAATGCGCTGTAAAGCTGTATTAAAACTGCACTGTAAACGGATTTAACTTCACAGAAATCGTGTAATTTTGCCAGCATGATTAAAGTGACAGAAGACAATAATCAAAGGCAGCAAATGGAATCACTCGGTGTTTCTAAATGCAAAACTCTATTTAAGGTAAAAAACCTGACAGCTTTTCCAGTGAGACTTGTATTAAATGTTCTTTATGTCAAACAAAGCATTATCGAGTGTTTTGAATATTTATTAGTTTTTACCCCTTAATTTAATCAAGCAGTTTATTAGCCTCAAGGTTTAGCCAAGTTGCTTTTCAACTTGAATTGCTGCTCAGATGGTTATTTTGGAAAGTTTGGAATGCTAGTACCACACCAGCATTATTGTGTTTGCTATTTCAGTGTTGTTTTCAGACTAAGTTAACACTGAAATGCAGAGAAAGTGGTGTGTGTGTTCCAAGGCTAGTGATTCTTTATTATCAAGTCTGAGTGGTGTGTTTACAGTGAATATTAATTACACTTGCAACTACTACTAAGCCAGAACTTAAAAGTGTCTCCCAGGTCTTCCTGCTGAAAGTGGTTCCTGTAATTTTCCTGGGTCTGGGGGATTTTGAGCCTGGTGCTGAGGAGCGAGTGTGTGTTTGGCTGGGTTCTGCTCTGCAGCCAGCCCACACCAGGCTGGTGATGGTGCCTGGCTGGGGCTGTGCCAGCTCCCTGTGCCTGCTCTGGGTCAGTGTCTGTGCATGGACAGGACACTGTGAGCAGGGCACGAGGCCAGCACCAGCTCTGCCACTCTCCACAGGAGCTGCTGGTGCCCAAACCTGCTGCCCTCAGAGCAGCAGGTGTCCCTTCAGTCTCAGTGCCTAGCTGCACACAAACCCAGGAGCTGTTGTGCCTACTTGTTCCAGACTCACTCCCTGCTCAGAGAGCATCAAACAAGGACAAAGGCAAATGTGTGTATTGCTACTCCCTTTCAGAGGGGGCAGGAGCACAAAGGCACCAGGACATCAGAGTTTTATGTGGATTACAGAGATCACCTGTAACACCAGAATGACAAGGCCACCAGTCTGATTTATTAATACAGCTACCAAATTTGTGTGCTTGCATCTAAACTCTTCTCCAGCTGACCTCAGGAAACGGTGCAGTTGTTGTTGTAGAAGTGAGCAACTTTCTCTCATAGCCAGGAGTCAGATCTTCACAGTGCTAAAAATATAAAAGAAACATTGAGTTAGGGTGACAGTTTGTTGTTTCATGTAATAAAGAATAACAAGTGAAAAATGGACAGAAAGAGCCATTTCAGCCGGTTCAGGAGTCAGCATTAGGTACAAAAGCAGAGGATGTCTTTGGTACTGAGAGAACAGCATCAGGTCTGTGGGACACATGGTCTCAGTCTGTGCTGGCTGTGCCTGGGTAGCAGATCTGCCCCAGCCCATTTGCACTGACAGGGAAGCAGCAGCATCACTGGCCTACAGGTCACACCCATCCCCCCATCCCCTCCCCAGGAATGTCACCCTTGTCAGAGGTGACTGCAGAATTTAACCCACTTGAAATCTGCCACAAAGAAAAGCTTTTCTACTGAACAAAAAGCAGAAGAGTGTTTTGTGAAAGGCAAAAGGCTGCATCTTTGAAAGATCTGTTTATGGTTTCCCATGAGATCTAAATGTAGGCCAGAAGCTGTGGCTGGAGAAAGGCTGTGTGCATCCCTCCTGCCTGTCTGATCCCTTTTTCAAGTGACCTGGCAGAACTTCTCCACTAGTTCCTGCAACACCCATGGCAAGTTGAAGGCTCATGGTAGCTCTAAAGGCTTTTTGTGATACTTTACAGAAAAATTAAAGGCTGTACTGTCTATCTCCTCTTTCAGTCTATCAAACAGCACCCAGCTTGCGACTGCCACTGGTGGTTGGAATCGCCTTTGGAGTAAAATGTGTTCTAGGCTAAACAGAAGCAGCTCCACTATATCATAGTGCTTGGCTCTGGTACTGCTGTTAGGGAGCTGGGAAAACAGAGAAGTAATGCTTATAAGAAATGGGAGATGCATTAGTCCTGTAGGACAAAGAACTCCTGGGTGTTGTACCAGATCTGTGGAGTGCTGCCTGCTGCTCAGCAACACTGCACTGCCACAGGCTGGAGCCTGTGTGAGGGAGAGGGTGCAGGTGTCCATGGGCAGGGGTCAGTGCTGCTGTGGGACAGCAGCTGTGCTCTGGGGCTGAGTTTCAGTGACCCTCTGTGCCCTTGGCCACCGTGGCTACTCCCTGCCTGTTGCAGTGAGATGTGCCTCTCCTGGATGGGGCCGGGAAGATTCATGTCTGCATCTGCCTTTGGTAACTCTTTGAAACTATCAAGCTTGGAAATGTTTTCATGCAGTTCCTGTGTAAGGGCTCTTGTGGGTTTAGTTCTTCTACTTTACATTTCATATTAAACTTCAGTAAATCTTCAGGGTAGGATTTGATATCTACAGTGCAAGGGTGGAAATACCCATGCCAGAATTACCTGGGCACCCTCAGCATTCAGTGCAAATAGTCCAGAGCTGGGCTCTCCCAGTCTGGTCCCAGACGGAATTCTGAACCTGAGGGAAAAGATCGTGGGCTTGGTGTGTGGAACCCTGCCCAAGTACAGGATTTAGAGAACCAGACCCCCATGCTGTGAGCCACTCATTCTGCATTCCTGGCTTTGTGAAATTCTCTTCCCTCCCTAAACACACAGTCAGTTTCCCTCAGGATGGCCCAGTCGCTCCCTGCAGAAGTGTCCCCTAAGAGGAGCAGAGCCTTTGCTGCTGGGGGCTGTGGGCAGCAGTGCAGTGGGGTCACACAAGGTGTCCCTTCCACCACTGTCACTGCTGGATGGCAGTGAATTTCTCTTGCCTACAGAAGACACCTTTTTATCCCCTCCACTTGTTACTGTGCTACAGCACAACAAATTCCCTTTATTGGCACTGCCTGTCAGTGATTCCCCTGATTCCCTGACATCACCTCTTGGCACCAGCACACCTCAGTTCCCAGGGCTCTTCTTCAGGTGCACAACCCTTCCCACATCTGTGCTCAGCCCAGGTGTGGAATAGACACGGGCATGTGAGTGACTTTAGAGACTAACCCAACACCAGACTCAGCCCAGGCCGTGGTAGCAGGTGCCCACCTTGTCCCACAGAGCATGGGGTGCTCCAGCACAGCCCTGATTTCCACACAGCCCCCTGAAGTGTGTCTCTGTCATTCTGGGAACAGCACTGGAAGAGCTGTTCCATTTGAAAGCAGGTTTTCTTCTCACAAAATGGTATCAGAATGTAAAATTTATCCTGTTCATTTTAGGACAAATGACAGCTAGCAAGAGTCACTAAAAAGCTGCAGTTGATGGGGTGGGCTGAGTTGGCTGTGGGAGAAGTAGGGGTGGTGTGATCTGGGTTTTGCTTGGTTTATGGCATTGCTGTTCTGGCCCGAGGGTGCAGGACCATTGAAGTCCTGTGATTCAGGACTGTCAGGCTACTCCAAAGCCAGTGAAGGCAGTCAAAGACTCTCTAATGTAATGGGCTTTGCATCCAGCCTCAGGAGCACTGTACTGCTCTCTGCTCTCAAAAATGAGGGACTGTTTTTTCTATCACTGTACCATCTCTTCCAGGTTTTACTGTTGAGTTTTCTTAGCAAATATTCACTTGATTGATTTTACAAATAATACCTTATTTTATAGTGTCCGTGAACCCAGATGCTCTAAAACTGGTTTTTCAGGACCTACTGAAAACAGCAAATGACTTTCCATTGCCTTCAGAAGGTACTGGGTGCCCCTGTTCACTCCACACCATTACATTTTTCCTTAGCATTGCATGTTTCCTTGCTTGAAAAAGCAATCCAGGGCACCAGCAGATGCCAAGTGGACCTTTGGCAGGCCACTGCACACACCTCTGTAGTGAACACAGTTAGGTGGTAGACTGTGCTGATTCAGTGTCCTGCACAGAGATTTCAGATTTGTTTTATTACTATTTAGGCCACTAATTCCTGTAGGTTTAAACTGATCCCCTGTTCAGTACCCGGGGAGTATTGGTGGTGGACAGAGCAGAGCAGTAAGGTTCAGCAGGGAGTGCTGGTTTGGTGGCAGGGTGAGCATACCTGTCATCAGAGGATGAGGCTTTGGGGCTGCTGCTGTCTCACCTGAGACCAGGCAGTGCAGGCAGCCTCCACCCCTGTGCCTGGCCTGTTCCCAACACTGCTTGTTGGTTGTTTGCAGCATGCTCTCTGCATGATTCCTTCTTTCATCTTCTGTTGTTTTCCATCTTCAAGCTGTCCCGTGAGAGTGTTGGTTGCCCTCATTTCTTCCCACTTGCTCTTATCCCTCTTCCTCTCTGCTCCTCTTATCCTCCAGTCCTTTTTTCTCCCTCAGCCGTGTGCACATTGTCCCAACCTTAGCAGACATCAAAGAGATGTAAAGGATTGGATGTCCCTTTTGTAAGTCGATCACCTTGCCCTGTCACTGTGAATATTCATATGTCTCCAGGCTGCAGGCAGCCCTGGGGTGAAGGAGCACCTCCACTACCCGTGGGTCTGTGGTGCCAAATTTGAGCAGAGCTAACTGCTTTGGTTCAGTAATACCCTGCAGCAGGAGATTTTACAGGTTAATTCCAAACCACTGTGAAGAGTGGCACCTTTTTGTGCTGCGTGTTCACTGGCCTTTGATTCCCCCTCCTCCCCCAGTCCCGGGGCAGCAGCACACCCGTTATTTTCATGTCATTTTGGTGCCCATTTCTTGACTGCTTCTTGTCATATCATACTTTCCAGTCCAAGTTATTTCAGTTATTTCAGTCTTGATTTTTCTTTCCATTTCATTTTACTTTCCATTTCATTGGTGTAAAACTGTGCTTTGTCCCAGGTGTTGACCTCCAGCACACCCCACAGCAGCCCCTGTGGTGCAGCATTTGCACGTGTAAAGAGGTGCAAGAGCCAGGAAAGCAAAGCCGGGTCTGTGCAGGGGGGGAGCCGGTGCTGAGCTCTCATTGCTCCCCTTCCCCTGGGAGAGCAGAGTGCCCCCAGGGTCCTTGTCCCTGTCCTCCTCCTCTGCTGGCCTGGGGGGCTCAGCTGCCTCCTGGGGTCTGGGGATGCTCCCACCCTTTGCCTCCGTGTGCTCTCACATTGCAGCTGAGGTGGGAAGATCTGTCAGAATCTGATGAAACAATCACTGAACTGGGAATTGGATCAACTTGGGAATTTGAATTGCCCAAAGCCCAAGTGAGGTGATGGACAAATGGCAGGGAAGAACTGCTTCTGTTCGGCCATTGGAGCATGCAGCTGGCTCCCAGCCAGCAGGATGGTCACTACCTCGTGTCATTTACCAGGCTCCAAACACCTCAAATACATGAATAGTCATCAACTGCAGGCAGCGGCTCAGCTGCTGTAGCTGAATTTCAGCCGCAGCCAAGACAGGTGAGAAGTGAAGCTGAACTGACATCTCCATCTCCTAACGTGGGTGAGAGGTGACAGCAGAACCTGAGATCTGCTGTGAGATCAGAAGGATCCGAGGCCATGAGTGAAGATTAGGGCTTGGAACATCTTCTCTTACGTCAGTAAGCCTTGTTTATTGCAACCAGCCAGTTTGATTTCTTAATCCAAGAGCAGAGCCTTCTGGCATTGATCTTGTGGGATAATAAATGAAAGGATAATTCAGTGCAATGGGAACTTCTCAGTCAGCTCAAACAGATTCAACACCAGCACCGTGTGGTTTTCTGTGGAGGTGTAAGTATGTGGGTACCTGTTGCCTTTGCTCTCTTGCTGACAATACATAAGCCTAAGTAGGTCAAACAGGAACAATACTCAATTTTTAAAAGAGAACTATAAGCATTTCTAGTTTCTCTCTCACCCTCTCTTCTTTTTCTTTTCTTTTTTTTTTCCCCAGGACTTTAATCTTTTATATGAAGAAGCAAAGTATTACCAGCTGCAGCCAATGATTAAGGAACTTGAGCGATGGAAACAAGAGAAAGAACAAAGGAAACATTTCCAGCCTTGTGACTGCTTGGTTGTAAGAGTGACTCCAGATCTGGGGGAAAGAATTGCATTGAGCGGGGAGAAGGCTTTGATAGAAGAGATCTTCCCAGAGACCGGGGATGTCATGTGCAACTCGGTGAACGCGGGCTGGAACCAGGACCCCACCCACGTTATCAGGTTTCCCTTGAACGGATACTGCCGGTTGAACTCGGTGCAGGTAATCAATGGCCTTGCATGCTGCCTCAGCCCTTGCTGGGGTGCTTTTTTACTATGTCTTGTTCAATTATATGCAAATTATTTGCTTCTGCCCAATTACTTTCAGTGCTTATACTGCAAGGAAACGTTTTTCTGCCTGGTGAGATCACAGTCTTGCAGGTTTTCCTAGGTCTAAGCAGAAAAATACATTTAGATTTTGTGTATGTTAGTGCCATGCTGGCCTCATAATGGTGTTATACTGATAAATGCTAATTTTTTTCATCAATGTATAGCCTTTGGCAGGTTTTTTTTTTTCCTCCAAAGTGCCTCTAGGAAGAAAGAGAGAGTTCCAAAAACTACAAAAAAAATCTCCACACCATTTTATAGAAAATGCAACAATGTGTAAATGCATAATTTATGTCTCACTCATAATTAAATGATGGTGCCTGCGGGATGGACTTAAAAAAATTGATCTCTGCACTTCTTTTTTTTTTCAAAAGGATGTTCTATAAAAATTGCCCAGAGTATTTTAAACAAAAATGTATTTCATTTTATACTCAGAGTTTTGACATTAGGTTTAAAATTAAACATATGAAACAAAAGAAGGTAACTGGACAGATAGGTGGATGGCAGCAGGAATAAATACGTGGTCTGTGTTTAGGCAGCAGCCTGTGGGCAAGCAGTGCCATTTCTCAGGGATCACCAGCGCTGCAGCCAGAGCTCTGCTGCTGTGGCTGTCCTGGGGCTGTGGGGAGGAGCCAGGCCACGGGGCCCTGAACTTGGGCTTTAATTAACACGGCAGGACAGAGCTCTTGGTTTTCCTGTGTGTTCCTTTGGAATGTGCTGCAATTGCTCGTGTTACGGAACCTAGAGGGGAGGATTTGCCAAGCTGCCACCCTGTGCAGATGGGCTGTGGCAGCAGATGTGAGCTGGGCTCTGGGAAATGCCGTGGCTGTCCTGATAAACTCCCCAGTGGGCAAAAACCCACAGAAGAGCTGGTCCGTGGGCCAGGCTGGCTGGGGAGGGGCAGCAGCAAGAGAGGACAAGGGCCTGGAGCTGCTGTGCCTGTGTGGGTGTTACACATCAGGCTCAGGCAGCCAGGAGACATCTGCAGGAGAGCTGCAGTCACTGGGTATGGACAGGTGGGTGCAGTTATCAGTGACCCCCTGCACGGGCACTCACACCCCCTGCGCTTGGCTGGGTTTGGGTTCACGACTCCCAAGTTCTGTATGTGGTTGAACATCACCAGACTGTGGTTAGTTCTGCACAGCTCTCAGCAGTTTCACACTTGGCAAGGTTTGGGGTGGGTTTGGAGTGAGTTTGGGGTGGGTTTGACAGGGTTTGGGGTGGGGTGGTCAGAGGCAGCCCTGTTTGCTGGCAGTGGGACAGGGAGGTGTCTCCATTGCTGTGCTGGGAATGGAGGGAGCAGTTTAGCTCGGGTGAGTGGGAAAGGAAGAGCATTTGTGTGCCAGCCATGCTGTCCATGAGACCCTGTTAAATCACACAAGGAATTGGAGGGACTGAAACCACAAAGGGTCACAGTGAGCCGCTGACCAGCCCAGCACTGCCTGGCAGAGCTCTGGGTGCCTGCATGGTTGAGCACTCAGCTCTTTCATCCAGTGCTGTACCTGGTAGGATGCATGTGCTACATGTGCAGTAAAAGCTGAACACTAATTACTGTTATTATTTGAATGTATTTTGAATTCAGTCAAAATTCAGACAGAATCAAAGGGTCTCTTTGCAAGTTCATGTCGTGGAAAAAAAATCTGTCAAAGAGTCTACAGTATAAGTAATACTGTTAAATTACATCATTTTACTAAATTACATCATTTTACTATATAATTAATAGAAAGTGTTTTCAAACACTTTCTGGAAAATGATGCATTTCTGAGACCAAAGGCTGATGTAATCAGCAGCTAATTAGCATTGGCTCTGATGAACTCTGGTCAGCACACAGGCACTGTTCTTCCACCTCCAAGGATTTTTTTGGCAAAACAACATTAAGTCAAAAGTTGGAAGTACAGTGAGGCACATGCACAGACTTAAGGGAGATGGGTAGTGGTTGGAAGAGGAGAATTGCTTGCAAAGAATCCCAAAGAGCAACACAGGAAGCCTGTCTGCTGTTTGCTGAGGTGATGCATTCTGTCTCCCTATGCCCTGCTCAGTGTATTTGGTAGCACAATTGCAATATTTATACATCTTTTTCTATATTTGAAAAATATTTTAATTACATGCTTTATATCAAGAACTGTGCATGTAAAAGAACATCAACACCTAACAGGCAAAAAAATACAGTAAGCCTTAATTTTACACCCATTTGTAATTATATATAGGTATAGGTTTTTTCAGCTCCTTGCAATAGGTTCTGGTGGGAATCATGAATTTACCTTAGAGAAAATTCTGTGATGCTTGTGAATGTTGCACATTAAGTCTTCATAATTAAGAATGTATTTGTTAATATTCTGCAAAATTTAAATGAAATGCACTAAGTGAAAGGATCAGGTTTCCATTTGGAAAACCTTCCAACAGAATCAGATGTGGTTGGAATATTGGAAGACAGCATATATTAAATCTGAGCACAAATCCTCTATTTAATAATGTGCATGTGTCCTGTACATGGGAGAGTCACAGCTGAGACTCGGTTTTTGGCATATCCTCTTTGGAGATTTTCAGCAAAGCAGCTCTGATTTCAGCAAAGTAGCAGAGATACTTCTTTCCCCCTGTCTGATCTTACCTGCTGAAGAAATAATGTGTATAGAGTCAAATTCTCTGAATGGAATTTTGACCTGTCCATGTTCAAAATGCTGTCCAGTCTCATGCATGGAAGCACTAAAAGGAGCCTTTCTCCTAGACCTGAGCTCAGCTTCACCCAAGTGACACTTCAAACTGCAGTATTTAAACATCCTCAGCACTGTTTACAGGATTTGGCCTGTTCTGTTTCTTGCTGAGAAAATTGATGATCCCAAGGTTTTTAACACCAGATTATAGCCTGCAGTCTGGTCCTTCCAGCACGTACTGAGCAAAAATGAATCGCTTTGTTCGGTGCGTGGTGCTCTGAGGTGTAATGTCTATCTGGACTGGGTGTTTGCAGAGAGAGGCTCAGTGAAAAAAAAAATCCTGTGTTAACATCCAGCTTTCCATAGCTTTGGTCTGAGGCAAGCCAAGGGCACCCCCCCTGCTTGTTTTGTCTTACAAGTAAATTGATTTAAAAAACTTTTTAGCAAGGATTTTGAAGTCCCATCTCTCAGAAATCTTACCTGTCAATCCTCTGTTCACTATGCAGTTCAATGGGAGAAGCCTCCTTTCCCATGGCTGGGTTGTCTCTCATCTTCATCCTGTCAGGGCTGGGAGCAGTGATCACAATACAGGCAGAATATATTCCAGCCTGTGAAACAGCAGCTTGCTGATGTCTTATTCCTGCTTCCGTCTCAGACTCCTCCTGCCTTCCCCTCTGAGGAGGAACAGTGTTGGTGTCTGCACCCATTTCTGTCCTACAGACATTGCCCTACAGACTGCCCCCCACTACTGTCCTGCGACCATGTCCGTNTCTGTCCTACAGACATTGCCCTACAGACTGCCCCCCATTTCTGTCCTACAGACATTGCCCTACAGACTGTCCCCCATTTCTGTCCTACAGACATTGCCCTACAGACTGCCCCCCATTTCTGTCCTTTTTGCCCTGCATACAGCCTGGGCAAATAAGAGGGATGAAAACTTTGTTTCTCTATCTTAAATGTATTTTATTAACCCATTCTCCTGTCTTTTCTTCTCTCCCACTTCATTTTTCTTCCATACTCTGGTGTGCTTTTTTGATCTTTCAGTTCTACTACTTTCCTGCAGTGTAGGGTATGTAAAAATCAGGGCAAAAGTCAGGGAGATTTGGCAGATGTGACTTTCTGAGAATATTAAGTCCCTGTGTCCCAGGGCCAGGCAGAACTCCTCAGGCAAGTGGATTTTCAGCAGACTCGGCATGACTTAGGCAAAGCTCTGCTGGAGCAGCCTTTCCTTTGCTTGTCCTTTGAGCCAGGGTAGCAAGAGTAAAACGTTTTAGTTACCCCTGAGAAGCCAAACCCTGGATTAAATGCAGATGGATAACACAGGCAGCCCCTAAGGAGAGATCGAACGGATTAGAGGCAGCAAATGCTGCTGCCATGGTTTGCATTGCACTAGGACACCACCGTGGACACAGCTGTCCTTCCAAAATCATGTTTCTGGGAAAAGCAAGGCCAACACTCAGGCAGAAGAAATGGTGCACTGAGAAATGTATGGTGGCCTCCCGTGGGCCTGTGTGAGGTGAGGGCAGTGCTCTGGGGCAGGCACTGACGTGCTCACAGTGAAACTGAACACACACCAAACTCCTTCTGGAGCCTAAGCCCAGGAAAGTACCAGATGGATGTATTGCTTAGACACCTCTCTGGGATGAAGAACAACTCTGCAAAGGGCTTGGTCCAGGTTGCTGTGGGTGCAGAGGGGTGTCACACGGGGCTGGTGCTGCTGTGTCTGGGATATAATAAACCATGGGGTCACTTCCCTGCTCCTCATGCTGTCACAGTGGGAGCCACACTTTGGATGAGGCTCTTAGAGAACAGTACAGGCTGCTGTTCCTGGGTGGCATTTATCAGTAGAGAAAAACACAGCAACCATTTTTCCAGGCTGCTGCCCAGGACTCAGGAGAGCCGGAGTGGGTCCTGCATTGTGATCTGCCCAAGGTGGATCTGGCATCTGCCCTCACCTGACTCTGGGATAAGCCTGCTGTGTCCTGCTCTGCTGGGAAGCCGAGTATCAACAGGCTCACACGTGAGAAATGGCCCCAGTGCCAGTGCCAAGATCAGGATATCCTGAGGAAATGTGCTGGGTGACAGTGTCAGAAATTAAAGTTGCCTCTGGGTTCTCTTAATTCATGCATCTAAATTGCACCAACTTTTCTTTAGGAGGAGAAAGAGAAAATACATCTTTGGCCAGTGCAGATTAACCTCTTTCTCAGGCCAGAACATTACCCTGTTGTCCATGTCCTGGCTCTGCATCCTGTCCCTGCCATGCTTTGCTCCCTTCCAGCGAGGGCGAACAGCTGTGATTTGCCACGAAGGTCTGGTGGATGTGTCATTCGAACTCCTAATACATTTTCATCTGCCAAGGAAGAGCTTCTTAGCCCCCCTTTCTCTCAGACTGTTCATATTACTAATGAATAATTGGCACTTTTTATTAGAACTTAAATCTGATGTTGCTTTCTATAAGCAGTGAGAGCATCAATATCACCACAGTCCAGTACTTTACTATATAATGTACTAAGCTGCTCTGCAGAGTGCTTATTTCTTTGATTAATTTTTGTTTTCTGCTGAGGTTTGCTGAGAGCGAGACTTTAATCACAGTACAGTCATTTAACAATAAGTTATAGAATTATAGCTGAATAATATTTATTCAATGAGGACTCGAAAGACTAAATCCATCATTTAGATCTGGTGCTTCCGAATGCTTTTATCACTAAAATTTGCTAAATATTAATCTGATTTTTTTCCCCCTCCACATTGCAGGTGCTGGAAAGATTATTTCAGAAGGGATTTAACGTGGCAGCTTCCTGTGGCGGTGGGGTGGATTCCTCCCAGTTCAGCGAATACGTGCTGTGTCGCGAAGACAGACGACCACAACCCACCCCAACAATCAGAATAAAACAGGAGCCCCTGGACTAGACCCTCCCCATGCCCCCTTTGTAACCGTAGAAGTGTTTAATAGTCCCTTATGTGAAACACTAAGGATTTGCAAAACAGTATTAGCAAACAGATTTTGACTTTATGTTGCCAATTAGTGGTATTCTGAAACTACCTGTCACATAGCCAGCCACGAAATGCATTTGAAAACCAGTTGTGTGTTGTTCACGGTGGAGTTCCTGAGCACACTCAGCGTGGCAGGGCTGGGATGTACTTTGGGCTGACCAGCAGTGGTGTGGAACAGGCAGAGCTTTGGAAACCCTGGCCCTGGACTGGACTTCTGCAGCAAGAGCCATGGAAGCAGTGGAACTGACCAGCAGGAGCCCAGGGACACCCCAGAGCTGCGCCGCCGGGACAGGGGCGTCTGCGGGAGGAAGAACCCTAAAAACTGCACTGAGAACCTTCCCTGACTGCTGCCCCTCCTCCATATCAGATGTGCTTTACACCCCCAGCATCACGGTCACCTGGTGATTGTACTCACCCACATGAGCAAATGGCTTATTTTTATACTACATTTCCAACTGAGGTCTCTCTGTGTGAACAGGATCCAGAACCAGAAAAGGACTGATTCATAGTCATTGGTGCTCAGTACTTAACCCCCCCTCAGAAGCCAAACAAAACAAGTGACAAGAAATTAGACAGGCCCACTTATGGCAATATTTGCAACAGTAGGGATCTGGAAGCACAAAATAAAATGCCATCAGCCATCACATGAGGGTCAAATACCCCACGTGGAGCTGTAGCTCTTCTAACGCCGATCTTGTTTTGACACAGCTGTTAAGTTTTGCATCATCAAAGAAGCGTGGTTCTACCAAGCAAGCCACCCCTTGTTAATCATTTACTAACCATGTTAGAAGCCCACATTTAGCAGGAAAGTTTAAGAATTTTGGACAAGCCCACTCTCTATGGGTCTGGAATTCTTGCAAAGAGTTGTTAAAACCCTGTATTGCCATTGCCAGATGAAAGCAGGCCGCCTTCAGTTTAAATTGTCTTATTATTTTAAATTATTATTAAAATTTGAATTCTGTAGCTGCCCTCTACCTGTGTAACTTTCTCTGTAACAAAGTCAGGGGTCTGTCTGCAGGAGGGTCCTGCTTCTGCCAGGACTTGGCACTGACTCACAGGGCTTTCTAACTCAGGAGACAGCACCGTGTTTGCAGGTGCAAGGTTATAAATAGTGTTCTGCTAAATCCTGTTTATTGCTGTTTAGCATGATTGGGTCCTCAATCACTAATTCATGTGTTAATCACAATTTAGTTTCTCCCACGTTAATTTATAGAATACTGTTGTAGATGCTGAATTTTAATTAAGCTCTTTTTAGATGCATAAATATGGCCATATGGAACAAGGGACAGAGTATTAAGTGGTCAACAGTTCTTAATGCAAATTGATTGCAATCAGGCAAAATTTAAAAGTCATGTTTAAGACTGGTATTTTCAAAAGCAACGAGCTGTACTGACTATCCAAGGTAAAATCTAGGCAGGGGTCTAATTTTTGGAAAAGGGCTGGATACCTGTCCATGGAAAATCAGACCTCTGCAGGTTTTCTCACCTTGGTCACCCAACTCGGAAATCCCTAATGGCAATCCTGGCCGGTTGGCCTGCTACCTTAGCAGAACAGTTGAGCAAATCTGTCTACTTTAAGAGTTGTAAAGTTATTTTATTTTGTGGTTTTATACTTGTACGACATTCTAAAGTTGCTAGGCATTGCCATATTTGAATATATGGCACAACATTCACCTTTGTATGTAAGATATCTGTAGAATTGTATATTATACATTTAATATTGTAAAGAACTTAACGTATAATTGTCATGTATTTGTGTATGCACATTTCTTATACAGTACTTCATGCCATAAACATTTCTGTAAAGTAAATGAACAAAAACAAGCACGTAGGGTGGAACACTCACTGTATCTCCCATGTTGTTTGAAAGAGGTGAGAATTTTTGATTGCGTCTTCTCCAGCCATTTGCTCCATTCAGCTTGATGTAGCCATGTCTTACAACAAGATAGAAGTGTTTTATTTATTACTTTCATACCTTTAAGTCCAAAGTATCCCTTCAATAATCCATTCAGGTTCTTGTTTTTATCGTGTATCCACTCCTGCCCTGCCCTCCGGCACGGGGTGAGCTGAGCACTTGTGGCAGCACCCCCTGTGCAGTTCTTACCTCTCAGCCAGGGAATAAAGGTGATATTGCATCCCAGGGGCCTGCTCCTGCCCCTGGTGCTCTCCCCAGGCAGCTCTGGGGAGCGCAGACTGGGATGGTGCTTTTACACATCTGTGGAACGTTGGAAGTATTTGTGGTTGGTTGGTTGGTTTTTCCTCAGTTTGGTGTTTACTGTATTTTTTTATGGCTCAATAAAGCAGCTCCCATCGTTGGGGCAGCTTTGCTGAGGTGGCATTGGAAAGGGTTCCAGGCTGCGCCAGCCGAGTTAAATGTGAACTTGAGATGGAAAGTTTAAACCATGACATCACAGCATTGACTGCAAAACAGCACAAAGGCAAGGAAGACATGTGGAAACAATCACTTTCTTAGAAGAAATATGCCTTTAAAAAAAAAAAAGTTAAGCTAGGACATGTTCTTTTAGTTAGTAACTTCAGGTCACTTATTTAAAGATTATTACGGTTTCATTTATATATTTTTTACTTATTTCCCTATATTTTTAGGCATCGATATCAGCAAAAACTGATTTGAATATTTACTTCTGGCCTTAAACCACAGCAACATAACTTAATGAAGAACTTTGCTCAGCATCAGTAGGATGTTTGAAAGCCCCACAGAACCCCAGTGAAGCTGTGGTGCGCAGCCAGCACACGTTTGCGTGGCGAAGGCCGAGAAGCAAAGCACAGCCTGGTTTTTCACCTAATTCCATTGAGCAAAACTGTTCTGATTCGCTGTTGCTGAGCACTGGCCCCGTGCTTGACAAGCACGAGGCTTCACAAGCACTTTGTGTCCAGGCTGTCACAGCTCCAGTGGCAGACAGAAAGTGAAAGAGAATGTTCTGTTGTGCTTGTTGGACTCCTCGCTCCCGAGAAAGCCACTGCTGAGTGCATCCATTCTCTGTACTGATGGCACCGAGGTTTGTTGACAATTTTATTAGATGTTTCACAAAGGATAAGAATCAGCACAACAAAACATTGAAGTATTTGGTTTTAATATTTGTTTGTGGGTATTCTGTTAATATTTTAATGCAAAATGTTTCTGACCAGTGCTTAAGAACTACAAGACAATGTGAAATTCATGTTTGATAAATTAATACTATGTCACTCGATGTGTTACTTTAGTAAATTGTTTTATTTCTTTACAAAATAAGTACAAATAAGGGAGTATGTTTTCACACAAATTGGGGGTATTTACCAGTATGTACAGAAATCGTCAAAATAACGTAACTCTAATAAACACAAGGCCTTTATAAACAATATGTACAAATTATCAATACATTTAAAACATAACTTTACATTTCCTGGCCTTAAATACCTTATGAATAATCTTTTGGTTAAATAGCAGCGGTATAAATTTTCTTCTGCTTTTCATAAACCTTAAAAAATAATTAAAACCTTTGTTTTTAAAACTATTGGACAAATAGTTCTATTTGTGCTTTCGCTATGGTTTCCCATCAAAAAAAATATTGCCTCAAAAAAGTGGCAAGCGTAACAGTAAAAACAGAGAAGATAAATAAGCAAATGTCTCCCTTCCGTGGTGACTGTAACACTGTTAACTCTGCAGCACAGCTCGTGCCCTGCCTGTTCATGTCCTACTCGATCCCCATTTCTCAGGCTCACACCGACGGCACTCGGCTTCCGTGTGTGCCCAAATTCTGCTTCAGCAAAACGTTTGAAAGGCATTCCCCCACCTTTAGGTACTTACAGCTGCTCCTTATGCTTAAAGCCACGTGCCTGCTCAGGAGCCTCTCCGGGCTGCAGCCTTGGTGTCCAAGGTGTCCTCACTGCAGGTGGCACTGGGCTGGAGGGCTCACCTGCTCTCCCCACTCCAGGAACGGAAGCGGCCCCCAAAAACCTTTACAGCAACTTTAAAAATCCATATAGAATACTCTAAAATCTTTACTGAACAATATTCTCTTTTAAAACCACCATTAAACCATACTCTTTGCAATAAATAAATTAACTTTTTTTTTTTTTTAGAAAATAAAACCCAACTTTGAATCTTGTTACTAACCAGCTGCTACAAATGCGCAAAAGGTTGATGGGATTCAGAAAACAACCAGAAGCAAGTCAAGGTAACTCAGCTGAGACCCCACACACAGATTTCATACACTTAAGATTTGGTTCAGCAAATGGCTCAGGAAATGAGCTGTGCAGTAAAAGCAAAAATCCTAAATATATAAAATTTGTGGGAGTGTGCAGTGGCTAGTCTCTTGGCTGTGCAAAAAATTGCCATTACAACTAAGTTAAATAGCAACAGGTATCACCATGGTTAGTGAGACAGTGCTAGTAAACTGAAAACAAAACAAGCCCAGCACCATGAGTGAACACTCAGATGAACACCAAGGCTGGGACCCACTCCTGTGAACCTGTGCCAGGCCTGGCCAGGAGATGGTTTAGGTGAGCCGTTGCATTTGTGTAACTTCAACACCAGCTATTTCAGCCTTACCTAAAATGGCCAAATGAAGCAAGACTTCGATGCTGATTTTATTTGTGGACTTAACATTTTAAAACCTTTTGCACATTTTTTTTGTGGTTTTTATATATATATATATATATTTTACATAGAGGGAATTTATTGCATGTGTCTGACAGTTTTCCAAAACAAAATTACTGGAACATTGACTTCTGAAAAAAATAGAAGGCACATTAAAATGACAGCTTTCAATGCAAGTTGAGCTTCTGTGGAGCAATCCGTCTGACTGTTGGCTTTATTTAAGCAGAGCTCGGTAGAGCAGGAGGGAATGGCTCATTTCTCGCTCCTGTTCCATGTAGAAGATGAAGTCCCTGAGGTTGACTCGTGTGATTTTCTGCCGGGGGTACTGCCGGGGGGACGCCGTGCCCAGCCCGGCCTGGCTGCCCCCACACACCCCCACGCCCTGCAAGAGAACAGCCACAGCTGAGGCCTGCAGCAGCCAAGGGGCCCTCCTCTCAGCACTGGGGGCTTTTCAGCAGCTTCACTGGATCATTATGAGCCTCATCCTGAACACATTACAGGAGGGGTTTTTTACTGCTGTTACTTTTTCTATTCATCTGAATCTCACCGAGTTAACGCGAGTAAAGGCCTCAAGTGCAAACATGTGAGGCTAAACCTTGCTCACTTACAATTCAGGACAAGTCCATCCTGCTACAGTCATGTTCACTGTAGGCATATTTGACCAGTTTAAATTCAGGATTAATTCTTTTAAGAACAAAACTATTTTCAGCAGATAAAGCCATTAATGTATCAAATGTGTGCGGGATTCTGCTGCTCATCCAAGGACTGGGAACAAGTGAGTGGCAAATTGGGAGTCCCCACGGGGACCCCAGTTCTCTCCTCTGGGTCTGCTGAAGAGAAGGGCTCAGTGTGGGGAGATACTCAGCAAACAATCAAAAAATCAAATGAAAAAATCACAAAGACTCAGACATCGGGTGATGATAAACAAACATTAGTATACTTGTTTCGACAGCTAGGTTAAATAATTATGTATTTTTTTAATTGGTTCATTGGTACTGAATTACTGAATACCTCATCCTGGCTTTGTGTATAGAGAGAAAATTCTTAAAATGGGCCTGAGAACACTGTGATCGGAATATTTAGAAAAGGAAAGGACGTAATTACAGCCCCTGCAGTCTCATCAAGTTTAAACTGAAACCTGATGCACACACGTTCACTCGTTTTTTCATCCATAGGAGTCCATTGTTTTTATTAATTCCAATTGGTTTGTAGCAAAATAAAGTGCTCTAACTTAGAAAAATAGGTTTTAATCTCTGAAAGGATTTAAGCTAATTTTCAAACCTCTTCAGACATCTGGTAAATTTTTCAATACTTTCAATATCCCAAATTTACTTACTGCTGCTCAAACCTACCTTTCTTTCCCCAGGAAATACTTATTCTACGATCTTGACTCCAGACATTAAGAACACAGTTAAGGGTAATTTTACTACTGAAAGGTTGTAGGGGAAACATATGTGGTCTGCTGAGAGCAAGGCATGGCACTGTTTCCCTTTGTCCACCACAGTCAGTGTGACTCCTTGCAGAACTGTTTCTCCCTTACCTGCTTTTTCAATTACAGCAGTGGGGCAAAAATCCTGTTCTGTGACCACAAACACAAAAGGCTTAGTGGAGTACAATGTATGTAGCTCAGCTTGCAGGGAATAGAGGGAGAAGCCCACAACCTTTGGGCACCCGGAGCATTTGAGCCAAGAGATTCTGCTCTCCAGTATTTGCTGCTTTTGTTAATTAACTGATTGAGCACTGAACCTCACTGCTCACAGGAAATGCAGCTGCAAGGGCTGCTCATCCATGCTGGAGCCAGACACATGCCCAGTACATAATCCATGTATTCAGCAGTGCTTCGAGTTCAGACCTTAACCCAAGAAACACTTCACATTACTTAAAGAAACAAAATCATTCAAACCTGTCTTCTACAGGCTGGATCACCCTGACCTGCCTCTCCCTGCACTCCGACCATGCACCCACTCTGCCAGGGCTGTGCCCGCTGTTTCTAAGTCCTTAAGAAACCACTGTGTGCGTATTTATTTTAAATCAAGCTGACTCAAAAAAATACTTCTTCTCTGTTTCCCTGATGGTGCATGTCTCCCCTGCCCACAGCACTTATTTCAGATTCATGCTGACCACATGACCTGTGACAAAAACACTTGTAAGGAATGTGGCCACCTTAAACTCATTGGAAACTGTCCATAGCACTCCAGACTGGGAGCATCCTACACACACTTACCAAACAGTCAGAGAAAAGCCGCATAGTTTAAAAATTTTTTCTTTATACTAAATTATTTCTTGAGTCAGTTGAGTTACATTTACAGCAAGTAACTGCTATTTGGACAGAGTAGTTGGAATGAAGATGTGCCAAGTCATATTCATTGCATTTATCAGTAGAGATACTGCACTTCAACAAAGGAAGAGCATATCCTTAACTAGCACCAGGCTGTGCACATTTGTAACCACACTCGTGAGCCCAGCAGTTACCTGATCATGTTCTGGAGTTGTTTTACAAGGTGAAAAATAATCATAAGATTATTTTAGAAATACAGAAGCACATCTGTAAGCTGACAGAACAGTAATTTATATGTGTCAATATGATCACTAATTTAAATTAAAACCCAGTTTTGGTAGTGCATTGTGCTCAAAATTATTTTGCAGCTACTATATAAAAAAAGTAGACTCCTAAATGCCATAGTTATTTAATTGCATACCTAAATTAAAGTACAGTTGAAAATAATGGCCAAGAATAGTGGAATTGAAGTAATTCAAAATTTTCTCAAGAAAAATCATATTTTTTATCAGCATGACAGATTTTTCATCAACCCAAACAAGCCCCTATGTTGTCTGTATCTATGGTAACTAATCAGTTACACAGATAAAAGCTCTAATAAAAGAATAAATGGTTGTAAATTGTTTACCTCCTTTATTTCCTGGCCTGCCAAACACAAGCTATTCCCAAATCCTACACACTCAAATACACATCAATGGTAGTTTTTGTATCAGCGAACTTCTAGTTATAATTTCAGAAAAACTTCCTGATGTTCCAGACCAGAAAAACCCCATGTAATTTATATATGAACTCTCTGCCTCTTCATTTTGAGATGGCTTCCAAACACGAGTTACAGCAACTTCCTACCCCCTTCCCTCCCGGCCTCTCCTGTCCCCACTGCCTCTCCTGCCCTGCTCCTTCAGTCCTTTCTTGTGACACACCTGGGGACTGGGGACATGGCAGCTGCACATGCCACAGCCCAGCACTCAGCAGAGAGCAAACACGTTCTCCTGGGCTCTCCTTGCAGGGCTCCAGGGGCTGGGGAGCACCTGAGATGCCCCCCAGCTCCTGCTCCCGGCCAGGGCTGAAGAGAAAATCAATTCATGGAAAATCACAGACAGGAATTTGTAACCCTGCCATGGTGCCGTGCTCTGGGTTAACCTGTAATCCCAGACCCGCTGAGACAGTCACAGCCTGTCTGCCTGAACAGCTTTACTGCACTTCAGCCCCGTGAGCTGATGGGGATAGAGCTCACAGCATTCCAAATAACAGTGCTGGACTGACAAGCTTAATTCAACTGCTGGAAGCTACCTAGCCTGAAATTATGGCTTCAGAAGAATCAGAGTAGCTACTCGTTCAGTATGCACACTTTGAAGCAATTCTGAATTTATGTTAGACGTGACACAAGATTTGGGCCACCTTTCTCAGCCTGTTTGCTATTTTCATGATTTTCCTCTATGAGGAAACTCATGCTGTTTGCAAAGGGAAATATAAACGGTTCAGAATAAAATACTGACCAAAGATTTGGTATATCAGTAGTTAAATATACAACAGTCTGCCACAGAAACAAACCTCTCTGAATGATAGGGAGGCTACACCAAGCCCTGTGCACAGAGAGGCCAGCAAAGCCTCATCTGTGTCCCAGTTCTCTGGCACTACTGACCACAGCAAACACAGCTCCTCTACAGCACATGCATCACCTCTCCTCTCTCCAGGAGCACTCTGTGCCCTTCACCAACCACCGAGTGCCTCTCAAACCTGCACCCATCCCAAAACTCTGTCGGAGCTACTCCACAGTGGGCTCCTGTCCCAGGCTCAGGTGACACAGGTGTGTCCCCCCTGTCCTTGGCCCCCAGGGCTGTGTGGCCCCAAGCCAGGTGTGCCCCAGAGCTGACGGTGCAGCCTGTTCCTCCTGAGAGCCAGCCAGCCTCTCTTTGCTGGACCCAAGCCAACAGCTCCCAAAGCAGCTGCAGGGACTGAAAAGCTCAAGCTCCCTCCTACCTCTGTCCTCCTTCTGCAGGGCCCCAACACCCAATTTGATCCCTAAGGTTCCCCAAAGTTTAAAGGCCGCCCGAAAAGGGGACTGAGGCAGACACATCTCTTCCAAAATGATCTCATTCCAAAATGGGCAAACTCACCCACTGCTCTCAAAGGAGTAGTGTCTTTGTGAATTAAATTACAATAGTTAAAGCAGCAGGTGGATGGAAATCAAAGTGTGTAAGTCCCAAAAATGTGCTGTTCCCTGCTCGAGATAGAAGGGCTTCCACAGAAGAAAGCAAATGTAATATAACCTACACTTATTTTTATAACAATGTTGAACAATTAATTGTTCAATTAATTGTTTGGGCTTTTTTCTTCACAAACCTGCATCCCTTCAACTTTGAATTACAGAACCATGGAAATACAGTACAATATTCCTGCCAGGGAACAGAAAGATAAGGGCAAGTAGAAGATTGCATTTAATATTTCATCCATCCTTCCTTCACCAGAAAACAATTCAGCGCTGACATCTCTGCTTTGAACAGAGTCTTGATCTGCGGCTATTGCTTCTCTGTGAGCCAGAGACAAGGCAATAATGATAAAAGATCCGCTGGGTTTCTTCCCAGGCTACATGGCACATCCTTGTGGCAGACTTCACTTCAAGCCAAAGTCTGAAAGTGGGAATCACACAGCAACAATTCAAAGCCCAGCTATAGAGTAAAATACACCAGGAATTTTGTCTCTCCAAGCTGCATGCACTGCAGAGGAGTGGGAAGATAAGGTATCTATTAGTCTGCTCTTATGAATAAGAGGTCTTAAATCACAAGAAACATTCTGGAGATATTCTGCAGCAATTATGTTTTTACTTGCATAAAATGTTATTAGATCTTTGGCTGAGAGGCACATGAAAAACAGGTATAATACTATGTATGATTAGCTGTCCCACATAAATTAGGGTTTAATTCAATACCTACTGAGGCTAATAGTAATGATTTCACTGAAATGTCCTAAAATTAAGATGACTCTAAAGTACAGAAATGTAATAACTGTTCATCAGCACCTCAAAGATTAACAATACTATATGAAATATAATTATATCTACAAAAATACCATGTATCCTCATATGTGCAACATCATGGCTCTACAGCGTCTTTAGAAAGGTTCATCACCAAAAGCCATCATTGAGGCCTTCAGATGAGCAGCGTTTTCAGGGAGGATTAGTTCCATGCTTCCTTCAGAAGCTGGTTATTTTCATTTGCCAACATTTTTACCCTGTACTATTTTAGTGCAACTGTTCCTACAGACTGTTTTGGCACCCGTTCCCTTGCTACACCCTCCTGGATGCAAATGCATCTCCTTTCCCCTGGGCACATAAACACACACCTCGCCCTGCAGACAAACATCAGAAAAACTGATTTGCACAAGTACTTACAAGTACTTCAAATACCAACACAATTGCAACATTTCAAAGACAGCATGCAGTAATTTTTAAATTAAGAAATAATAAGAGGAAGGTAAATCAAACTAAGTCATGGATACCGTGAAAATTTTTTCTTCAGATGTGATCATTTCAGTTTATAATTACCTGATGTTATTTGAACCAAAGAAATGGGCTGCCATTACAAGCAGAAGATTTTATATGTACCTGCTCCTTGCCTTTATTACATTACGCCAAGTCACATATGCAAGTACTATTATAATAAAAAACCTGCTTGGTAAAGCAGCATCAAACCAAAATCTTGAGGGAATTGGGCATCTATTCCAATCTCACTGCTAATTGCTCCCTCTAAGACAGCATTTCCCTCCCAGCTGAATGAGAGCAGGGGCAAAAAGCAGGTTATAAGGCACTTCAGTGGGAAACTGTCTGGGAAGAAGAGGAGTCTGCCCCAATGCCAACAAATAATGAGATGAAGTGTAAGGCAGCTTTGGGCTATGACATTTACTTGCTCAGAAGAGATGGGTGTTCAGTACCCAGTCCTCAATAGGTCACTCTAGGTAGGAACCAGACTGCAACTAATTTTCACTCCTTAATCAATGTATCTATGCAGTGTCTGAATAATCACTGCATTGATGTGAAGCAGAAAAACTCAGGTTTTTGAGAGAAGCCCTGCATTCTGCAGAGACCTCTGACCTTTTCAAGATCTTTTGGTACCCCTACTGCCCATTTGGTGTCTGATAAGAACACAGTGCCTTGTATCCTCCAGCTCCTTGCAGCACACCCACAGCGGGCTGGTGGTGCAAGCTCTGGGTCCTCTCATTTCCTTTGTTCATGAACCTGCTCTTCAGAGCAGCTACGGGTCCTGCCAACATCTTTATCCACAAGCATCTCATACTCAACACAGCCCACTGCCTTACTTGGACTTAAAAGCAATGACAATTTCACCTGATTAAGAATTCTTAAGTTTGGGCTGCATTCTTGCCATGGTAATTATAAGTGGAATATTCTATTTATCCTGTTTCCATCATACAAGTATATTTTCATTTTGCCTGGAATGTTTCTCCTCGCATGCTTTCCAAATGTTTAATCAAGTGCTGCTCCCTTTGAAATACTAATCCTGCCAAAGTTTTTTATTGCTATTTTTCAAGCATTGTGGTGCTTTACCCTTCTCATCTTTCAATATTAACATAGGGGTTTTTTTTCCTTGTTTTCTGTTGTTTTGTTGAGGTTTTTTTGAGGATTTGCCTCTGCTGCTCCAGCCTAGTCACTCTGGTACATCCCTGCACTCTCTTACACTGGGAGTCAAGAAACATCAGACTTTGGGAGAAGCCCTACAGCCCAGCTTGCAGGATTCACATTTTCCTTGAGACATATTTGATTCCCATCTGAATTTTTTCTAATATCCTCGATATTAGTTTGAAACTATCTCAGGTTTATATAGTGAGTGGCCCTTCCCTTTCTAACCTGTATGACTGTGACTTTCATTAAATCAGAAACATAAAATAATTTAAATATTCTTGACATTCATCAATCTCTAGACACATATAACTCTATAACTTAGTTGTTTAAATATTTAATTAAAAGATACATAATTTCTATACAGTAAAGGCTGTTTTTTGGCCTGTCTCTTACTGAAGACACCCTGAGCAGAACGATGAGAGGGGACCAGGCTCATTTCACAGCAGGTTTTGTTGAGGAGAAGTCAGCACTCCCACGAGCATCACAACATCCCCTGCACATGTCCAGCTGAGACCCAGGGACCACACAGCTGCTCTGTGTCCTGCCAGCCCTGCCATGGGAGGGGGACAGGCAGGAGACAGAGAAAAGTATCCCAATCTTGAACACAAAATCACTTTCTCAGCTCTTGAGAGCATGAATTGCCCTCATTCATCTCAGCTGACTTTCCGTTCTTAAGCCTAATTATGATGTATAACACCCAGACTTTATAATAATTGTGTTTCCAGCTGTTGGCCATCCTACTCACTCCCAGCAACAGTGCAAGTGCCAATCAAGGGACATTATGCACCAGTTGCCAAACAAAGGACAGAAATACCCGCAGATCTACCAGCTCCTCAGGACTTTATTCCTGTGTTAAATCTGCTGGTGGATTAGTCACTCTCTGAACAGTGATCTAAACCTTTCCTTGTAATTATCACAGACTTCTCTGTGGATTGAGGGTAGTGCAGGGCTCTTACCCATACCCAGCCCATTAAACAAACCAAAAGAAAGCAGGCAATGCAGTTATCTCTGGACTGAGTGGCAATAAAATTAAGCCCTAAATGCTAATACCTTCAGCTTGCAGGATAAGCACCTTGCTGGAACACAGTCCAGTGTGCAGGAAACCAGACATTAACATTTGTAAATAAAAGGTGGAAGACAGCTAACACTCTGTTACTGCAAATATCATGGAATATATTTAAGGCTGGAATATAATTAAGTGAATTTCAGACATTAGGGAGAAATTATAGAGTCCAGCAGGGAGAAGTTACCAGATCATTCAGCCACTCAGTTCTTGATTTCTTCACATTTCTTACAGCTAAGTCTCACTTTTGGCTCTCTTTAAGTTAGTGGTTTGCTTGTTCCAAAAAAATTTTAAAAACTTAGATGGGCACAAAGAAGTCTCAGAAAAAAGGCTCCCAAAAGGAAACAAATTCCTGCAGGCATCAGTAACCTTAAACGAGCCCCACTGCCTGCACTGCTTCCCTTCCACACTACGAGCAGAGTCCCTTGCACAGGGACTCCCCCTGGTCACCAAGTGCTGTTTCCATCACACTCAAGTCCTTTTCCACCTTCCTGTCTCTCTCTCCCACACCAGGATCACTTCTCCAGGACTCAGAGCAGATCCACTTGGTGATCTGCATGTCTCCACCACTTCTGACTGCTCTGCATTAGAGCATTAGACTGCCTACCTAATCTGCCCCTAAACTTCCAAAACCAACCCTCTGCTTCATACTGTCCTCTAACCCTCTAAATCTCAATCCAGGTTTTTCGTCTCCCTCCATTATTAGACAAAAATAGACAGCCAAGCCTTGAGTAACAAGCAGACCATTTTAATTTATAAACACATTGCTGACAATTTCAACATTGCTCTAACCTTTAGAAACCTTGTAATCCCCTCTCACTTCAGAAATTCCCAAATCCTTATCATCCTCCAGCCCATTTCACCACAAAGCAAGCAGTCTTTTCAAGACACTTACATTCAACACAGCAACAACAAAGAACAAAACTTAAATTTCAAACTGAGCTGTTCGAAAAAATCCCAAACATACTTGTCTTTTGTAAAGTTAACCCTTTCACACATTCACAATTGTCCCAGATCCACCTCACTGCATAAACAGTGGCATTAAATGCATCACAAAAACTTTCCAAAAGATTCTTTAATCAACTCTATCTTGCCATAACAAAACGACTGGGTAATCCGTATCAATATCTATAAAGAATAAATGTCTTCAATCTATAGATGATCATGGAGGAGACCTAGTGATCCAGGAAATCATTTTTTTCAGATGTTCAAGCTCTACTCTTAGTCATCTCTAGCTTTTCACTTTTACTATGCTGATAGATTTGAACACCACTTAGATTACCTGAAGAAAATATTTAACAAGTAAATGTCACAACTATCACCACCTTTCCTTTATTAAAATCACCTCCAACATATATAGCTATTATTTAAATAAATTAAAAAGCAGGTAGTCAAAATCAAGTGCTCCAATACAAACAACTCTAATTAAAACAGACCTTAAAATATATTATAGAAATAAGTCTAAGCCAGACACAAAATCACCTGATCAACCATCTGATACACACTAAAGAGCTCTTACAGATGGGTCCTGACTATTGACAGTAACCAATGTATAAACTGACAGGTCTATCAGATCTAATTACTCCCAAAACAAAATAGATCTGAATATTATATTTAATAGAAGGTTGTAACTACAAAGGAAAAACCTTTACCAAAGCAGTGGCTCAAACCAGAGGCTCGTGATGTGGTATTTTTGGCTAAGTTAAACAAAAGGCAGCTGAGCTGGCACAACAACCCATGGCAGCAACGTGAGAACAGAGCAGATGCTGGGAGAAGGCACCCAGGCAGGCAAACACTGAGCACACACTGAGGGGATTACTGCAGTAATTACAGAGAGACAAGGGAAACAACAGCCTGGAATTCCAAGTGTGCTCCATAGCATGGAATGGTGCTACTGGCCTATTTTTACCATTGGCAGTAGGAGGGGAGGCAGAGCAGCTCCAGTAGGAGCAAGTGCATTATGATACAACACAACATGAGCATTATAAAATGCGAGATGAATCTCAAGCCCAGAGGCTCTTTAGCACCACTCCAAATCACAACTCTCTGCCTTCATTTTTCTTCTTTGCTACTATTCCACTTCTTCTCTCAGTACTTCTGACTTGATTAACCCTTTTTTCTCTTTCTTGTCTTCTACCTTCCTATATTCATGGTATCACACCAGCTTCCTTAAAAAGCGTCTGAGTACTATCAGTGGAGATTATAGATCAGCAGTCAGGTTTTCTGCCACTCTAACTCAGTGAAGCTCCAGTTGTTTCCAGTGAGAAATTTATCATTTCACTGGCACCTCAATCAGACAGCATGCTCTTTTGAATCTGGCCCGTTACAAAAATCATAAATCAAACTGTAACCTGTTTTTAATAGTCTGAATTAAAGTGCTGTGAATTCGTTTTTTTCTTCAAATACTTTCCCCAGAAATTCAAGTCTAACGAGCCCAAAACACTCTGTGAAACACAAACTTCATTTTTGTTTTCTGGGAATTAGAAAAGATGCAGGGAATTAGAAAAGATGCAGTTATGTGTTACACTTAATTTTTGGTATCCCTTTCCGGAACGGTGAGTTCTGGTGTTTGGTTTAACAAACTACATCTCTTTAACCTGGCCTGAAATTATGAAATCAATTTTTTTTTTTTGTGCCTTTCTACAACTCTGTGCTAGGATCCTTGATCTTTCCACACTGTACACATAATGTGCTACCTGAACGCGTGCAGCAGCAACATATGGTACAGTAGGTTATAACTATTTTACCATCTGTTGTAGCTGAACTCTAACCTCAATAATCCCAGATCAGCTTTTCCTGTTAACTGCCACAGCTCTTAGATCTTGGCTTCTACTTACTCTTTTAAAATTAAATTGCAGCAAAATGCACGGCCAGATCATAGACTGCTCTTCAGAAGCTTCCACTGCTCCCCAGGTGACTTCATTTGGCCAGGGTCTTAAACAAATTATGCCTTCAGAGCTACAAGCCTTCTTTTTTCTTCAGTGAAAAAGATAAATCAGTAACTGGAACATTCTTCATTCTGAAAAATCTTACTCAAGATCCCACAGTATCCTTTACATACTCATTTCCAAAGCACTTTGTTTCCATTATGCTCCTATTTAGAAAAGGGCATGCCCTTCAGTGGGACTACAGCAGCTTCCAGATTCCATTCTTTCCAGGAGCAAACTTCAGGGCTGTCCCTGTCTAACCACCTCCCACTACGAGCCTAATTCAGCTCTTCCCCAAACAGCACCATCACTATAACCCCTTACTGCCTTCCTACTCTGTGTGCCCATAAAACCCAAGCAGCAGCATCACAGTGAACAATAAAATGTTAATTTTATTGCAATAAATCTAATTCTATCCAAAGTTCAGGAAACTGGACAGATTCTGTAAACTTGGAGAAGACATTTGAAACTTTTATTACTATTAGGGTTTGTTGGTTCTGTGTTTTGTTTTGGTGTTTTATTGTTTTATTTTGTTTTACTTTTAAGACTTGCATCTCATGTCATCAAGTTCTATTTCATATAGATGTTGGAATTTGAAAGTATGCTCTCATTCCAGCTAGAAAGCTCATCTAGTGGACAGCCTTCAAATTTTAAGTCTGCTTCATTTACAAAAACTTCGAAAATAGCTACATAGTAATTAAAATCCATAAAAGACTGTGGCTTTGGTATAATTTATAAATACCCATGCAAAACTACTACATACACACAGACATATGGAAAACAAAAAAATATTTTTTATGGAGACTAATCATGGCCACAAGAATATGCCCCTCTATTTTTTACTACAGTACTTGACAATACCAGTTCTTATGGATGATGAAATTGAAGAATCAAAGACAATTATCATCAATTACTATTTTACAATATCCATATTCAACTCAAAACAGTAAATCATAACAGCTCAGTAAACTTCTCTGACTCATTATCAACTGAACCAGACTGTAATGCCTACACAATGAAAACTACATTTGTAAAATAATATCTCTGTAAAATTATTCAACTTTTATAATCAGTTTAATGCCTTCTCATTAAAAGTATTTGTATCTTCTCCATTTTGAATACCACATCTTGAGTACAAACGTTGCTTCCTTTTGGATTCCTGTTTAGTATCTGAACAAAAGCGAAATTCGATTTTTTGAATGTGTGAAGAAATCAGTTCGTGAGATATAATTTTGCTTTTTCACACATGAGCAGTTTAAATATGTTATTCAATGTTATCTTGAGGCACAAACATAAGGCATGGAGGTTAGAGAAGTCAAAACTACATACTAGTCTGTTACCTCAAATGTCTTCCAAACCACGCAGCTGAAGAATGTAATGGAATCTATGGTTTAATTAAAGAATATTGACTTTAATTGTAACCTGGGTCCTATTGCACAGATGGTATACAGTGCCTATACAAATATACAGAGTCCCTAAATATACAATGCCACATGAGTTTTCCAACCAAACAAATGGATCTATATCCTATAGCTCTACTTGGGGGAAGAGAGTAGCACTTGGTTTCTTTTGGAATCTATGCTAAAACAGCCTCTTCCTCCATCCCCCCTCCAACCCCCCCACTATGCAAGGGAGCTGTAGTAGCTGTCATGGTTAACAACTGGACTTCACTTTTCTCCCCCAAATACAGGACGACATCGGCTCTGCCCTCCCCCACCAATTCTTCTTTGCATTCAAAATATTTCCACCTCTGCATAAAAATGACTTTTTTATTATGCAGTTTCACAGACTTTCCTAGGTGGCACCCCAGGAGCATAATCCTGATTCACAGAACAAAACCATCTAATTACCCCAGCTGCATAATTCATTGGCCCATGAGCAGGAGTTGGCCAACCCATGATCTTATCTGACAGACTCCCGGGAGCACCTGTGGGGATCTCCGGAGAGGCACGGGCAGGGCCAAGACCTCCTTGGGCGTCTTGGGGTGGCCAAGGGGAAGGAGACAAAGGAGAGGAGCCATCCTGCAGCCTGGACCTTGGGCTCTGCAGGCAGGCAGCCCTGCCTTTGTCTGCTCAGCCTGGCTGCGGCTCAATCAGTGAAGGAGAGGTTTCTTGCAGCTGTGATTCTCCACAGCCACACTGCAATGAGCCAACACTTAACTGCAAGGAAAACACTTGAACTGGAAATACTCACAGTATATACTACAGGTTTACTTCAGTCTCATTCAGAGGCAAGACTGTAATTTGAAAATCAGACATTGCTCAGATGACAGAAACAAAACACAGTTATTCCTTACTTTGCATTTATTTTTTCTATCATGCTGATGAAAAGCTCTCAGTATTCTGGCAAAATTCCCAACAGAAACTTTTTTAGACACTGTCTTTAGAGAATTGCAGCAAGTCCTTTTATTACTGCTTGTTTGTTTTAATTTAGCAGAGCTGCTCTCAAGTTCCATCTAACCTTTGAAAAACAGCATCCTGTTTGTTTTCATGATCAGGTATCTGCCATTCACTGAATCACAAATGAAGATGAGCCCTGGACCACTCCTGGTGCCAGTTGGCAAAATACCCCATGTCTCAGGTGAATTTCAAATGTAGAATATTGATATTTAAAAGAACTATGAATTGGGTTCTAGTGTGTAACATTTTACCTTACAATAAAGACTAAGCTGGAAAACATTTCAATTCTCAACAATGTTTTCATCCTGCATTATAACAAACATGAGTGGCAGAGAGACTTGTCAGCCCAGTGGTTAAGGCACTATTCATCTTTCATCTCCTAGATCTGGGCTGCAACCACTCAGCAATAGACTCACTTTCTCACTAGAAATGTCATCTCGGAGCTGAGAAACCTTCTTGACAAATATGTTTTTGAAACAGATGTATTTTTGCTAAACATTCTGTCTTTGACAAAAATGTATTTTGACAGAGGAAGTTTCATAGCAATTTTTTTTTTCACCGGCTCTAATAACAACGTAGACTTTTAGGGCCTGACTGGGGAAAGCTGCTCAGACTCTGCCTTGCTGATTGAGGTAAGGCCTCGCTGGCTGGAGCAATGACCACTGCTGGAACCACCCCGATGGATATCTATGAAATCCATGTCGATTGGCCACAGCTCTGTCCCCATTTACCACTGCTTACCCTGAAACAGCGAGCTGCAGGCATCCAGCCCACTGTGGCATTCATGGGACATGAACTTGTCTCATCCTCCTCAGCAGCTCTTCACAGCCTTGTCTGAACACTACTTGTGTACTTAAGTAGTAATTAACAACATAAATGTTTAGAATAAACAGTAAGGACAGGGCATTTGAAAAAAGAGTTAACAGATGTCCTTAACATTGCTGCTGGCCTAATAACGTTTCTGCAGTAATTTATTTGATGTGGAGTTTATTTAGCTGCTGCAAACATGCAGGGTTATAATAATCATAAGCAGGTTGCATTAAGCACAATACGACTTGGGTGTGTAACACAGTGTTAAAAATAATCCCAGAAACTCTATGCCTTGAAGATATTAGATGTGCAGTATCTTCTACAACCTGATTGCGAAAAGCTTGCCAGAAAGCACCTTTCAGACTTGAAAAAAAAATACTAAAAGAAATATAAAATCCAAGACTTCTTTTACAGATAATTTTGCCTATAGTTTGGGATAGCAAGCATTAAATTCAAACATGAAATCCTGGCATACTTCAGTAAGCTATCAGCACAGTAGTGCTGCCTTTTTTTCCTTTGAAAAATGAAAGAATTAAATTCAAAACAAACAACTTCAATTTAACACCAAACTACAGGATAACCAATCTTAAAAATGTCAAATTGTAATGGATCTTAATACCCATATAAAACACAAAAATAGTGGCATTGTTCCTTGGTAATGCATAGCAACCTTACAGAATTTCAGTGAAGGAGAAAGAAGGGAAAAACACCTTATTACTTCTAACTCCTGCGAGCCATTTTGGTCTCCAAAGGTTTTAGACCGCCTCGGGCCATGTGTCTGCAGTGTTTCGGGAAATGACTTGCCTTCGCACGAACACTGCTATGTTCTGCAGCACTGCTGCCCCCCAGCATCCCCGCTCCATTTCTAGTTAACTCTTCCTTACCTGTATCAGCCTTCCCCCCCCACTTCTCTTTTGCAGCAAGATTCTAGAAAGGTTCTGCTTAGGGAAAAAAAAAAACCAACAAACCCACAAAAGACTCTCCTCACAAAAACGCAAACCAAAACCCCTCTGCTTTTTCTGACAAGTTTTCTCAGAAAGACACAGGACCGGAACTTAACTCTATAAACCTTTGAGAGAAAAAGGAAATCAATTTGAAAGTAAAATATTTGGCAACACAACTAGTTCAGCTAACCATCGCCACGGAGCTTTGAAGTTTGATACTGCTCTAATGTCTGTGTCTTGCTTCAGTCAACAAACAATAGTTAGAAAACAAAAAAAAATCATCAACGCCCCCCACGAATACAAGGGCACTACTAAAATCCTTCACTTATCACTGTATTTAGATTTTTAATTACACTCTCAGCACCACATTACAGGCTGTGATTAAGTCCCTGGATAAGGCCTCAAACTATTCACCAATTTGTCTTAGCGGCAGTGTATTAAAAGTAACAAAAAATAACTCATCTAGCATAGAAGGGAAGAGAAAGATTTAATCCTCCATATAATGTACTAATAAACTCACTTAGCAGAGACGTTTTGTGTTTCCCTCTATTTTCTGTAAAGATACATGGCTGCACACAAAGCTGTTCTGCTTGATAGCTTTTTAAAAAATCTCCAGAAAATTCTTTTCCAAGGTCACTGCTGATTGACTCAAAATATGACAGTGTACGAGGCTACTAAAATATTCTGTTCATCTCAGAGGTTGAGTAAGCAGCTCTAACTAAGAGGAAAATCAATATAATACTTCACAGTGAGGAAGAAAATGGAAAATAGTTTAGCAGTTAAGTGGTTAATGCAATTCCTAAGTGTTCAGCAATCATTGCAATTTAGTGCCATTTCGATTATTACACAATAAACAGACCATGTTGTCTGGAAGCAAATTTTTATGAGTATAGCTGAAGGGGTTGCAACTTATTTAGCTGCTGAAACTCTAAGGGAAAGAACATTTCTGAATGCTAACACTACAGATCAGAAATATACAGGTACACTGGAAAGGTTATTTTTAGGTCACTACTATGGTAACTAACCACACTGACCTTTAAAATTAGTATGCAGTTCAAGAAAAACGAAGTTCAGTAAAATGTTCTTTAAAAAGCGTAATTTTAATAAACAATATTGCACATCCTTACAGCAGAATTCTGTCACTTTTTACAGCTATTAATTTTACTTTTATATCATAATATAATGTACAAAAATATCATTATGCAGAACCGACTAGAAAAAAAATGTAAACAGCCAGAAAACTGATTAAACTATCATTAATTTATGGTTGAAGAATTAAAAAAAAAAAGAACAGCTATATTTATTTCTGCAGAATAAAATAAAACTGCTAGCTGGAGAAGAGCTGTTTTTCATATCATGTAAAGTCATGGAAATATTCAGAATAGGCATAGTTAAAATCATCTTTCTTTGCCTCATTTTGAAATACAGAATTTTTAGTGGCTTTCAAAAGCAAACTCAGTTCTGCAATTTAAAAATTAAAAAAACCAGGCAAGAATTATGTCTGGGGCAGATGAGATAAATAGCATGAGACTGAGAGTGTATGGTTGATGGCAGCAGGGACTCAATAAAGGAAACAGTATTTTGAACAAAAAGTGTTCTCTGAATCCAATGTACTAAGACAAAACATCAATTAGAATCACGGCTTTAATAAATAATACATAATGTGCCAGCCCACAAGGTAAGAAATGGAAATTAAACTTTGGTTGGTCATAAAGGTGTGCTGGCTGTCCAAGAAACCACCACCACCACACAGAACACACTAACAAGTAGTTAATGCTGGCAATTATAATCATCAACCCATAATCATCAAACAGAACACAACTCTTCTCATTTTATTTTCTCAGCCATGTTTGAGACAGCTTATAATGTTATGTCAAATGGCTGATAATAAATTAGATACATCATCAAAAATTATTGTATTAGCACAGATATACATCTATATGTGCATGTGTACACATGTACAGGGAGAGATATACACAAACATTTTAGTCTAGGCCATATTATTGACCTTTTTCAAAATATGGCTCTTCCAGAAGAATATATAAAAATTAATTTTAAAGAGGGAAAACTATATCTGCATTTTTCAAGCCTCAATATGTGAGTAACATTGCTCTTGAAGTGACTTTTAAACACCTGGATCACAACTGCTATGAAAAAGGAAAAAAACCCCTCAACAACTAGTGGGATTCTGGGTGACCTGTAGAGTCACCCAGAGTTCCTGCGTTTCCTGAATTTCATGTCATGCCTACACCTCTGTTAGTCTCAGGCAGGAGAGATAGATGCTGGTCACTTGGTAACTATTCACCCTTATGGCCCATCTGGAAATGAGCCCTCATACAATAATATTCACTGTACAAACAGACAGCAAGGGACAGACACAACTTCCAATCTAACACCACCAGCAACAAAATAAAAACAATCAAGGCAACCCCCAGAGCATGGATGACAAGCTGGGCTATATCCTCTTTGTCCTCCCAGGGCTCTCGGTGCAGCCATGGGACTGAGCTGGTCCTCATGGCAAGGGGATAAATGTGTGCTGGGGACAGTGACCACAGCCAGGAACAGCCAGGAACCCTGCTGTGACACGGTGTGCTGGGGACAGTGACCACAGCCAGGAACCCTGCAGTGACATGGTGTGCTGTGGACAGCGGGGACANAGGGGATAAATGTGTGCTGGGGACAGTGACCACAGCCAGGAACAGCCAGGAACCCTGCTGTGACACGGTGTGCTGGGGACAGTGACCACAGCCAGGAACAGCCAGGAACCCTGCTGTGACATGGTGTGCTGGGGACAGTGACCACAGCCAGGAACCCTGCTGTGACATGGTGTGCTGGGGACAGTGACCACAGCCAGGAACCCTGCTGTGACATGGTGTGCTGGGGACAGTGACCACAGCCAGGAACCCTGCTGTGACATGGTGTGCTGGGGACAGTGACCACAGCCAGGAACCCTGCTGTGACATGGTGTGCTGGGGACAGTGACCACAGCCAGGAACCCTGCTGTGACATGGTGTGCTGGGGACAGTGACCACAGCCAGGAACCCTGCTGTGACATGGTGTGCTGGGGACAGTGACCACAGCCAGGAACCCTGCTGTGACATGGTGTGCTGGGGACAGTGACCACAGCCAGGAACCCTGCTGTGACATGGTGTGCTGGGGACAGTGACCACAGCCAGGAACCCTGCTGTGACATGGTGTGCTGGGGACAGTGACCACAGCCAGGAACCCTGCTGTGACATGGTGTGCTGGGGACAGTGACCACAGCCAGGAACCCTGCTGTGACATGGTGTGCTGGGGACAGTGACCACAGCCAGGAACCCTGCTGTGACATGGTGTGCTGGGGACAGTGACCACAGCCAGGAACCCTGCTGTGACACCGCTGGGCTCGGGGTTCAGGGACATGTTTAGAAATTCAGGTTAGAAATTCAGGTAGAATTTCAGGTTAGAAATTCAACAGAGACATCTCAGAAGCAGACATCCAATCTGTCCATGTCTAAGGGCAGCACGCTGATTTCTCTCCATTCGTGCTAAAGGAGTGACACTGGCAGCCACACTCTCCTTATCTTTTCCCTCCATCTCATTAACACTTACAATAGTTTTTCTGTTAGAAAAAAACAATTTTGGCATATTAAAAAAAAAAAGTGATATGGCAACACAGTCTTGTTTCCAAAATGTAAAGCAAAATCTTGAACTTTGCTTTTCTGAAAATTTAAGACCTACTGATTAGCCTCCTCTGCCTTTCTACAGGGTAATTTTGCTGATAGTAAATTATCAAAACTGTCATTTTTTGAAAGCCAACCAAGATTTTGAACATTCTTCCTGCCATCTTTTCAGCCAAGACCACTTCCAGCTGTTGGGCAAAGAGATTATTGGAGGAATGAAAGGATATAATGTGCCAGCCAGATGAGAGTCCCAAGCAGGAAGGGAATGAGCAAACACAACAGGTAGAATGCCTGGATGAAAAAAATCTCCCCATGGTATTCTGTCATCAGCAAAGACATTCATTCTACTGTAATGAATGTTACAATCTCCACATTTATATTAAGGCAGATACATGTTCTGAAAGGTTATTTTTCATTTTGCTTGACTGGTGTTTACACAAACAAATCCAAATTTCAGTTCAAACAAACAAAAATGCTCATGTAAGTACTAATTCAGAACTGATTCCACCAAGATTATATTTTCCAGTCTGACATAAGAGAAACATGAAACAGAAATAATTACTGTCTGACACTAGGAAAAACAGTGCTGATTAACTACACAGATTCAGTTTTAAAATACAGATTTCACTGCAATACTATGGCCACATACAAATAACTAGGTTTAAAAAGAAACTGCTAATTCAAAGAAGAAGATGGAGGGGGGTTTTGAGTGTATAAACATATATTCTTTTCATCTATTTAGTGTGCACATTTATTTTGAACACAGTAAAATGACAGGCAGGTCTAAAAACTAAATATAAAAATATAAGAATGTGAAATGAACAAACTTTTTCACTCTGCAGTCTTATTTTATTATTAGATGCTATTCCTAACTTGTTAAAATTGATCAAATAGAAAGCTGTGAATAGAGAAAAAATTAAGCCAACTAGAAAAGTGTGACTTGGATTTAATATTTTATAATTGCCAAGGGACATACTGAGATCAATGAATTTTTGCCCGAGATGAACGTCAGAAAGAGATGTACTTCAGTCTTTTAGGGAACATTGGTCTATTTAATTCTTGTGTCTGATGCATGTGAAATATGCCTGTCTTGGCCTTCTTGGTGCCTCAAGGCCGTGCTGGAGGCAGACATTACCACTTTTAATAGGCCGCCATCTGAGCAATGGCAAGGGATCCAATAACCCATCGACTCTAATGGATTTGCCTGTTTATTCACTTACACCTTTTTTGCAGCTAATTTTAGTTTTGCATGCTGAGTTGTTTCACTTTAAATTAAATGAATAGAAACAAAGGAGAAAAGACTGTGCAGCTAATAAACCATGATTATTTTCGAAGTTCTTCACAACAGGATCCTCCATATACTAAGGTATATCACTCGAGAACACATTTGCTGCTGTGTTTTTCCACTTGTTGTCACAATTAATAAAGCTTCTTTTAAATTTAGTGAGACAAAAAGTAGGTTATTATAAAGTCTTACTTATAATGCACAGTATAAGGCAACCAGCTACAAATCATTATCACGAGCATCTTCAAAGCATAATACAGGTAATGTTAAAGGCTGTGCAGTATTATCACAAACAAAACCAGTATACAGTTTAATCTAGCCCTTCATGCGTACTTTGAAGATCACAGGTAACACTTAATGTGTTACTTACAAACTTATAGTCCCTCTAGATACAGAGGAACTCTGAGTAATAAAGATTTCCACTACATTTGATCCTTAGGAAAAATATACATTACAAGCTAAAACTTATTAGGGGATATAATCTCTATATTTGGACTGCATTAATATTTTGTTCCTTTACAGAAAAGCTCTTCCTCCTTTTCCTTAGGAGATGCCTCTTGCATCTCACCCTCCACAACCCGTGGGTCCTCTGCAAAAGCTCAAGGTGATCTTTTAGGTCCCTTCCAACCCAAACCATTCCATGATTTATTCCAGAACCTTCTGCTCAGCCAGCTCTTTTTAGAGCCACAGTTCAGGTGCTTTGCTTTTCTCAGAAAGGGACTTACTCAGGGCTGTCACTGCAAGGCACAGCTTCAAAACAGTTTTCAGTGAGTTACAAAGGGGCTTTTTCTGCAGGTTTGGTTGAATCTCCCATTCCCAGGGCTCCCCGTGTCCATCAGTTACGAGGGGCAGACAAGGGCCAGGTGTCACCTGCTGCTGACAGGTCATTCCCTGAAGCTCTGCAGGAGCCTTTGTGTCCCTGCCCGGGGGGACACGTCCCTCTGGGTACACCAACAGCCCCTGACCACTGCCTGCCCTGAGGAAATCACTGTGCCTTTCAGGCAGCAAGTCATCAAATCGAGGCAGCAATCATCCTCTTTTCAAGGCATACAAATAACAGAGCTCCTACTTGCAGAAAGAAGAGGCCAGGCTTGGTCCCCGAGGTAACCAGAACACAGCACCACCGGGGTCAGCCCAGGAAAAACAGCTGCTGAACTGGGGCAGTCCCCAGAGACTCCGACTTCACTGCTGCAAAAAATTACTCCTTCCTATAATAAAACTGCATAAAGCAGCAGCATGTGGTCATTTGTTCCCCCTTCATGACAGCAACCAAAATGCATGACATCTACAAAAGGTCGTAATATGGGGTAAGGTTTGTCGACCAAACTGCAGGAAAATGGATATGAAAAACTAATATTAAGGGCCAAAAACGTGGGAACCAAACTTGCACCACTCTGGGTAGAGGTGCAGGGAGAGCAGAGATGCAGCAAGAGGGGAACATGTGTACCCTTCATGTAGAAAAATACATTCAGTTTGGGAGATGCTGCCCCTGTAAACAGTGTCTGTAGCATTAAATAGCCACAAAATAATGTACAACCTCTCTCTGGAGCGAAACATATTACAACAAAAAAGGGTCTGTCATTCAGAGGGGTCCACAGCACTACCTGTTACTAACACAGAAGGAAAATGAAGCAGCTACAAGTCTTTTTTTTCTCCAGCTGGTTATGTTTTTAAGGGATCACATTATGAATCTGACATCTCCTAATTTTTGCCAAAAAGACTTCACCTCCTTTTATATCAGTTGCTGATCTCTTACAGATTCCTTAATAACATGGTGTGACACAGAATCAACTCAGAGGCTTTACCAGGGCTTTTGGGCTGGATTTGGGTTTTTTGTCACTCAGTGGCTCACAAGACACAAAAGTATGTATTTCAAAGGATGATCCACACATTATGAAAATTAGCATCTTCACTTTGCATTCATTTTATTGCTAGTGAATGTTTTCCCTTAGAATTGAGACTGCAGTGGAAGACTCTTTCTGACAAAAAACTATCATGAGTATCCCCTTAAATATATAGCAAGAATTAAAATAAGGCTCCTCAAATAATTTCACATCAATCTACACATCTAAAGTTTAAACCTGTTGGAGAAAAATATTTTTGGATAGTTAGAAATCCAGCTTCCCTTTTAAAATGTTAACTCAGGCCTATTATTTAAATGTCACAAACACCCAAAACCAACAGGACATTTTACGAGCACACAGACAAGTTAAAATAATCTGCCTGCTTTAGCTATGTGTAAGTGAATCTGCAAAGCAGAAGTTACATAGCAGCAGAATAATTTTTTTTCCCCAAATTCTATTTGTAGACCTGGATACTAACTCCCAGACACACTGTGGAGAGAAAAATGGGAACAACAGACTGAAGTTGGGATTGATTTACTTCATTAGCTGGGATTACAAGTTTAACTTACAAACCAGAGGTCAAAATTTCTCATTAACAAGGGGGCCATGAATCGCTGCAGGGCTTGGTTCAAGAGGAGACCACTCTTATTACTAACTACACATTTCAATCTGTCTTTGATGTTCTCCTTCTACCCTCCTCCCTTTTATTTTTTGGCAGAGGAGTTGATTTTAATTGTAGCTATACAACACAGCTCAGTTTGCCTGAGAGCCAGCCTCCACATCTGCAGTGAGTGCAGTTCTAGTGATATTGGGTGCAGTCCATAGCTTAGGGCTAATTTTAATGGCTCCCCTTTTCATACAAGGCTCAGATTGTTTTCCACGTGATTCCTGTTAATTTAGCTGCAGGAAAGGGCATCAGTTTTCCTTGTGAGTTTCTGATCCATACTTCTAAACTAGGTGAAACGTATTAAAGAAGAGAAATCATCATAAAATAAGAGATTGAATTTTCTGCTGCCTCCCTAAGTGATTAAGCAAGTAATCCCACTATTTCAATACACAAACCAAAACTACAACATACAAATGGTATTTTTCTTATGTCTGTATTTTGATAAACAATTTATGAAATGCTGTAAAGAAGCTCTCGAAATCTTTAACAGTGCTAAGGGTTAAAAAAGGAAAGCTTAAATGTCTGGGTATTGTGTATTTTCAAAATCTACAGATTCAAACAAAGATTTCACAGTACATTTCTCAAAAAGAGTTGAGTGCATCATGGCAGCAGATGGTGGAGTACACCATCAAATAATAAAATGTTTAATTAAGATTTCTTATTTTTGATGAATAGAACTAAAATATAACTGAATAGTCAAAGGTGGAGTATTTCAACAGATTAAAAGTGCTCATTCTACAGGACCTACTCCAGTTTTTAAAGGAAAACATGCCACTGATGCTGGTTAAACAGCTGAAATTTTCATATATCACATGTAGTTGAAATCATAATCAAATTTGTCTCAGCAATCAAAGTAATACTCTCTACAGTTGGAACCATGTTTGAGTATTGCCAGATTAGAAAACACCCAAAAAAAAGAGCAGTCAATTCTTACAAGTAAAAAACACAGATATCCTTTTAAGAAAAACAAAGCATGGTGGTAATTTTTTTTTTTTATAGTTTAAATGTAGAAAAACAATTGCTAAGGGTAATGGTTACCAAAATAATTTGTCATAGATATACAGTTTCTTGCCTTTGTTTACACACATCTATTTTGACTACAAAGAGGTACCATCTCCAGCTTCATAGCTATTTATTACTAGTAATGAAACACAATTCTGCACATGGTAAATTCATGCAGGCTTATGATGCAAAACCCCAAGGTGAAAAGACAGGAATGATTAGGTGAGTAATTTTAGTTTAGGACCAACACAAATTTCTATTTATTCCAATAGAGAAAAATCTCCTGTATATTATGCAGATCTCTTCCCCGTTTCCCATTTTCTACTGGGCCAGTTTCCACTTCACGCTTGGGGGTAGCATGTATTAAATCACTTTCTTGTTTACATTACTAGTTGCTGTTAATACTCCCTTTTCCAAGCTTTTCCAGTTGCCAGCCAGTGTCAGAGCATTAGAAGGCATGCTTTCAATCCACACTCACAGCCAAGAATTAACTTTTTCTGATGGCCAAGTGGGTCCCTTTTGTGCAAGCCTTCTACTGGCAGTGTGTAATTAATGTGCCTCTGAAGTCCATAAAGACCCTTTGTGTGCCTCTGGCAGGAGCTGTGGGGCTCAGTGAGCTCTGGTGTCAGGGCTGGTGGCCACACAGGTCAGGGCACTGGCCACAGTGGAGCTGTGGGGCTCAGTGAGCTCTGGTGTCAGGGCTGGTGGCCACACAGGTCAGGGCACTGGCCACAGCTCCCCGGCACCTCCGCGGGATCCGTGACCGCTCGGGAACGTCTGATCAACACGGGGTGCAAGAGCCACCTCCAGCTTTCAACAGGGGGTTATCTTAACAACTAGACATCTTTAAAAGGTCATTATTGCAGTCTAATTTCAAACTGGCACCAAAATGAAGGGTTGTCTTTGTGTAGGATTAATTTAAAAACCTCAGGATTTGATGTCAGTGGGAAATAACCAGCGTGGGACTCATAATGCTGCCTTCTCCCGCTTCTGGCCAGCACCTAGGGCTAATTTCTTAGGAGATGAAAACTATGACAAGCCCTTCAGTTAAGCTGAAAGCAGGCAGCAGTCCAGTAACACCCACAGGCCTCAGAGGCATCCTGTGACCCCCTTAGAAAAGTCACATTCACTTTGCTCTTGAGAAAGGAAAAATAATGCTGGAGGCATTTTGTTTTAAACCATGTGAAATAAGGAAATGTGAGGATGTGAAAATGAAGTGAAAAAAGTTAGAATTCATTTCCTCCCTTTGCAATGGCTTAGAAGCAAAACTGGTTCATTTTGAAAGTGTGTGTAAAAATCTGATACATTCACCAGTAGGCAGCGACTACAAAATGCTTAAGGTAAAATATGTAAATATGTAAAATAATCTCTTGAAAACCATCTCCTTTTGTGCTTGAAAGCATTTTGTAAAAGCATCTTTATTTCTCAGTAGCATTAACAGACAGTCAGAAAGAAAACTTGTCAAAACAAAAAATTGCAACAAAATTCAAGGTACTGGAATAATATTTTCAAACAAATCTGCAGAGTAGTGAAAGGGATGAAAATTAATGCATAAGTTCCTTGGATGACTTCTGCCCTTTTAGTATTAATCTGAATAATAATAAAGGAACATGTAAATTACAGTTTCAAAATTTTAAATGGGGTTATTTTAACTATCATAGACTTAAGGCAAATCTAATCTGCCAAGTCTTCACTCTCATTTCAGTCTAAAACTGTGTCTCACTTTTTTACTCCTATTATGCCTTTTAACTTAGATGGGGATTTTTATCTCCTAGCTAAGCACATCCAACCTTATTTCCTCGTTCCCATTAGAGAGGTCTACACAAATGTGCATTCAGTCTGTTTATTACTTGCCACAGACTGCTCATCTTGTTCCAAAATATTCTGATTAATAAAATGTTGCACGTTAAGGACCCATTAGAACGCTCAAATTAAGAGAATACTTAAAACTTTCATTCTTTGTCCAAAATTCTTGATGCATTATGTACTATCATGTTATCAACTACATAACCAAAACCAGGTAGCAGAGAATTCATTAACATTAATACAATTTTTAAAAACTGTTCCACAGGTGAGGTCTCAAATCTGAAAAATGAACTCCAGCACTAAAATCATTTGTCTTGATTTCATTTTTTTTTTCCTTATGTGGAAAAAGCTAAGAATATACAAGGAAAGCTAAGGTAAGGAACATGTAAGGAAGAAGACAGGAACAAAGGCAGAGGATGGGAATCTTGAGCCACTGCAACACACACGTACTGAATGATCCTTCTAGTAAAAGGCTACAGGGAGCTGGCTGAAAAAATTCACATGGAGTCAGGCCTCAAGGGGGTATGTAACTACAGAAACACCTACACTAGAAAGGAAATAATGATAAATTGGAATTACTTTGAGACATGACAAAATTTACACCGTCCAGGAGTTTTTATAAAAAGCTCATCAAAATAAAAATTTTTCAACCTCAAAAATGACAAAATAAATTATTTGCAGCATTGCATATGAGCCCCATAAACAGGCTACTCCACATTCACTTATGGAGAGTCAGATGTAATTACCATGTTGCAGAGAACTTACTATCACCCCAGAATCCCGACACTACGACAAGTTGAAAGGAAATCTGGAAAGTTGAGAGTGCCAAAGAAGGACATATCCAAAGTCTTCATCATTCTCTTTTCCACAGGATTATGATTAAGTAGGAATGGCAAGAGGATGGTCTGTATCAGTACGAAAGGGAATCAAAACACCCAGTTTGATTTTCCTGCCCGCCATCCACTCCAAGCTGTGATTTCTCAGTAAACCCACGACGGAACGATGATGCATCTTGACGTGCTTTTAATATGCAAACTATTAATCTTCAAAGCTACCATCCTGCAAAATTTTTAAATCTGAAGTGCATGCTTGAGTTAAGTATTTAGATAAACTAGCATTTTTTTCTACCTAAGACAGCTATAGTTAATGGGTCAAAACATAATTTGCCTGTCTTGTTTGAGCTCACAGACATTTGTACAAGTGTCACAATCATTCATGTGACACTTGTCTGCTTTATTATTCTATGCCAAAACCGAGCAAATGTTTACAAGATATGTTTTTCTGAAGCATATAGGGAACATATAAGAAAAGGAAAGACATGAATAAGAGTAAGCAGGGAAGCTTCATAGATACCAAGACTGCTCCTTTCCAACACCGCTTTTTTGAACACAAGCTTCTCCTCCCTGTGCTCTTTACGTTGTCATTAAATTACTATAAGAATGTTTATAATCAACTCAGTTATGGTCAAGTGTGCACTGGCCTGTAAATTCAAATATCCTGCCCTCCCATCATCCATTCACTTCCTCACAGGGACAGAGAGGAGCTTCACGGCTGAAATATCCCGGGAATATGAGCACATGGACTCCTCCTCCTCAGTTCTGACCGCCAAGGAGGGAGTTTGCACACAGCTCTTCGATGGCAATCTCAGCACAACTAAACAGCTTCTTTGTGTAATTCCTCTATTTTCATTCCACAGCTCTCTTTACTGAGACTTACACGTATAACCATTGCTGGGAAAGTATAGGAAAGTTAATAATTGTTAAAGGCTTACATGAAAGTAATTGTTCTGTTTCTTCTGAATTGCCAATACTGATTTTGCTGTGAGAGGGGATTATGGAAAGAAATGGAACACTAGAGACGGGAAAGCACTGTTACCAAAATAATCTAACAAATGCAAATACAGCCCCCAGTATTAACAGAAGTGTGGAGTCTAAGAGCACAGACAGATGTTCGCTGTGGATCCAGCTGTGCTGATGAAGGGCTTTGTGCCCCCCAGCTGCTCCTCGGTGCCCCCCGCTGAAGTCATTATCCTGCGGATCCGCCCCCATTGGCCAGGGCAGGGCCAGCCCCAGCCCACACCCGCTCACAGGGGCCACCATAACCCAGCTGAGTTTGCCCTTGCACACACCCCCTGCCCAGCCCATGGCAGTGACCTCCTTATCCACTCAAATGATGGCAACCAGAGCAGTCCTTGCACTGGCATGCTCCTTCTGAAGCCCTAGAAAACAGGCACTGCTAAAGTATTGTCTCCCTCAGTAACAGAAATAAAAAGCATTTTCAAAATCACCTAAGCAAATAAAGCAATGTCTAGCATCTGATTTTTATTTTTTACCAACAAACACACCGATGGATTTTTCCTAGTGTACTAAAGACAGGAGTCAAACACCACTGACATCTGAAAACAGCACAACCAGTAATGATAACTTAAAATGTGCACAGCACAAAAACCATCACCTTTGTTCAAATAATGCTTGTAAGTGCCAAGAGTAACAACTTAAACCACAAGCCAAAACATTGGTTTGTTTGGTGATTCTTGATTTTGAGGGCACAGATTGTACTTGACACAACTTTCACACTGAAACAATCTGAGATTTTTGTTAATAAAGACAAAACTAAATATACATATCACATAACATTTAGAGCTGCAAACTCCATATCTAGAATGACACGTTCCCTTGCCCAACTGTAAAAATGCATTGTAAAACTGTATTTTTTTCATTTAAAAGTTGCAGGAGAATTTCGTATCATCTTTCACTTATTTTTGGAGGTGTATTTCAAACCATACAACACACATTTCCCAGCCTAACCACAAGGTACCACACATGTTAAAAGATCTCTTTAAATACTAAATACTAACTGTGACCATATTTTCAGTTGGATTTCAGCCTGTTCTGGTAACTTCCCTCTTCAAGTGACAAACCAGCAGTAACTGAATTCATTACAGCCTGATTAATTATGCTGCTTTCATACAAAGGGAAAAGAGACTTCAATCAGAAGTAGTAACCTTAAACAGTACCTGTGTAGCAGCATATCAGAACATCAATCCCAGATCCATGCACTTCCATTTGCTTTGAGAATTCTTAGTAATTACTTCTCTCTTACTAGCACGTAACTCAGCTCAACTCCATGACCTGAAAAACTGAAGGAAGAGGTTTGGAACACACCAGTTCCAGCTGACAGGATTTACACCAGAAATACTGAAAACCACACGTTATGCTCTCCACTTGCTACCATGACCTAACTACACCACCAGCCTTTTTCTTCCCAGCTGAACACAGCAGGAGTTTGGGGAATAAAAGGAGAAGAGAGGAGTGGAGACAAATGTCAGAGATCTCTTCTCTCACACAGCTTGTGAAAACTTGCCAGCTTTTCATCCTCTACATATTTGTAGAAAATTTCCTTAAATGATCCAGAAGCTGAGACCCACCTGGCTATTACCTTCTCCTAAACCAGGCCAATCAGCACAGCATGGAGATGGTACCTAGACAGCAATACTGCTTTTGCTTGTCTGCCTTTTGTGCTTGTTCACATGCAAAGGCAAATTAATATAAGACAAGAATCTGGCATATGTGTCTAAAATACACACTGCATAATTAAACTGAGAATGAAAACAAATCAAAGGCATATATGTTCAAATAGTATTTATTGTTCCTTTACATAAAGGAACAAGGAACTTGGCAAATTTTTCTTATGAATAAAGGCCCATCTTCACAAAGTCTGGGTTATGAATAGCAATGAACAAGATAAGAGCACATGAGATAAAGCCAGCTAGAGTAAGCCACAGATGGAAGCAGAGCCAAACTGACAATGGAAGAATTCCCACCCTACTGGGCTACGGAGCGCTCTCCACACAACCGTTTAATGCCAACACACATCAGCACTTACACTAAAGGAGACACTTCAGAGAAATATTTTTAAATGCAAAGTTTGGGATATCTCTTTTTTAATATGGATAATACTCAAAGCATATATCTCTCTACAGACTTAGGTCTCTCGTGCTTAGTCTGTAACATGTGCCTGTGTGCTCTGCTGCTAACGGCGATTTAAGGAATTTGCTGTACCTACAGAATTGTATTATGGAGATCCTAGAGGGTATGACTAAAACTTGTTGAAATTAAGTTCTAAGGAAATGTATAAATGTAGGTGACTGGTTAGGGTTTGGTTAAAGTCAAGAAGAGAAGGTGCTCCCAGGTCTCTTTTTCAGAGCCAATTGCCTGTAATAATAAATACACAGGGTTGGCTGTGGAATCAGGTGCTTTGGAGAAAAATAATAATGCATTACAAATATTACCAGACCAACAGGCTTCCCTGTCTCACTCAAACCCACCATCGTCCTGTATGAACAAAAACTGCAGGAAGACAGCTTAGACTGTCACACTTAGGCAAAAGGAGCTGGCACTGCCTGAAAACAAAATGCATTGACAAAATGTCATCCCTCTTGTTCTTCACGTAGGGATGCCTCTGCATTACACTTATGGACCCAGGTTTTCACATCTCTCTTTTAATTAGGCAAAATAATGCTGCAGCTAAAACCTAGCAGAAGAATTTACTGTGGTTGTGGGAAAAGTATCAGATCAGCTTGCAGAACCTCACTCCTAAAAGAAAAAAAGGAACTGAAACCCAAAAATAGGTTCTTTAATAAAGAGCACTTAAGGCAGCTCCTCATCCTTATCCAGTTTCTGTAAACAAAACTCTGATTTTTGTCACAGATAAGAGATTTAAAGCCACAGAATAAGAAGAATAAAGTAATAGAAAAATGTTTTGTGAATTAGTTACAAGATGTGAAAATATATTATTCACTAAATTGATAACACATTCTTCTAAAGAGAATGAAACGTAAAGAAAAATTCAATGGATTTATTTTCAATTATATGACTGCCTTCTTTTCAACACTTTTCCTCAAAATTTAACCACGAAAACAAAACTTTTGTATATCTGAATGGAGATGAAAATCTATACTTAATATTTTAACAATTACTATTAACCTTGCTATTAGTATAAATATTCAAAGACCTGTTCCAATGATACCTATAAACTAGCCAAAAATAATCTTAAAAAAAAAAAGCAATAGACTAGAAACCTCCCTCACAGTCTTCAGATTTCGCTGGCTCAACCAATCTGCTATGGCCACTCAACCAGTTAAATAAATTTCTATAATGATTTCACCATTTTAGGCTGCCTATCTGCAAGTTCTTACTGTCAACATGAATTACCCTGTGTGCTGCAATTCCCCCATCAACTGAGACAAAGTATGACTGTTGCAGTGCTCCGTCAACATGACGTGCTTCTCATGGATCTGTATTCCAAACGTCAGGACGATCCGGCACAGGCAGCCAGAAGTGTCCTGTTACCAGGGCTGAGAGAACAATTCCCAGCCAAGGTACAGCCTGGGCAGTGCAGGGTTTGCTCTGAGGGGCACTCTGGAGTTGGGGTCAGCTCTGAGCGCTCGGGGCTGCGGGGGCTGCGGTGCAGGCAGAGCGTGAGCAGCTCGGGGGCTAATGGGACACAGCTCGGGGTGTCCCCTGAGGTGACACCATCCCAGCACAGCTGGGACACTGCCCTTGGGCAGGGACAGGGCTCAGGGCATGGATGGGACACCCATCCCAGCAGAGCTGGGACACTGCCCTTGTCTGGGCAGGGACAGGGCAGAGGGAGGGCACAAAAAGCTTCTCATGAGCTGCTCTTGGGTCTTCTTCTGGAGAGAAGTTGTATCAGAAATTCAGCACAAATCTGAAGCTTTCATAAAGGAGCTACTTACATAAACCAATTGAATGCTGGAGATAAAAATACCCCCCTGAAACTCTTAAAAACTGTAACTATCATTAAGGTTTATGGAATTACACATTTAATTTAAAAAACAACGAATCTCAGTATATGCAGTAGTTAAATAACTCGAAAGTTACAGATGATACTGCCTCATTAAAAATTATTTTGAAATTAGAAGGCTTACATTAAATTTGTAATTTAAATATGACAAACAAAAATCTAATTTTGTAGAATCTGTAGTTGGAAAAACAGTTACACAAGAAGAAACACGGCATTGCTATCTCCCACCCACACGCTCTGTACAACTTAATAAATTTACCACTGCAGTATATAATACCTAGAGAGTAAGGGCAGAAATATAGAAAATTATGTTAAAAAGTAATTGGTCTTCATCACCACCAGGATAAAAGGCAATATATAACTTTTTAGAAGTTGTATGAAGCCCACAAAATCTTGTATCCCAGTAGAGCTAATATAAGAAATGCATTTGACTGCAGACCCACCAGGATTTACAGCCCAACATAGGCTACACAAGCTGAATTATGGATTACATTACATTTTTTTATATATGGCACTGTAGAAAAGAAACCCCAATAGGTCAAACTGACGTATTAATCACTATAGCTAAAATAAATACTATATGTGAGTAATATCTACTCACGGTCCACAAAATAGATCAAGGTAGAGAATTCTGAGGACACTTGGAACATTGGAGTCTTCAGTACCTATCAACAATATCAACTGAAAAGCATTAAAATGCTCATTAAACATTTGTAATTTCCACTAATTGCTGCAGACTGGGCAGACACCACACTGAAATACACCATGTACACATCAAGATTTGATTATGGAGAGACCAGAGTTAGGACAAACAGATGACTGTAGCCTGTACTTTAAGACCTTACTCCAGATGCACTTCATCAGGAATTTTCTAAAATAATGAACTATTGCTTAAGTGATTTGGACACTCAAAACTGAAAATTAATGATCTGTGGTGGAATCAAATCACCTGTTGTACTACTTCTTGTCCTCAACCAGGAGAAACCATAGAACATGTCCCTGTACAGTGAAGACCTTAAATAAGGAACATTTCACAATATTAAAAAACAACTAATTGAAGATTCAAGCTCATAGTACTTCTTGAAGTAAATAAAATAATTCTCCTTCTGGATTCTCAATCAAGACATAAGACACAAGACACAATGTCAAATACTTCCAAGGATGCAATTTTTATTTATTTCTTTAGAGAGAGAAAATATACTTTCTCGTTTTCTTCTGGAAACCTTTCCATTGGTTCTAAGTTATTTAAGAAACGTTATGAAAAGAATACTTGAAATCTTGACATATGTTTGCTCTTAACATCACTGGCAAATTATTATTGACTACCTGCACAGCTGACAAGAACACCAGGGAACAGTACCTGAAGTTCTCCATCGTTCTGTTAGTAAGGTAAAAGCTACTCAACAGCAGCATCAAATTTATCCCATCTCCCTGTAGCTACACAGCTGAAGATAAAAACTTTTGCTAAAAGAATTTTGTGGCAAGGTAAGCTTTACCAAAATGCAACACACCTATCAGTCAATGGCTGTCAATGGTGTCCAGGGGCAGGAGGCAATCTCGTGCAGAGTGCATTGTGTTTCCCCTTCCCTCCTTTAACTGAGCTACAAGGTACTGAAATTGAATGCTATTCATAAAAATTACTTACAGAGATGAGAAAAGTAATTTTGGCTTTGGAGACAAGCACTAGGCATATCTTTCAAGTCCATTAGGTGTGGCTCATTTTTTGCTTTGTAAAGATGTCTCTTAAAGTTGCTTTTTTAAAAACTGTAATAGCATAAAAATGAAAACAAAATAAAAAGTGAAAACCGAGGGATTAACAAAAGCCTGCAAAAGAGAGAAATGCAGGCAGCTTCTTTTATGGATTAGGAAAAACCTATCACAGGCCAGTGACATGGCCTGGGAAAAAAATGCCTCTGCCAACACCTCCCCTATAGATAAAACAGGCTGCAGTGCTGCTGTCTTTTTGATCAAGAGAAGAAATCCCACACCAATGACTGTTCCCCCTGACAGACTGCTTGTCCTTTTTAATGTTACATGAGAGCACCAGCCTGAACTTCCCTCCCCTCAGAGCTCATACCACTACCACTGATTAGAGATGCTGGTCTGCCTAGGGGTACTCACTTCTTTGGCCAAGGCTGTTTAACCTGTTGTGCTCCTTGAATTCCTTGCTTTCTCCTTTGGAGATAGAAACTTTGCCTTTTTTATGGAACTTTTTGCTCGTTCTCCTGGCAGAGCTTCCTCTAAATTGTTCAGTAATTGGTGCATCAAGCAGAAGTTCAGCTCTTGTTAGGCTCCTTTCTTTGCAAGAGAGTGTCATGCTCAAAAAGACTGGAGAATTATCCCTTTCCTTGATAAAACTATGGTGTGGGCCAACACTGTTTTCATGCTGCTATAGCACAGAAGTCACTATTTATGATACCTTCTACTTTCTCAAACACAGCTGCAGAATACCTCATAATTCTCCTCATTTGCCTTCCCATACAACACTGCTGTTCTTTTCCCTTTTGTTTGCTGAGGTAATTATTATACAAGGAATACTACAAACAGAGTAACAAAAGCCAGTGAAAATAGGTCTACTGCACTACCTCCTTCAGACACCTCATCCACAAGCCAGCTCAAAGCTCATCAGAAAAGCTGGAGGGTGAGGTAGGGTAAGAATTCCCCAAGCGGTTCAACAGCCCAGAAGTCTGACTGTTAAGGACTGGGACTCCTAAGTGACCTATGCTTTCCATACCCAAGTTCTGTAATAATTTAACTTAGTTTTAGTTAACACTGTGAATGTCTGTGTGTATATTCAGTCATGCTTGGAAAAGTGATCTGTAACTCGTTAGCAAAACTACCCTGTGAAACTGACTCCAGAATCCGAGGAACTCATACCGGTTAAAAAGTCATAAAGACTAATTTTATGCAAATCATTGTAACTTCATATAGGCCAAAACAGTGAGGAGAGGAGGGAAAAAACCCAAGTCTGACTTACAAGTCATGGAGACACTCATACTAATTTTATCACCACAGTCCTTCTAGACTTTCCCTAAGTTGTAGCTATTTTTTAACTTCTCTGCTTCTCTTTTTGACTGTCTCTCGGGTTGCCAGTATTAAAAAAAACCCCAAACTCCATCAGCTGAAGAAATCTTGCCAAGGTCGGGGAGCTGCAGTTCTGCCTGATGCCCTTCCCTCCCTATTGCACCTCCCCTGCAGGAACTGGCTGCCAGCCTGTAACTTGAAGGCAAGCAGTAACCAAGTAACTAATAAATAAGGAGTACACCACTAAAGTAAACAGTACCCCAGCTATAATTAGCTAGAACAGACAAGCTGCTGGTGGTAGATGTCTCTCTGAGTTCCCTCAGGCCCTCTCCAGCCCCCACAGAATCCCTTTAACCAGCATGCTCCTGTTTGACTCCAGGCAAAACAAAAACAAAACCCCCCTTTTTTCCTAGTCATTCACTAGAACAGAGTGTGTAACAAAAGAACACCAAGACGAAGATCCCACTATTAGCTATTTTTACTGTATTATTTCTCTGAAAGCAAAATACTGCCTGTAATATTCAAGACACACTGGGGAAACTTCATAAACCTGCATTTAACACACACTGATTAGTCCCAAAGACTTCTGTGGTCAAATAGCATGAGACTCTCCAAAAGCACACAATATGACAATTTCTAGAAAGAGAAGCCTGGTTTTCCTATAGAAGGCAATATAGAAAATAAAGTGTTTTCCTCCACCAGAACCAGTCAGGGATTAGCAAAGCCGAGCTCACGCAGTGGGAAACGCAGGGAGATTGACAGGAACACAGTGCTGCAACAAAAGCTTATTGCAGGTAATTAATGTTCTACATGAGGCACATTACTGACTTCAAACAAACTCACCACTCTGCTTAAAGTTAAGCATGTGCACATGTCCTTGCAGGTTTGGAGCTCCAACGCTCAACTTCTCATGAATGTGGCCAAACAGGACCCACTTTGCCATCACTCCTACAAAGGAAGGATGTGCAAAGCACACTGTTCATTATCTGTGAACAGTTTTTAACAAAGCTGAAAAGCTCGTTTCAGCTCAAAATTTAAATATTTGAGCTCCACCTTTGAATTTTGTTGTTGGCAAATTTCAGCCAAATTCTGAAGGAGTGCGGACAGTAGGAGACTGGTTAACGTGTAAAAGAAGGGCGAGCATCCCTTTCCAAATTAAACAAGTATTTGCTTAAAATACTCTTACAGTTTAGAATAGATCACAGGGATTAAAATGCATCATGTTCCTTGAACAGAAAAGTTGATCAAAATAAATCTGCCTGCACCACAAACTGCTGATATTGTGCTATTTCATGATGACATCACTTATGAAACCTGTAATAGGCACCTGCCTTTAAATTTCGTGCACAGATATACATATGATATGCACACATTAAACACTCAGAAAGACACAGTAAAATCTTGGAAGACTTGCACGTGGTAAAAGGAAACCATGAAAGGCCTGTTTTCATTTCTCTTTCTTATACACTAAGCTTGTTTTCAATTGGACTACTGAAAATTAAGGGATAATTTTTGGAACACGTAGTAAGACAGCAAGTTCTGAATGAAATGTTTTTATCTGTCAGGCTTTTGTTTTGTTTTCTTTTTAATTCAAGAGCTTATACTTTTTTATCATCAGACCACATTCAGCTGTACACAACCGATGCAGAGGGGGCCACGACCATTGTTCTTTCATACCACCCGCACCACCCCTTGGGATGTGGCTTTGGGGGGAAGAAAATGTGGCCATACCCCAAAGTTGTGACGTTTTGTTGAGTTTCTTGCCAGGGAAGTTGCTGGACCAGCACTGCAGAGAGTCCTGCTGCCGCTGCCACCAGCCCTGAGCAGGACACGGCCGGGGCGCGGAGCCCTGCCCACGCCGGGAGCGGGCACTACCACACAGACAATCCAGCTTTCTGTGGCATTCTCATCACTGCTGCTCTTGTCTCAGGGAAAGAAAAGGCAGCCATGGGAGCATCACCGCCTTGTTTTTGTCCCGGGAACACTTGTGTGTCACGGCTGAGCCACAGGGGCTGAAAAGCCCTTTTTCTGACCCAGAGACGGGGCTCCTGAGAGGTGTTTTTAAAGACTTTTATTCCATGTGCAGTCTCATGAGAAGGGTGAGACAGTATGGATGTTACAATTCACACCATCAAAACCAGAAGGCAAACTATTTCTTGATTACCATACATTATAAGCGTTTTTTGGCCTATTAGCTTTTGCTATATAATGCTGCTAATGCTTTTGAGCTAATCATCTATTAAAATACCCCACATGGGTTTGGTACAATACATCTTTCATAGTTCTGTTTCTCCAGAATATCTGGTCTATTTGCAAGGTCATAATTTGAAACTTCTTTCTAGTTCAATTTCTCTCTCAACAACATCTGTCCTATTCCATGGCCTAAGTCAGCACAGTTTATTATCTCAGAGTTTGCATACAGATGTACATGGCTGTGTGAGCTTTCAGTCAGGCTTTGAGAATTCTCTAAAAATCCATTTCACACACACAGGAACAGGTCTTGTTTTGGCCTCAGCCACATGGAGCTGAACCGAGGCGGTGAAACTCCCTTTTGTGTGTACATCTCCTGCTCTTTTGTGCCCTTTTGCTGTCCATATTGTTCTGCTCCTGTGCATTTCCTATCCCTCTGCTGTCTGTTTTCAGTAAATTTTTATCTAACCCTACAGTCTCTGCCATCTTCCATCTCTCACTGGAAGCAGGGGAAAAAGTGAAGTGGAGCACCTTATCTGGAGTTTAATTCCCACCACAGGGACACACAGCTTGGACAATGGTTTGGTTCTGCAACTGACAGCAGGTAAAACAACGAGTTCTGTTCAGCACTTCTAGGTAGGGTGTTTACTTTAGAAGCTGGCAACCAGATTTCCTTGAAGTTCAAGACTGTTTGCCCAAAGGCTCAGGGTAAACTAAAAATGTTAAATGACTAATTGTCACTCTCCATAAGACCAACACATTACTTGACTGCCTATAAAAGAATTGGCTGAGAAAGTCCAAAAATGTGCATCTTAATACATTTTAAGCTCTTTAGACTTTTTCCAAACCTTAACTTCAGTAAAAAAGGTACTAGACAAAAAGGAAAAATATTATCCCACAAAATTTACCTAGCACTGAATAGGATCGAAGCAGAAGGAAATTAATCTATTTGATGATTCATCTGACTGCTCTAGGGAAGAATTACTTCAATGGGAAACATTGCCACCTTAAGATACAGTTATGAATCTTTCCATGTACAGGTTGAAAAGTTACACCTTGAAAATTTTCTGGTCAGGTTTTAAAAATTATAAATTGTCACAGCACCTTGGGCCTTACCTTCTAAAGTCAATGGACAAACCCTCTGCAAGACCCTTCCATGCTTTCTCTTAGTCTTACCAGTTTTACTTAGCCAGAAGGAAATATCTGTAATTATAAGCACTAGAAAAAAAGAGACTGCAAAATAGATTCTATCCTTCAGTGTCTGAAAATCAGGAAGACAGAGACAAGACAACTGAAAATACAGAAAAACTCACCCCAAAACCAATTTCCAAAAAAACCCCAAAATGCAAACTCACATGCCCTCTGTCCCAACACATCCTCAAGGTAGGTGCCTTTTGCAAGAAAAACACAAGCTTCCCAGGAATAGCAGTAGAGCTCCATAAGGATTGACAAATAATGGATGAACTCTTAGCTACTCAGACGTCTTTGTGCCAAGTTCTCATTTCCCATGCTAAAAAGCTGCACACACTGTACTTACAATGTATCCATAAATAAAACAACTGTATTTATTATTATCATATTGGTTAAAATCTTCTTTTTTAAAAATGTATTAAATTTTTTTTTTTTGTAATGAAGGAGGAGGATTTCTATTTCTATTAAGAAAAAAAAGAACAAAACACAATTTAAGTAAGAATGCAGTAGAAACCTTTGAGAAGCAGAGAAAAAAAATGCTCTCATGGTCTTCTCCTGCAAGCTACATCAACAGCATGCAGTCAGGTGGGACCAACTTCCATTTCCAAATGAAGTAAAAATCAAATTTGTCTTGGCCAATAAGGAAAAATTATTAATATCATTGAACCTCTGTCAGAATATTTTGTGTTCCATAGATCAAAGGAATACACACAGCATGCAAACCTGTTCTACTAGTAAAAAAGAATGTTTTTCCTGGCACAGAGCCCACTTGCTATTTTCTTGCATTGCTGCCTGGCTTTTTCCTCCTGTGAACCAACATCCATGCAAAAATCTTCTACTGCCTCCTGACTCAGTGTCTGTATTCCTGCCTGTTTGCAACAGGCACGGAAATGTATTTCCACACATTCACTCTCAGGTACAATTATTAATCATCAATTTAAGCAACGCATTATCCATCATCTTCAATGTCTTCCTAGTTTTACTGCCAACTCTGCAAGGAGCATTAGAGTTACGTTTAAGTTTTGTTTCACAAAATAAAACCAGAATTCTAAAAAAAATCCCGGTTTGTGTTCATCATGGGCTAAAACACAGTTTGAATTAAATGTTTAAAAATGAAAACTCATCACTGGGGCAACTGATTTTTAAACTGAAATCTCATTCATTTAAGAATAAGGAAAAAAGATGCAATTACTAATTAGGATAACATCTATAGAGTGTTTCAAAATACTGCTTTTGAAATAGATATCAACATGTTTATGGCAAACAATTTTAATATTTATTTGATTTTGAAAACAGGAAGTAAAACAAACAGAAGTAAAAGAGAAGTTGAAGCCAAACTTGAGATTTTCAAAGATGTATGAAGTAGTATGCATTGTAATTCCATTAAAAAAAGGTAAGGACAGACTCCTTTCTTCTGAAAGGAGTCCTGAAAACTCAAACCCATAAATTTAAATGACAGTTTTGGGATACCTCAAATGAAATTATAACTGTCTGCAGCAGTGACATCCTACATCAAAACAGGTCTGAGAGAGCAGTGCATTTTATCATATCAGTGAGACATGGAGCAAAGAGAGCTTGAAAAGGTAATGATACAACAAACCATAAAAATTCCTCCTGTTCTGCTCTTAGTCTACAGGCTTAAAAGCACAAAAAGCAAACTTTAACTTCTTGATCCATAAACGCTTGCAAAAGGTGTTCTGCTCCATTGTATCTCTTTCACATAACTCAAGCTTAACCAGTGTAAAGGAGCTTTAGATTCCAGTGCTTTCTAAACATATCTTGACCACTTTAAACAAGAAGTAATTTATCAGGAGCCAACCATACAGTAGGAAGACCAAGCTGAGACTTGAGTTGTTGAACAAGTTGTTCCAAGGATCTTTGAAAGTGGATGCCATAAAATAAACTTTATTTCCGGAAAGGTGAGGCAACAGCCTGAAGATCTGCTCAGAGAACAGCAATGCTGATCATTGGTGCTTTTCCCCAAAATAAAAGACTATTCCTTGGTTCTAGTTCTTTTGGGTCTGTCAGAACAGTTATAACTCATATATTGGCTGATTCATGACCTTCTAAAGTGGGTGATATTCACTGAGTAGAAACTTTGGACAGAAGCCAAGGCACAACCCTCCTGTAACACAGACTTCTACAGGACACACTACACATCTCTTATGGTTTAAAAGGGCAAGAAAGGAAGGAAACAAGGCCAGGTTTTCCAAGAGACAGCTCATGTCTAACCCATTCCAAAGAGAAAATTATCTACTATCCTGATTTCTTCTTGATATTGTTAAAATATTGACAATGGATTTGAGGAATAATTGCAAGTGTTGCTGAAATGTCCATGGATAACCCAAGCATGAAGTGAGAATGTCAGCTGAAATGGTAAAATTAATCACGTTCAGTACTGCATAACTAAAAAGAGACTGCAGTCAAAAGTACTTTTTTCTACTCTAGCACATACCCAAGTGCCTCCCACATAATCCTAAATTCATCCTTACATTTCCACTTAGAAATCAGGAGTTACTAAAAGTACAAAGACCTAATAGACAGTAATGTTAAGTAACTTCTCTATGTCTGCCTCTGGTAGAACACAGATTTCCAGGTCTTAAACCAGAATTTTAATCATGTTTTGTACAAAACCTAAACATGAAAACAGCTTTAAAATACTCAAGTTATACCATCTAAAACATTAATTTAATTAAAAAATGTGGTGCCTCGTACCCAAAATACATCTCACAATCACTTCAGTAATTAGCTTTTCTCTACACAAAACATCTCTGTTTTAACTGTTAGTTTTGGGACTTTCCAGGTCTGTGAGAACATTCTCTTTCTTGACTAATATAATGGCTGGAATATACTGGATGAGAAAACGCAGAGTATCAGCTCTCCCTTGAGCACTGGCCCAACATATGGTCCTGCACATTTTGAAAGATGGTGTTTGGGATAGTTTGCTGAATATTGTTAAGATGACTGCTCTTGTGCTGTGTGAGGGAGAGGGCTTTTTCTTATCCCTAAAATTACTGTCTTCAATAAGCAGTGATTCACTGAACTAGCCCTGAAGCTGCCTTTGGAAGCTCAGTATTCAAAAACCATCTGTGCCAGCAAGTACCAGGAGAGGGCTTTCACTCGATATTTAAACAAATTATACCCTCAGATATTTCAAACATATACTCTGTATTTATGTATTTTGGGATACTAGCCATAGGTCTTGATGAAAAGCCAAATTATTTGTCATTATTATTATTAAATACAGAAAAAATACTTCTATTTAACCTCTACACTTTAATTTCATAATAAGAAATGAGGGACTTGAAAATATGCAAATTCTGCATTCATGCCACCTTGGCAGTACTCAAATATTTAGCTTGTAAAGCTATCTGATGTAGTCTTGTGATGGCTAATCCTTTTTTTAAAGCTTTAACTCTTACAATTACATGAAAATAGCTATTTCATAAACAACCCAAAATTTTAATTCTAACTCTTAAAAGCCTTATAATTCAAGGAAAAATACCACTGAAAATGTGAACAGATTCAAAATCAAACAAAAAGCTAGTAAGGTAAACAAAAGCAACCCAAATCTTATATTTAATCTGCCATTAGAGATGCTTAGGGATGCTAACTGAAGAACTTCAGTGCTTGCTGTCCTGAATGATGTAACCTGTTTGTGTCACCCACTGCTGAGTGCCACACGAGCATCACAGCACCACAGCACAGATCAGACCTGGGCAGCACTGCTGCTAAACACAAAACCAGGTGGGCCAGGACCCTTAGATACCTAACCTGATAATCACATGCTCAGTTCCAAAAAGCTGTCACTTTAAAAGATATTTTCCAACTAAAGAAATGGAAAATCCCTAAAAAATTCCACAAATGCAGCATTTTTAACTCTGCCTGGCAGAGAAGCTGAATCCTTCCAAAGGTATCTCGCTTCTCTTTACCTCTTCTCCTTCTCTCTTGATCTAAACCACATTATAATAATAAGCAGGCTGAATTACTGATGAGCTGCTGGCTGCTACAGAGGCAGCTGTGTTTCTAGCAGATCATCTAAAATATGAGCAGACACGAAAGGTACTAAAAAGCAAGTGAATGAAGTGCAGGTGATCTCACATTTGCTGTCTCTGTCTAGCTGTAAGTTCCTTTTCCAGTGTTCACTGGGCTCTAGGTCAAACTACTTCAACAAGCCAAGCAGGAACTATTCACTTTTTATTGTTGTTACATCAGTCCTCTTCCTATTTATTGACTGCAGATGGGTCAGCCGAGGGTAGAAGAGCCAGGGCCAAGCAAAGGGAAGGGGCAGGAATGCAGGGATTAGGACGGGGTCACAGTGACATTAGTCCAGGCCACTTTGTATTCGTGGTCTGAAACCAGTCACTCTCTTGGTAGCAGGGTTATTTGGGAACACCAAGCCCCTGCTCATCCACTGTTTTGCAAAATATTTTTCCCATGTTTTGGAAAGGCATTTTTAATACGGTTGCACGTAGAAGCAAATTAAAACAAACAAACAAACAAACAAAACCCATGTAAAAGTAACTTCAATCTAAAATTGCTGATTTTTCATGTCCCCAGGTAAAAGTAATAAAAAAAAATTAGCTGTGCTAGTCCAGGAAAGACAACTGATGGGCCTGGTCTTGATAATTTATAATAATCCTGCCATCCAAAAAGAAATGTCTATTTAGCTATGGCTTGAAAACAAGCAAAGAAGTCCAAATGAGCTCTGGCAATGTGAGACAGAGAAAAAGTTTAAAGAAAATACTATCAAACAGAGTGCTAGTAGAAAATACTTACAGTTATTAACACAAGCTTTTCCACATTTCCAAAAGCTGTAGAAGAGCTATTTCTCTCTATGTAACAAACAGTTCTTTAATACAGAAATATTAACCTTTTCCATCAATTTCTTGTGTTAAGTAGAAAGTCCATCACTATTCCTAAATTAACCTCCTGCTCAGTTGGAAAGGATATTATTAAAAAGATCCAATTTCCAAAAATAAATTGTTAGTATTTCTGCTAAATCAAGAAGATGGACTGAAATCCAGCACTGCTCACTGAAAAATGGCCAGTGCAACTAAGTAAAGTGTCAAAGGAGAGTTAGCTCAGAAGAGGGGAAAAAAAGGAACATGCCAGGGTGGGATGATTTGTAAACAACATCTCTCTGGATCAGTAAACATGCAGGGTCACAGCTGCAACAAAACAGACATGAAAGTCAAAAAAGATTAGTGAGGAGACTAGCAACTTCAATGCAAAAACTGGGTATTTTGACCAAAAAAAAAAAGGGCAGGTCAAAAAAGCTCTGGCCAAGTCAGACCTTGCAAGCAGAGATTATCAGTAGCAAGGGCTTTAAGCAGCTTAGAAATTGCTGGGAGGAATCAGAGTGTCACAGACCACAGAGGAGGTTGGATGTTTGAAGGTGGAACTGGGCTAAGGGGGTGTTGGTACCACAGAACACAGAATCACAATAATGTTTATAGTCTCCAGAAACCCCAAGAAGAGGTATCAGACAGTCTTAGACAAATAATACACCATTCCAGTACCTTTCTACAGTGAAACATTTTGGAGGAGTTGGGTTTATATCTGCACAGCAGCCCTAATAAGCTCAGAAGAATACCAGAAAGGCAGTTTCTAGGAGCCAAGCTGTGTGACACAGCTCCTACAGACCTGAGGTCCTATTCCCTACAAAAGACAGTGAATAATGCAGACACAGTTTCCAAGACCTTGAAATCAGCTTCCAGCCAGCCATCTATATCAGCTGGCCAGGATGGTTAGAAGCTAGGAGACGAGGGATGGGAACAATTCCATCTGAACTGGCACACAGTTGATGGCTCCAGGAAATCCCTGGATCGGCAAAACCTTCAAGGATAGTTTGCCAATTGAACAATATGGTTGTTCAGCAAAATTTGGGCTGGAGAGCAGCAAAAGGAAGCAAAAATATCCAGAAGCCTTTGGAATTTGCCCCAGACCTTTATTTTTCCTTGAAGCACTGTAGCAAGAGAACAAGGAGCTTCTAGAGAGAGAGGGAAGCTATTCATCACAATCAATTCAGATACAGAGCTCTCATTAAAATGCTTCACTCGCTGAAGGCAATCACAATTTTGTTCATCAAATTATTAATATTTACAAAATAGTAATTTTTAAAAGGAACAATAGATAATAAAAATTAAATTCTGTTCCTTAGAAGAATATATTCCTTTGGTGAAGTGTTAAAATCTGAAGGGATTCATGCATTATTAGAAGGTTCAAATTATTTTTAAGAGAGGGAAATCCAAAGCTATGACCACCCAGTCGAGCTTCTAATGAAAGTTTCTTTGGGCCTGTTGCTGTGAGACTTGTTACAGGTGCATGTGAAGGAGAACAGAATTCTTTACTGAATGTAAGCTAAAGGAGGGAGACTGAAAGGAAGGGATTAACAGGACAACATAAACCTCAGGAAACTCCCTCAGTCTGAAATGAATTTTACCAGAAACGGAAGCACCTCCTACGTATCTGAAGTCCTAAGTCAATTTTAGAGTATAAACAAGATCCACTTCTGTTCCTAGCTCAGCTAATTCCCTAGCACTAATCTTAGCACACGAAAAGAGACAGAAGTCAGATAAAAGCTATCCAAAATGGGAAACAAAAAGGCCTTTGGAAATGTCTGGCATTTAGACAGTCAAATGTCTGAGCCAAAACTGTTAGTTTAGTTATTCAAAACAAAATGTTTGCATTTTCCTCAGAACAGGCATGTAATAGGGAGAATTCCTCTGACTCCACTGTGTGGGCAGACTCAGCAGAACGAAAAGCAGCCCAAGTGTATCTGTACTAAACAACACACTGCTCTCACAGAGCCACCCACAGCAGTGCCACCACATCACCCTGCTTCTCCACCTTGCTTAATATAGATCAGGCTTTTGACCATTTTGCATTTCTTGCATAGCACAGCTACTTCTCCACTTAAAATAACAGGGGAGTCATGCTAAAGAATCTGATACTCTTTCTAGAGCAGAGTATTCCTATGGAAATTATAATTTAGCATGATTATAAACTCATCTTTGCAGTGGTGGGGGACACCTTGATGTTCTGCAAGAACTTTATAACATATTTATCACAAACCCACACTGGTATTAGTCCAAGCTCTAGGTTCAAACTGTAAGCAAGACTACAGTTATGGTTTTTCAGACACTTCTTCATTCCCTACTCTTTTTGGGTTTTTTCAGATTATGCAGAAGAGCAAACAGATATAAAAGCAGCAAACAGTTTAAGACCTACTCTTCACATTTAATTATTTTAAAGATATTCAATTATCTGCGGAATGTTCACACTTGAAAATAGAGCTGAAAGGAGATGTAGTTTTAACTGTGGCAAGACAAGCTGGAGCCCTGGTGCTGATGTGCACTTCCAAAGGACACAGCTCCCTGCCAGCAGCAGCAGGTTCTGCAGGGGTGAGTCCCCTGGCTCGGGGGGCACACGTACCTCTCCTCCGATGGTGAGCAGGCCAGGCGCATCCAGCTTCCTCTTCTTGCGGGGACCGATGGCTGCCAGGGCTGTGAGGTTGGCATCCCTCTGCCTCATCTGGGCAAGCTCCTGCTGCTGCATCTGTCACACAGGGAAACAACTCTCTTTAGTTTTTGTTCTCTTGCCATAGCAAAAAGGTATCTTCAGACCTGCAAGCATGAGGTAGAAGTCACACATGAGCAATCCCCGAGAGCATTTTGCTGCTCCCAGTACTATTTTAGCAGCCTGGCCATAGAGGAATAATAAAGATGCTGAAGTTCTTCTGACTTTTCACAGGATTTCTGCTTCCAAATATCTCAACTGTTTCCAAAAACACCATCCTTTCCATTAAAAACCGCCTTATCAAGTATTATATGCTAACTACACATCTCCAGTTTAAGACTGATATGAAGAATGTAAATACCAATTCAAATATTTTAAAAACCTCTTTTTTAATGTTATATTTATTTTGAAAATTTCAAAATACTTGGTTTTCTTAAAAAAAATCTAAATTAATAAAATAACTAAATGCTAGCCAAAGGTAATGCTGACACAAAACCTTTACAAACTGAACTTACAAGAGCTTTCTGGGCCTAGGCTTTAGGTAAGAATACATTTGACTAGTTTGAAGCAGCTGCCAGCTGCATTATGTAACAATATAGCACACTACAGAAAATAGGAGAAAATGCTCCAGCCAGCAGAGATATAAAATTGCATATTCACTATAAACTGTGTAATTCTTTGAGAGTGTTAATGCTAAGTGTCATATTCCCAGGAACACTAATATTTTAATAAATATTCTGATCAATACCACACAAGAATAATTGATTAGGTGACACAGTATATTATTTTAAGAAGATAAAAGCATTCAAAGCTCTTAGCAATAATTCTTACTAATCTCAAAACTTTGGGTTTGCAAAATCTATCAATAAGCTGAGAGGGGGTGTTTGCTTTCTAATCTCACTGATGTCACTCTGTTCCCACTTCAGCAGCAGTGCACAGAACAAGATCTGGAGAAAGTCAGTGGTGGTAATAAAAACATTATATAATACAGGCACAATTCTTCATTAAAATGAAACTGAACTGACAAGGAGAGACAGAAGTGTCTCAGCCATTACCTACACATGATCTGCACATACAAGCAGGACCTGAACTATCCCAACCAAAGTTAAAAGGAGAGGAGGTTTAAGCAAAAAATTGCCGGTGTGGAGTCCCTTTTCTCCATCCACCTCTGCAGAAAAAGCAGCTCCACCTCATGCCCCCTCTTCAGCACAGTTCTGAGATTCGTTTGGCAGCCAATACCCCTGTGCCGCAGCACTGCGTCTGACCAGCTCTGGGCACAGGCTGCCAGGGAGTGTTTCAGGCTGCAGCTGCTGGTGCCAGGGCCCAGCGGAGCAGGGGAGGGTGGGAGGTGACCCCCAGAGCCCCGGGAGACGGCACCGAGGAACCGCAGCCTGCGGGCTCGGGGCACCGGGCCAGAGCTGGGCACAGCCCTGGGGTGTGGCCTCAGCAGCGCCAGCACAGAGCGGCGGGCACTGCCCTGCCCCCGCTGCCACACTGCTGCGGGCACAGCCCGGGTGCCCTCGGCCCCTTGGGCACACCTGGGCTCACGCTCAGCCGCTGCCGAGCACCACCAGCACCTCCTCATCTTTGTCCACGACCAAGTGCACCAAGTGCAGCCTCAGTGACTCACTGACAGCACTGAGCTGGAACAGGGAATGGTCAGCCTGGAGAACGGAAGGCCCCAAAGACCTCACTGGGGCTTTCCAGCGCCTGAAGGGAGCTGACACGACAGAGAGGGACTTCGGACAAGGGCCGGAGTGACAGGACGTGAGGGAATGGCTTCAAACTGAAAGAGTGTGGATTTGGATTAGATACAAGGAAAAAATCCTTCCCTGGGAGGGTGCTGAGTTCCTGGCACAGGCCGCCCAGAGAAGCTGTGGCTCCCCCCACCCCTGGGAGAGTCCAGGGCTGGACACAGCTTGGAGCACCCTGGGACAGTAGAAGGTCATGGCAAGGGGTGAACAAAATGATCTCCAAGATCCTTTCCAAACCAAAGAATTCTATATTTTTACATTCTTCAGAAAATAGAATTCAGTAATTTAGAGTTTGAAACCTCATTTTTCACACTTTTATGTTATATACTTTGCAAGTGCAGTAATGATAATAACTTCAGTATAATATTATCTAAAAATACATATCTCATCTACAGGGTAAAAGAATTTCCTAAATACAAAAAAGAAATGTAGAAAAATATCTAAATAATAGTGCAAAGGTCTATACATACTCCTCTTTGCCAACTCATATTAGGTTTTTAGCTCAAATATCTTTGGCTCTCTTCCAGATTAAATGCCAGTTAGACAGAGCTGCCCGCTTACCCTTTCAAGGTAGATAGCAACAGTGGTGAGCTCTAATCATTTACAAAGGTCATGATCGGAAGCTAGCCCGTAAGCAGTCATTTAAAATTCGATTGATCCCTATTTGTAGTCAGGGAAAGAAAATGGACATTTCAGCTGTATTGTAATTATGAGGCTTCAAGGCAACTGTAAATAGATGTGCAAATCCAGATACTGGCAAATACCTTAGAGAAGAAATTATTACTATAGTATAATATATATCCAGGAAAGGTTGAAGATAAAACTGCATATAAAAAAAGATCAATCATCTTTTTGCTAATTTGCCTTGCTTGCCAGCCTACAAGGGTTATCACAATTATCAGAAGTCTGATGAATATTTAAGCAAGGGGCAACTGGCTTAGAGTGATCTCAGACGAAGTTGTCAAGCCTTGCAGAATAAGAAATTTTGCACTGGAGTAAGTATTCGTTTCCTGGGAGGTGCAGGTCAGAAATACACTCTGATAGGTAACTGGTATCATGCAAAGGTTATATGAATATTGTATCAGTATCTTATCCAAAGTCACCATTTGCAAACCCACAGGAAGCTAATACTTGGCTCTCTGCTACCTGTACTATACTATACCCTGGCTGTTTCCACGTGGAATATCAGCATGCAGTTCCTCTTGTTGAGTTTTTCTGCACATGTAAATTGTGCATGTAAATCAAAACATGCCATTTCTCTAAATTTCCTGTAGTGGGATAAATCTTGCCCTCACTTTGAAACCTGCAAACTGGTGCTGTTTCACCAAGAAAATATGGAATAGCTTCAAGAGTCTCCAGAAAGGTTTGCAATCATCTATTCCTCAAGTTCTTTGCCCTTTCTTTCTTCATTAGTGAGAAAAACTAAAGATGGTTCTTGATATCATATACTAATGTTGACAAATGCACAAGATTTTCAGTTATCTATAACTCATCACCTGACAGGACACCTGGCTCAACAGACAGAGCCAAAGGAGCCGGGCTCTGCTCTACCCACACTGGGTGAATACTGGTAAGACTTTGCTCTTCACCTCCCTGAGCCTCTCACCCCACATCACCCAGCCTGTCTGTGTCTGCTACAGGCTCTCCAGACCAGGATCCTCCTTCACTACGTGCCTCACTTATCAGCAAGCCCCACTGGGCTGAATAGACATTACTTCAATACAAATAAGGAATATGCTGCCAGGTACAAAAGATCCAGACAAAAACACAATAGAGTTTCTGATACTGGTTTAACAGCACACACCATGGTAAACTACAGCAGGAAAGAATGACCTTATGTAACCTTCATGAATGCTGATCAAAAAATTTCTAATACATCAAACACATCATCAATGAGATCACAGTAGCCTGATGTTTTATAACATAGCAGCTGAAGTGCTGAAAATACTTGATAAATACTGTACTGCACAAATTCTAAACAATCTTTTATAAATTATCACTGGTGGTTTTTTAGGTTTTCTTTAAAGCTCACCTGAAAGCAGAGAATTATAAAATTACATTTAAAAATAATCAAAAGTGATCCTGATACTGGCTCCCAACAGAGGCCTTCATCTAGCAGAGGTCAGTGTATTCCAGCTGACAGGAGAGCATCTCTCCACACTATTAACCATGAATCCACTTACAAGAAAGCATCTTTGCAGTTTATGGAGATACTTACTAGCAAGACGTTTGATGAGACCTTATTTAACATCCCAGACCACCCTTTAACACCCCACCATTGTTGGCTTTTTTATACCCCTATTTCAACTTATCTTTTTTCCAAGTCACATACCTCTGGTTTTCCATAGCCTACATCAGATTACCTGCACCAGTCTCTTTCCTACCCATCATCTGCCCTCTGAATTCTCAGCACTAAGAATAACATGAATTGTCGCCATCTTCAGTGTTCTGAAATTATTCTTAGAAATACCTGTAAAACTAAAGCTACCTAAGCTTTTTTACTTTACTTGATCAATTATATTGTCAAGTTAATAAAGCAGCTTGTTATTACAATACAGTTTATCTTCTAACTAAGCCAGTTACTAATTTCTGGATATTTAAACAAATGAAGCACCTGTTACTATCTGTACATCCTGATAAAACAATTTCCTGTTACATAACATGATTTACCAGAAATGAATCTAACTCACTACATCAATCAACAAGATGCAACCATTTGATAGCTGCATTCACTCACACTCTCATTTTCATGCTGGGCTGCTGATGCAGAATCTTTCTTTAACTGGCCTTTATCACAAATAATATGGATATACTTATCAATAGCATATTACAATTTCTGCCCTCTGGGAAGAAAGCAATGCTTCAATTCAGAACCACACTCATTAACAACAATTAACTTTTTTGAAAGTAAAAGCATTTATCTAAAACACAGACAAATATTCCAATATATTATACAAGAAAATTGCTTACAAATCAGATACTGTTCCTTGCTCCTTATCAAATCCAATGTATTTTTAGCATGCCATTTACTTACTGAGAGGTCTCTCATTTGATGAACAAAGCATTATTTTGAACAATGAAATTTTCTTGTGATGGTGGCACAGCACTAAAACCACAGAAAGAACACTACTTCACCACTTTAATAAAGTGCAGCTAACCAGAGAAGTTCTAAAATTTTAGTTTGTTTTCTGTAGATCATTATTTGTTATGATACATTTAGGTATTTAAGAAAGAAGTGCCACGAGCCATATGCCACAAGGAAGACAGCCATATGTCTATGTGAGGTATCAACACTAGATCTTAAAAGCCACGTTTAGTCATTTCCAAAAACCAAGAATGCACTTATTTGCCAGGCAAAACCCAGGCAAACAGAAGTGAGCTTTGTCTAAAGCAGAGCTGTAGATAAAATATGGGTATGAGCTGTAGCTGCTAAGGACTGAGAGATTTCCTTCCATATGATCAGAAAGTAAGAGGATGGTTGGAACTCTTAAAAATTCTGGTCTACATATAAATACCTTCAAAAATTAAAGGGAGAAGAGAGAGGGGGATCACATGAGAGAGAGAAAGGTCAAGGAGGTGTTTCTGTGCCTAAGGCAGAATTCAGGGATTTTTTTTGGCCTAGAAGGAAAACAACCCAGTGACAGAGAGACAGAGGTGCTTGTGAAGATAAACAAGAAGAGCTTGAGGAAGTAGTATGTTTAAATACTGCCAATACAGGCTTTGGTAAGGAATAGAAGTTGTAAAAGTAAGTTTCTGTAAGTCACAGAGCCAACTCAGCCCACCAGGACTCACATTTTATCTATTTACAATTCCCAACTTAGTTCAGAACTACCACCTAAGAAGAAACAAGAGGAGGCTCCCAGCACGGCAGAAGCTATAAATATCAACAGCATTCATGGGTGAAGACAGGCAGCAGTGAACCCTGAGCAGGAAGCTGGCAACAGAGGGTGCTAAATGGCAGAAATGTTTGATGAAAGCAAGATCATATAAACAATGATTTAAGCATTGATTTCTAGCCAATAGGCATCAATGGAAATCCCTCCTAATTCTGTTTGCGATGGATGGCTTAATTCCTGATAACAGGGTCATATGCTGAGAAAATCTTGTCTTAATTGATGGTTCTGTAACGTGTATCTATCAGTCTCGGACAGTGATTGCACCCCCTGGAAAAACATCTTTTCTGCTGAGGAGTGCCTGAAATGCAGAACCATTACACATGTCCTAAGATGCCCACAACAGAAGGTGCAATTAAAAATGAAACTCATTAAAAATGCTGGCAGGAACCTCAAGAAGTCCTGGACAATGATCAAGAAGGATGGGTGCCTCAATGAATTCCAGGGAGCTTTGCAAAGCAGCTCCTGTGTGCAGCAGGCCTGTGCTGTCCTCCAGCCCTGCTCAGGCACTGCAATCTGAGTCTCAGGGTGAGCACGGCTCCATTGCCTGGTAAGGAACTGCTCCAAGTACTGAAGTGTACAACAGGCACTACAAAAATGCCACACCAGAGAGGTTTCACCTGTGGAACAGCAGGTCATACACCAAACGCATTCTGTGAGACTTTTAAACATTCACAGCTCTAACAAATTGTATCTAGTTTTTTTCAGTGCAAAGCTGGATGCTGCTCCTTCACAAGCGTTCTCCCACAAGTCAGTAAAAGCTCCAGCTGTCCCTTGCAGTGGCTGCACATCTATCTGAACTAGATCAAGATTTTTCTTTACTGTGAAAGGTGTTTGTCTGTTGGGTTTTGGTGAGGGGAGTTTCTTCTTTTTTCCTTACCCACATACTTTTAACAGCGGTTGAAAATTATTGCATAGCGTTAGGAAAAAAGTCACCCTGGGCAAAGACCGAGCTGGGAATGTTTCAGCCTCAAGATGACTGTTTCTCAAAATAATGAGCATCTGAACACAGTTCTGGAATCTTAACCGGGGTACTTTGGACCAAGCATCTTTCCTACAACAGACATTTCTGTTTATTATATCTAATTTCATTATGTTTTACAAGTTTACTCAAATTTTCCATTTAAACATGCACTATTACTTTCAAGACAATGTGTTAAATTCTGATACAGAAAATGCCAGGTGCATCCTGCCTTTCAATTTTATTTTTCCCTGAAATAAAAAGCCTTAATTGTAATTTTCCCCAGCCTTAAACGGGGATTTTTTAAAGGGGAGTCTTGAAACAATTATCCTTATATCTACAATTTTATCCTCTTACTAGTCAAGACTACATACTGTCTGAACTGATTTNTTAATTTTCTTGGAAATTCCAAGAAATATCCTTAACAGCTGACTCATAATTTATAAAAAATCAAAAGCATAAAGAATTTTAACTGTTGCAATTTTTTAACATACTGGGTTGCGTTCTTTGATTTTCCAAATACAACACACAATTATTTATTCATTAACTTAAACCCATTTATTTCTGCAACAGTCCAACCATTTCTTAAGGTACATATTCCTACCTGGAGTAACACAAAGTATAATAAATACTTAAGGAAGATATCCCTCAAACACCTCTGAAAGAGTTCTGCAACAATGGATTTTTTTGTCCTTCCAGGAACTTCAATCATTACATTCCTTCACTCCTCAGAATTTGTTGTTTGAGCTCCAGTACAGTTTCTCTGCTTTTGGTTATACTATTTCTCAAACAATTTATCTGTAGCAGCACCAGTTCCAGGCTGTCCTATGCTAAGCTGGAGACACATCTATTTTAAACCTTTGTATTTGTTAGGTCCTGTAATAGTGTGTGGCAGATTTGCCAAGCCAGATTTGAGCCCATTTGAGCAAAGGGTTTCTGAGGCACAGACAACTGGGCAGGGTCAGCACTACTAGAGCTGGCAACTTACTGGAATGTCAGTAACTTACCTGCGCTGAGATCACAAAAACACTCTGAAAAAAATTCCCTAACATCTGTTCTTTTGTTATTATCAGTCTTAATTTTATTTTGGAGCAAGGCAACTATGGGCAATCACAAATCTTCTCAAGCTGTTCTTCAAAGGACACCAGGCAGCCTCAGTATGACTGGGAAGAACATGAGTCAGAGAGCTCAAGTGGCTTTCCTCAGGGGCTGCTCAGTAATGGAACATCCTCACTCCCAGGGCCTGGAGAGAAAGATGGGATAAGGTATTTTCCCAGGCCCTTTGTCCATCTAAGTGGGGGTTTACTATTCTCCCCAGATTTCTAGGATCTTCTCCTTTCCCCCTGAGGTAAGACACTGTGTGAGGACTCAAAGGGATGTTTTAACCAAGATCAGGGAATATAAAACACAGTGAAAGCCTGTGTGGAGGTCGGTCATGTCTAGAGTTACAGGCTGAAGTCATAAGAGCAGGAAACCTGTAGAGCTGTGGCTTTGGGACAACTGACAGAAACATTGGCACATGGGAGGATACTTAACAAAGAGTTTGCTTTTTTAAAATCATGCACTGGAAAATATGAGTGCAAGCAGTAACTCCCAAAGGCTGTGCTGCCCACTGTAACACAGTGCTCATCGCTGGACTAGAACATGAACCAACTGCTTTGCTTTTCACATGCTGAAGTATCCAACAAACCTGTCTGCAAATACTCTTTAAAGAATCTTCCATTGTGTCTGAACAATACAACAGCTATCTGGATGATGAGAACTGTCCATGGCTTCTGCAACTTTGGGTTGGTGCTAGGGGAGTCTGATCAGGAGTTTTAGCTGCACCATCTTCTCTGTGCATCAGAAGTTACCTTTTGTTACTTTTATCTCTGTTCATCTCTGGCACACACTTGAAATCTGAATTAAAAACCATTACAGCAGAACTCTACCAAGAAGATGGAGGAAGTTCTTGGCTGGTCTATCAATGGAGCCAACTGAAGGCTGAGGCACACAGGAAGATCTCATCTTCCTGGAAGTGAAGAGTGACAGTATTTCACACCATAAAAATCTCATGTCAGCCTGAACCATTTTCTCACTTTTTTTCCAAATAAGTATTTCTATTTTTTTGGTAAAATTTCTCTGGCTACATGCCATTAGCACAAAACTTCAGAATAGCAGAAATTTTAAGTGCATTTAAGATAGCAGTTAATCAGAAATTCTAGTAAGAGGCTTTATTAACTAGATTATTCCAGAAGAAAATGCCCAGATTTTGATACCAGTTCTCTAGCATTCTTATGGGAAGTCTGCATCTTGAAACCGCCAGCCTCATTTGAGGAAATGAGGCAAATGTAGCAATCTACTAAAAATCATTTGGCTGTAATAAGTAATTTTAATCAAATAGTTAGAGAGAATGGCATTGGAGTTAATGTCTGAAGTGTCATAAACAGATGGGAAATGTGCAGTGTAGCGACTGGTTGTGCACTTTTAACGCAATACCCTCTTCTGCAGCCTGGATTGTGGTTTGATCAAGTCTAAGTGACATGACAAAAACAAATTTAATTTATTCTGAAACTATATTCAACTAAAGAATACACAATACAGCAAGTATGCTAACTCTGCTGGAAAGTGAGGTTTGAGGCACAGCAAAACACCGGGAACAAAAATAGCCACACGCCCACCACCTTCTTCCCCTTAAAAGTTGTGGGGGTAGTGCTGGGGGTTCACTTGTAAAATGGAACTTCCACTGGGGATGCAAAACAAGCTTGAATTTAAATAATCTACATCTTTTCTATTTTACATTTAACTATAGCAAAACCGCTACTGCTCATTTGTGCTGCAGATCAAGGGAACAACACACCACAGTGTGGGGACAAAGTATTTCAAGCCATTTCTCAGACACTGACAAGTAGTAAATTAGGGAATCTTGTAAGTACAATACAGTAGTCATCCCCTTCTATTGATCACATATAATTTACATCTTACAAAGATGTGAAATCTTGCATTCTCACTCCACAAGGAAAATCTCAATGATTTATTCATTTCAAATAAAAAATAGAAGGTAGATGAGAAGAATTACTTCACAGGCTGTAGCTTTCTCAGGGCACTAGTGCTAGGCTCTTCTCTCGCACTGCCCGAAGGGCCTTTGTGTGCAAGTCCCTCTAATTAACAAGGTGAATCATGCAGCAGTTCCCTAATTAGTGAACATGACAAGCCAATGGAAACAAGCAGACAGACCTGGCGTACAGATATGGTCAACAAAAGGCACAGCAATACACCATCAAAAAATGCCTATTTCATGTAAATAAAATAGCAAGAGAACTAGCATAATACTTAATTTTCCTTTTCATGTTTTATGCTTATTCCTCATTTACTGCAGATATAAATAACGACATGATAAATCAAGGTTTCCAACTGCAAGTCACACCACCTCTCCAAAATCAAAGACTACTTATCCTACGTGAATAAGCATCTGCTTAAGGGGCATTATTTGTTTTCTCTCTTGTTTTTCTGCTTTAAAGAACTGCAGTTACATTAAGCTTAGGACTTTAAGAATCCCTTAATTAATTCTATTCAAAATTGTTTTTTCTTGAAATCCTTTTTCACCTATATATGAAAGGAGTGCAATAGTTGCACTATTATTGCAGTATAAAAATGCATGCCTACATTCCCAACATATCATAATTTCTACCTTTTGTATGAGAATAAATAATGTAAGTGAATAATCAAAGAATTGAATTTGCATTAGAAAGGAAATGAGATGATCTAAAATGTACCTCCTTACCTTCCTCTTTCCAAATAAAATATTTTTAATCTATCACTCTTCCTTCTGCTTTTCCTAAAAACACTCATCCCATCTCCGGAACAAGAGGGTTAATTAATTTTCAATTTATTGTATATTGAATCTTTCATTTAGATTTTTACAATCCTTCAAACATATTACAAGTCTAAAATGTGTGTCACCACCAGCAGAATATAATTCTTCACAGAAAAACTCCACTGTTTTTTGCTCTCTATTCCTTGGCATTATTATCATAAGTAAGGAGAACTATAGATTATGTCCTCATTACAGGCTCATCTTTCACACAGTCTTGGGGGAAAAAAATTCTGACTTTCCTCTTTGAATTGTAAGGGTAGAAAGGTAAAACTTCCTTATGATCTAAAACTGATGTTCAAAATACTAGTGTCTAAAAACCCCACGTTTTTCTGACCAGTCCAGTGTTAAAAATATGGGAATTAAAATACTGTCCCCTGAGAAATAATTGTGCTACATGCCCCTGAAGACTGGGTTTTGGCTAGAAATTTGAAGAATATTTAATGATGTTCCATTACAGAACCGATCAGCTGTTTCAAAGCAGTTTTAAATTCACAATAAACACTCTCAGAGATCAGAAGGAGAACACTGGAATCACTACTGTTTGCTGTGTTCATTTTCCCCTTCTTGCCTGTGTGCACTTCCCAACTTGTCTCGGACCCCACCCAGCACAGCCCTGCCTAGGACAGCCCCAGACCCAGGCTGGAAGTATCCTCTGTTAACATCAAGGCACAATGGATAATCTGCTAACAACTGAACTCTGATCTGCCATATGCACGCAGGAAGGATTCAGCAAACAACCTGTCACAAACGCTTACTGTTGCACAGAGCAGCTCCCAGCGCACCGGGCGCTGCACACCCAGCACCATCCCCTGCCACACACAGCTGCAACCAAATGGCAGCACACGCTGCAGCCTGCTGCATTAAAAACACCCACGTTCTTATCTGCACCTGAAATAACAAAAACAGGGCATGGGAAATAGAGCCGAAACAGGCGCGCCCAAAAATCAGCGCAAAATCACAAAATTTGATCGATTGCAAGTGATTTTCAAATAAATTGCATACACAAACACAGGTTATTTTGTATATATAACTGCAAAAGTATTTTGCATTTAAGCAAAAATGTTAGGCGCAGCTGATAATAATAAATCCTAATTGTCCACAGGAGTTGTTATGATATGAGATCATATCTAATACCAGAGGGACAAATTGACTATTGTTACTGATGTCAAGAGTTATTCCATAGTTACAGTGGTGTGGCAGAAGAATTCAATTATAACATTTAAATGCAAGGGCCACGCATTTAAAAAGTGACAGGAGCAAAAATGCACTCAGAGGTACACAGGGCAAAAATAAAAATCTCCGACACAAAACAGTCAGATCATTCTCATACTTGCTGCATAGCCGACCACACGTCCTCAGCATTCCTGAATGCTAAGGAAGACATTTCCTTACCCACTGGATTTAGGACATTTCTTTTCCAAATTTCAGTACTTTCCAGAAATTATTTCTCCACACAGCTAGATGGACAGATGAATATTTTTCTAACTGAGGAATTATTTTTAAAGCCTCAGTTAAAATTACCTGAGGATATTTATGCAATGTACATTTGTGATTTTTTCTTTTGTATAGCTGAGCAGATCACAGAAATCACCATATATTGCAATGTTAACAGAAGCATCCATTGACAAATTTAAGAAATACATGCGTTTTAGATAACCACGAACAAGGTACTTAATTATAGTAGCTCTCTATAAAAAAAGCCTCAAATAAATACAGAGCAGAACACTGTCCCATATTACTGAAACCCAGCACCTTGTGCTGAGCACCATGACTGCACACAAAACACACTGAGGTTTAGTTCAAGAGTTAAGCATATTTTACTTCTATGTAAATTACCAGATTAAACCTTGAAAAAACTGGGATAAAAAAATGGTCGCAGGAAACTTTGCCAGTCCCTCATGGCCCCAAGTTACCTTTCTCCTCTGCTAAAATTCAGAGTATTGTTTAATTTCTGCACTCTAAAATAAGATACAGGTTTTCAATCTGAGACTTAATTACAGAAGTTCATAGGGTGAGCTAATGGAGCTTCATATTCTTTAGGTGTTTCCATGCAATCTGAATGTCTGTATCACTCTATCTTTCAGTCACCTAGATCACTAAAAAGGTAAAAACAGCAAAAAGATGCAAACAAGTTACTTCTTAGAGGGAGGAAAAAATCATCCCATACTTTTGTTTTCTGACACACCTTAGTACACAAGAGATTCCTGAACACACTGCTTAAGAGGGAAAGACTAGCAAATGCTGATGACAGATCATTATTAAATGAGAGAACAATTTTTCTGAATACTGAATTTACTGTTCCTCTAAACAGGAAGATGGAAGTAGTTGACTTAAACGAGCAGCATATGCAGTGAAGTAATGATGTGTATTCAATAACCTTCACAATTATTAGCTGTCACACTAAGACAGAGCAGATATCCTGGATATTCTGCAGGTACTCCCTGAGGGGAGCTCATCTCACCTGTCCAGAGCTGGCACGTGGCCACTGCAACCACCAAATGCTGAAGGGCTGCCTTAAGACTAAGGGCTCTATGAAAACATAGATCACACTTTCCCAGAATTCAAACACAGATTTTGAAAACAGACAAAAATCATTCTATTTCTCATAAAAACATGCTCTCTTCTCACCAACTGCACCTCTACTATGTGTCTAGTAGAGTGAACATTCTGCTCCTCTCCTGTTGTCCTGAACACAATTAACACCTGAGTTTAGCACTTATGCTTTATTTTTCCCATTTAGTCTTCTTGCACTTTTCTAAAGCTTACTTAAATTATTTGACACATTTGCTAGATATGAGCTCTTCTGTCAGGACAGATTTTTTTATTATTATTACTATTTTTTTTTTAATAGTAGATTTTCAAGCACCTCACCACATGAATATGGCTTTTGGCCATTAAGAGAAATCTTCAGAATCTACATGCTGTTATTTGTTTCAAGAATATAAATGTCTGTTCTGTCTACCTGTGGAGGGAAAGAACAGAGTGGTCTAAGAGGCCTACTCTGTCCTTTATGGCTGTGCAGAGTCAATAAACCCATGAAGTGTAACTGCATCACACTGGTTTTCAACTTGCTTCACTTCAACCCTACCTGATACTGAGGTATTGGTTTTTAGGAAGCTGTGACACCCCAGCATACAGAAACTCATCAGCATAAATGCATATAACATACCTTCTCATTCTAGGAAATCAGGTATTTATCACCATTTCCATGAAAATCTAGAAGTTAACCAATCCAGCACCATTTAGCAACACTAAATGAAAACAAAACTCTTACATATCATTACTCAACTGCCCAATAACAATAAAGTACAGTAATGCCTTTCAAGTGTTTACATTTTAGAGGGAATTATTTAAACAAACATATTTGAGGGGAAAACAGTCTACATTGTGAATGACAATAAGAAATTTTATTTATTTAAAAGATTACTACTACTACTACTGCAAGGTAACTATTTTTTCAGGATATGTTGAGCAGTATCTTATTATTCAGCTAAGATGATGGAACTACTCTTTCACAGGCTGACACAATATTTTTTAACAAGACTAAACTAAAAATAGGAAATAGATGCTAACACACCTTTCATGACCTCTGCATGAAAGGTGCACTGCCAGCTAGCTTGTAGTTTAGAGAAGAGTTGCATAAAATTTAGCTACAGTCAGAAATGTTGAGTGTTTAGTTAACCAAAATGGACACTTTTTACCCCACTGTTAATGGTATTAAATATTCTCAAAAATAGGCTGGGCAAGGAAGTTTTAAATTAGTCTGTTTAAAATTTTACTACTTCATTTCAACTCTTGCTTTAACTGTGCTCCCATGAACTTTTTCCTCTCCCACTACCAGGTTAGAAACAGATCTGAGATTTTATGGAAAGCAGTGCACTCTATGAAATGTACACATTCCAAACGAGGTGCTGCCCTTGTGAGAGGAACATGGGAACGCTCAGCCAGACTGCGGCCGGGAGGTGGCTGTGGGGAGCAGGGGGAGCTCTGTGTGTGGCTAGAATAGAGGAGCTGGGCAGGGACACACAGAGCCGGGATGGGAAGGGATGGGATGGATGTGCAGCCCCAGCCGGGCAGGGACACGCAGAGCCGGGATGGGAAGGGATGGGATGGATGTCCAGCCCCAGCCGGGCAGGGACACGCAGAGCCGGGATGGGAAGGGATGGGATGGATGTCCAGCCCCAGNCAGAGCCGGGATGGGATGAGAAGGGATGGGATGGATGTGCAGCCCCAGCCGGGCAGGGACACGCAGAGCCGGGATGGGATGAGAAGGGATGGGATGGATGTGCAGCCCCAGCCGGGCAGGGACACGCAGAGCCGGGATGGGATGAGAAGGGATGGGATGGATGTGCAGCCCCAGCCGGGCAGGGACACGCAGAGCCGGGATGGGATGAGAAGGGATGGGATGGATGTGCAGCCCCAGCCGGGCAGGGACACGCAGAGCCGGGCGCTTCGCCTCGGTCCCCTCGGGGCAGCGCATGTGACGCGAGCGCCCGGAGGATCTGGGGGCAGATGAAAGCTGGCAGCTGTGGCTGCCTCGGGCGCTCGAGGCTGCCAGACAGGGCTTACAAACACGTTAGCTCAGCAGCAGAATTAAAGCCCTCATTCAGGTTTGTTTTGGAGTAAGAAACCAACGCGCACAGAGGGGATGGGGGAAAATTTGCCCTGCAGGCTTGAGCCTAAATACACCTTGACCTCCCCCACCCCCCGCCCCGCAAGCTGCTACAGTGTAGAGCCGGCTTGGCTAAGGGACCAAATCATCTAAATAATAATTTATGTTGTTGTCCAAGCAACCTCCTCAGTTTCTGACAAGCAGACACAGCTGACATTTGCTGCCCTCTACTTATTAAACAGGCAATCATATTCTAAAGTGCTGTTATTCAGCCAAATTAGCACAAAAGTAAATCTGTTGCAGTGTTCAGATAGAACAGTTATATGATTTTTCCACATTCAAAGCTTGCTCCAAACAATTTATTTTCCTTTTTTCCCCCGTCTATGCCAGTGTGATAAATTGTTCTTAACAAGGTTGTTTCCACCTGAGGAAGATCCATATTTAGACAGAATATCACTGAAGCAAAAGGAGAACTGGCAATTCAGTCTTGGTCTATCCCTTGCACAAACTGATCTGGTGTATGGATATATAGATATAGATATATACAGAGAGAGAGTGTTTATATTTAAGCATTTAAACAGATCTTAAAAAATGAAAAAATTCTTTCAGAAAAGGAAGTACCATTGTATGTATTCCTTGCTGCTTCTTCTGGAACCTCTGGATGCAATCGTCAGTACTCTGCACAGGCAAACTCAAACCACCCTTATCACAAATCTTACATGCCAAACATGGAAAAGAATAGCTCCATTATCTCTCCACCAAGACTGGTGGTCCAGGCATCCAAAAGGGATTAGAAACAGGGGGCTGCTGCCCTCTACTTCTTCAAAATCAAAAAGAAGTAGCGCTGGTTATTCCTACAGACATGAAAGGAAAACTACAGGAGATCTGAAGGTCTGAAGATTCTACTGTTATCACCTTCAAAAAATTCATTTTACAGGAAGTTCTTGCTGGAGTATTTTGGTGAAATTCAGAAAGCAAAGTCACCTTCTGCTTCAGAAATCCTTTGCAAAAGGCTTTTACCATTCTAAATCCAAGTCCTGGAAATTCACATTTAAGCAGTCTTGTTGCTGTATAATGAGAGGCTACTTTTTTCAACAACCTTGTGTTGTGTTAGGCAGGATTCCACCACTGTGGAAGGAGGGTGTGCTCTGGAGGGTGATGGAGACAACAGGGATGGCTTTCTCCTTCCCCACCACCATTTTGCTTTTAAAAAAATGAATCAGATAGAGCAGACTTTGTAACAGGTACTGCTCTTTTGGAATTGCTCAAATACAACCCAAATGTATTTCACACAAGAACTAAATTGTATTTTGAAAATTAGTGTTGAGTCTTCCTCACTAGTTTTACTTGAAAATTAAGAGTACACAGTTACTTACAATTTTGTTAGGAAACATGATAAAACAAGAAATAACAACAAAAAGAAAAGCCAACTTTTACGGATGTGCACAACTCTTAGTTGTTTCATGCCCCCCATTCTCACAGCGCTAAATGGGAACCCTTTTGATAGCAAGATAAGAAAATCACTGTATTTCATTGGTTATGAATAGCTGCTAAAGCCTCAAACAGCAGATTGCACCAGGACAAATACACTTGTCATATAAAATCTAAGGAAATTAATTACTGTTGGGTTAATTTGAAGATTGATACCTTTCAAATACTCAGCATGACATCAGCTAAACAAGGAACAGTGCTTGACTAGACAACTTGCTTTCTTGCTCCTTTCTCTTGTCACACCCACAGAACCCCAGAATGGTTAGGCTTGGAAAGGAACTTAAAGATCCTCTCATTCAATGGGCAGGAACACCTTCCACTGTCCCAGGCTGCTCCAAGCTCCAATGTCCAGCCTGGCCTTGGGCACTGCCAGGGATCCAGGGGCAGCCACAGCTGCTCTGGGCACCCTGTGCCAGGGCCTCCCCACTCTCCCAGGGAAGTTCTTTACTAACATCTAATCTAAACCTATTCCCCCTTGTCCTGTCAATCCAGGCCCTTGTAAATAGTCTTTCTCCATCTTTCCTGTCAGCTCCTCCAGGTACTGGAAGGTCACAATTAGGTCACCCTGAAGCTTCTCCTCTCCAGGCTGAACAATCCCATGCCCACTGTCCTATTTTGTTTTGCATAATCCCCTGCTCTCCAAGCTATGCAACCTCATTTTTCCTGCTTATAAAACACCTCCCATACAAAGCCTCACAGACCTGACATGGACCTTTGTGAGGAACAAAACACGGATGCAGTACATGGATCCTTCTCACACAAGTCACTCACATCGGTGTAAACCAAGTTCTAAGAATTTGTTTCCTAGGTAGCAACTATAAACAAAGATAAAGGAGTATTCTTACTTTATACGATAAAGATGGTGGCATAAAAATCGTTTGTTACTTAGGAATGGTTGTGTATTTAGCTCCTCTATCAGTAAAACAGCATTTCCCTTTAAGAAGGCCAAACCCAACAGTTTTCATCAGTCATGAAAAATAAGGATTCATGTTAACTAAACAAGAGCTGGGCAGTATGTGTATGCTGGAATAATGCATCACTACAGAATGCCACCAACTTGATTTTGTAGAAGAAAATTATTATGTTGGACAGCATTGGATTTAATTTAGATTTCTGGTAGACTAATACGGTAATCTTGGGTCAAGCTTGGGTTAGAGAAAAGACAGAAAACTCCAGCCCTTGACTCAGCTCTAATTAATATATACATTTTACCTTATCAGGAATAAATAATTTGACTCAGCTGGAAGGTATCATGGCCATTCCTCTGATCCCCCAGCATATTTCTTTCAATTATCCACTTTCAGACCCTCTGGACAGCAAAGGTGACCCCACACTTCAGCCAGACAACTTGCCACAACTTCTCCTCTCAGGCCAGGGTGGAGCTGTCATCACCTCAATTTTACCAGGAGATATACAAGAAGTTCTGCTGAATAATAAGATTTCTATCAACCAAAGTTCTTCAGGACTTGTGGAACTCATCACAGGGCAGCACCTCATCCTTGGAAATACAGAAATCTGGAAGACTTACACACCAAGATCCATATGTAATAAACTTATTACTGGTTATAGATTATCTTGTTTCCCCAGCACCATTTGCACATGCAAATGTAATGCCATTCCTCTCTTGTCCTTTGTTTTAAGTTTTATAAACAAATTCAGTCACCAGAATTTGGGACTGTTACCATAATATACCTGTACATCTAAAGTAATATCTGCTAGAAGGAAAAAACCCCACAGCTAACACAAGCAGTAAACCTCATAATGCAGCAGGACTTCCAGGAGAGTATTTTGACTGTAAGACAGGACCAGTCCTCTCTGAGGTGCAAGTTTAGTACCAACATTTTAGGTCATTGCAACTTCAGATTTGTAACTTCAGAAAAATCTTGTACACTGAAGCCAAATCCAGGGCAGCATTGCAGGAATGGTCAGACAGGAATGGGCGAAGCATTTTTCTGGGTACAAACAACAGACGTGTGGTACAGGGAAAGTATAAAAAAATTGACTGTTATCTGACTTTCTACATGTATTGAAAAAAAGATTGCATTCCTTCTGCATCACAGCTGCAGCATTGGTAACCTGATGCAGAAAACTATTCATGAAATAACTCTGTTCTGAGGAATCAGCGTTGCCTAAACACTGCTTCATCATTACTTCAGGTATCACATTCATAGTTTTTCCCTCTTTACACCTATTGACACTCAGATGGGTTAGAGAGCTACATGGAAATTTAATTTAAATTTATTCCTGTTCAAGTGTCCCATTTCTCTGTGGACTGTGTTATAAGAAACCAATTTAAGATAAGACTGTTGCTTTTGAATCAATATTTTTACGTCAGACATGATAAAATAGAAAACTTATTAGACTTATCACTGAGACACTGCTTTAGTAGTACAATCTTTAAGGATTTGGCTTTGCTGAAAAGGTGAATAAATGAACGTGCACACCAAACAAAATTCATTTCAGTAATTATAACAATGGCAGTAAACTATCATTTGAATATTTTAAAAGAAACCACTCTTACTGAGTTGATACATAAATATTAGTGTGGTGACAAGAACTTATTTAGTGTAAAACTGTTTTCCTATTGTAGTCACTGAGTGTACGACGCTGGAGTTTCTGTAATTCTGCTACAAGTTAAGTTCTGGGGGATTTAAAATCTCAAAGGCAATGTTAGAACCACGTAACATATACCATATACATCACAGGATGTACATATTTCATTATTTTGAAGAGAAGGATCCTATAGCTTCTTCTAGAACTCTATCTGCTAACAGTGCACAGATTTCACTGCATTTTCTCAGGGTTGCTGTTCCCCGAGGTAATAAGGTTTTTGGGCTTTTCTTGCCCAAAGACATCCACGCCGGTGCCAGAGAAGACAAGCTGAGTCCAACAGTTTGTGTTTCCAAGGTTGTTTATTCTTTCTTTATCTCTCTGTCCTTTCTCAGCTCTGCAAGGCGTCCCCAGCAGAGCGAGACACGCGGTGCAGTGAGGTGGGACAGAAGGTCCGGACTTTATGTACCGTCCCCTGACCCAATCACCATCCAAAACGTACTTTTTATTTACAAAATCTTACCAATACTTACTACCTATGTTAACGTGTCATTTCTACTCTAAACCAATCCTTAAGATACAACTCAGCAAAAGATGGGGGACAAGAACAAGAACAAGGAGGACAGGGCCACTCTCCAATTCTTCCATCTTGTCTCTTCAAACCCCATATACTAAAAAATCCTAACTTCTATATCTACATTCTATAATAAACTAACTACTACTTATTCTAAATTCTTTCAGCTTGTGGTTCTTCATACAATGTGGATATTCATTCCCATGGCCAGAAATCAAGAGCAGTGTCCTCCTGGGCTCTGTGTGAGGCTGGCTGACCCCCCTTGTACAGATCCCAAACCCCCTGTCCGGTCTCCAAACCCTTCAGGGCGGCCAGAGGGATGTCCTGGACTCCAACACATTTAACTCAGCAAAGGATACAGGTCAGAGTCTAAATCTAGCCCAGCAAGGCTCCTGGTCCAGAGGACACCAGGCCAGTGGCTGCCACGCCGTGCTGCCCTTCTGGAGCACAGAGACACCTGTGCCAGCAGTGCCCCTGCCAGAGCTCCCGGCCGGGGATCGCCCCCAGCCCCTCCAGGCGCGACAAAGGCCCCTCAGCAGCCCGGGCAGCGGGGCCAGCTCTGTGCAGGGCACACAAAGGGCTCTCTGGTGTCCTCCCCAGCATCCCAAAGCTGCTGGCAGGAGCAGCAGCAGGTCAAAGGCTTCCCTTGCGTGGCTGATGAGCACATCTGAGAACAGATTCCACTGGGTGTTATCTAACCTGATCTGGGGCCTGGACACATGCCCAGACATTTATGGTGTCTGGTTTAAGCTTTCATTATTATGCCATATTCTTGGTTGGTGATGACACAAAAATTTGAACCAAGTTTATCTTTCAGGATCCAGCTCAGCTACTTGACTTTTAAATTAAAACATTTTTTAGGCAACAGACCCTGATATGCAGAATGCTCCTGACAGAAAGGATACTGAGGATCATACCCTCTCTGCCTTTCCTTTAAACTATTTCTATCATTAATTACTAGGTGTTGACTCAGATATTCCTAATCTTGATCTATTCCTGCTATCAGTTATAGGGCCTGTTTTATGTTCTAGTTAATGAAGCTTTTGAATGAAATTAGAGAACTCATAATTTCTTTAACTTACACTTGTGACTTCCAGATTACAAAAATCAGTGTATTTCCTAAAACTTGATTTTAAAAGCTTTAGTCATGCTTTGTTCACTGAAGCTTATCAGGGTTAGTTTAGCAAAACTTAAAAGTTTCAGCGATTTTCTAATCACTCTAACAGCAGTCTCTACAAAAACTTAACTATGTGTTGGCTAAAATGGAAAATTCCACTGCTTATGTATAAGACCCTGCTTACTATTCATTACAACAACTAATATAAAAGTTAAGTAAAACCATTAATTATAAAAAATAATTAGGAAAGTTATATAATTTTCAACAAAACAGATACTGCTCACAAATGATACTATTTCTTACATTAAGTTGTACCAAGTCAGACATTTTAGAATTTATTACAAAGCAGTGCAACAAGTAATACCTGATAAGCATCATTTTTTCCCTGAAACAGTCTCAATGGAAAATATTTTTCAGTAGTTTATTAAACAGGTTTACCACTGAAACAATCACATGATATCCATTGAAGAAAGGCTGCACCAACTGAGAAATGTGAAAGCAAATTGAGAGTTTTGAGGAATATAATCCTCCACAGGCATTTTGCTACTGCTTTCACTCAAGTCCATTTGAAACAGGTTAACACCAAAGCAAAATAAGTCACTCAGACTGAAATCAGAGTGGGTTTGCACTGACTTAACTAAAACAGTGCAGTCTGGGTGTGAATGAAACCTGACTGTTATGTCTGTCTGCAGTTAAGACCCCATGTAAATGGACCTTCCTTTTGTTTGGTTAAGTATTTAAATGCAGTTTAAACTTGATTTATGTCAATTTGGTTTAAACAATATGCAGAGTGGTTTGAAGACTGGCTAATAAATGGATCGAGATGGAGTTACGGAGAAAAAAAATCATAATCTTCACCTAATCAATCAATTTTAAAACATTCGAAGGATTCCACTTTCTTCATGGCACTAAGAAGCAAGAAGGAAACTTTCAACTGGTAGATGTTCTGTGAAAGAAATTAAGGTAATCTTTTTTTCTTCTTAAATTAGGAAGAAAAACAGAGCGTTACAGAATGAAGACTCTAAAATATCCATAAAAGAGAATGTTTTGGAACGAATACTCTTTCCTAGTTTTCTTTCTCTCCTCTTCATCCTATAATCCTTGTATTGTCACCTTTATTTTGCATTCCAAGCCAGTGTTTTCCAGAGTTCCTTCAATGTTTTGAATAGTTTTTTTTCTTTTTAAGGAAAGATTTAGAAGACTTTAAGACTTCAAATTACTTCTTTTGGTACTTGACTTTCTCTCTCTGACTTTTGTCAGTAGTGTCACTGTTCAAACTGATTAAAGCCTCAACCATTATCCATTTTCAGAACATAATGATGGCATTATCAGCTGTTTCACTGGGACAATAAAACAAGCTATCTGACAATTATATCATTAAACAAGTAACACAACTAGAAGAGCTGCAGGTTTCTTGGGTGCCCTCTTTGTGCTTTTGAAAACACTACCTAACACCACTTTACTGCAGGCCACAAGAATATCTGTGCACAAAGGTCTTCAGGCAATCACGAAGAAATCATGGAATCACAGCTTCAAACCTAGCCTATTATTGAAGCTGATGGTATTTCATTCATCAGCTTATACAAAACCTGGAAGAAACACAATTTCTCTCTGATCTATGGGTCATGAACACATTTAAGAATAGCCCAGCTGGCAGTGAAGTCTTGAAATTTTTTACATTTTTCTCAGCATTGATTCAAAATTTTAATTTCAAACAACAAATCCATGCCAAAGACAGTTTTCCTAATCAACCTTTTATACCATAAAATGAGTTACTTTTTTTTTATTTTGGCAGTGCCAATGAGACGTCAGCATATATCCAGTATCCAATGCAGAAAAAAATATGAGCAATCTTAAACAACATCTTGCCATGCTTGCATGTGTACCATGCCACCCTCCCCTTTGCAAAAAAAAAAAAAAATTTTTACTAGCTAAATTTTAATATTTTAAGTGGAAGTCTCTAGAGCTTTAGGACCCTGATTACTAAAACCAGAGACTTCTTACGGTTTCAAACTCGCAGAGCGAAATTCACCTTTAGAGAGAGGTGTGGTGCCAGCAAAGGCTGCATTTTCGTGAGCAGGCTGGGACAGCAGGCAGGGCCAGTGCCCCGGAGCAGAGGGGCAGCAGGCAGGCTGAGCAGCTCCCTCTGCCCTGCCCCACACACGGGCAGCACTCACACGCCCTGTGCTCCTCCAGCCCTTTCCCTCGGACACATCCCCACCCAGCCCGTGCGCCCCGCAGGGCAGCGCCGCTCCCTCTGCTGGGGACCGGCCCCGACAGCCGGCTGCTGCAGGGCACTGCTGCAGCCGCACACAGGCACTGCTGCAGCTGCACATGGGCACTGCTGCAGCCACACACAGGCAGTACTGCAGCCACAAACAGACACTGCTGCAGCTGCACACGGCCAGTGCTGCAGCCACACACAGGCACTGCTGCAGCTGAAGCAGGGCCCTGCTGCAGCCACACACAGGCACTGCTGCAGCTGCACATGGGCAGTGCTGCAACAGGGCAGTGCTGCAGCCACACACAGGCAGTGTTGCAGCACCAGGCTGCCTCACAGCTATTGAAGAACAGCTGCTCCACTCTGACTACTGGACAATGTGAGGTTACTGTCCCTGTCTTTTACTTTCACTTCCTCAAGTTTCCAGTGGCCAAGAAAGAATGCCCAGGAAAGCCAACACTGATGCAGCAGCAATGCATTTAATCCCAGCTCTGTTCACTCCCAGCAGCATGGCACCTTCCAGTTCTCAGCTCGACAGCCCTTTCTGCCTGCCACCAACAGCTCTCAGAAATCTGATTCTTCCTTTGCATACACTGGCTACATACAAAACCCAAGTATTATTAAAATCCTGCCTCTTTTCCTGCCAAATTACTTGATTACTCTATTTCATTTCAATACTTGCTTGACAAATCCAGCTCTGGAAACACTAAGGCCTGGTCTAATGTTTACAAGAACTCATTTCAGCAAGTCTTACTACATAATCACAGAATGAAATGAAGACAAATTAAAACTCATCCATGTATTTGGATTTTTTTGACTGTTACATACATAAAATCTGTGTAGCTAACGGGACTCCAGAGTACTGCCAAGAGGGAAATGAAACAGGAAGAACAGGTCAATACAAAAGAACTTGCTATATGCATTTTTCTGTACATCTTACCTTCCAGTGCATAATTATTACTTGCTAATGTGTACCTCCAAACAAGTTGGCTAAAAAGAATGGCATCATTTTGCTGAAATTGCTTTCAACTGATGGATATTTTAATTTTTCTAATTGATTTAAGTTACGACCCAATCCTAAGGCATGAGATGCCTTAAGCAAAGGACAGTCACTCATTTATAGCAAATTAAGGTACTCTTAGAGTAACACAGCACAACTTCATGGGAAATTATTTGATATTTTTCATATTATTGTAATTTAGACAAATGAGTAAACAGTCCACTGAAATCACAGGGTGGAGAAAATGACTGGCAATTACATTACTTGAAAAAAATGTTACCAGAACAAAATTGTTAAGCACATTTCTAAGAAAGTGACATTTTACAAAAAGACAAAGGCATATATTTTCCACCAAAATCTAGAGCTGCTGTCATCAACAACCCAACAAAAGCTACAGCTACCTAAAATGGAAATGAAAATGTAATGTATGGAAATATTCTCTTATAAAATCTCCTTAGGCTTCACATGTATTAATGTATTAGTTTGCAAACATTAAGATCAAAGGGAAAGCAACAAATACATCCTAAAAAGTTTTTAGTCAGATTTTTATTAACGATATACAAGTAGCAAGGCATAAAAAATTAATATGTTCAAGCCTTGAAATGTCAAGTGTAATGATCTCTAGCTCTGCTTACCTCCTTTGCCTTTTGTTTCAGTCTAGCTTGCTCTGGGTCTTCTTGCCTTGAGCGACTCTACATGTTTAAAAAAAATGGGGAAAAAAGGTTAGCAGATGGTTTAAGAACCCCTCATCTGTTGCAGTAAGTTAAAAAATAGCAAAGAAACAGGAACAGGGTACCAGGTATCAAACACAGGACACTTAAAGTGATAGAAGTGCAATTTCAAGCCCACCAGCCTCACCCAGAAGACTGTTAAATGTTCAGTTGTAAATGAGATGCGCTCAAGATTTGAATTAAAAAAAAAAAAAAAACACAAAAAAACACCCAAACCAAACAAAAAAAAACCCAACCAAAAAAATCTCCACCAAACCAAACACCCACCCCACAAATAATCCACAAAAAAAACCCCACCAGAAAAACAACCACCATAACAACAACAAAACCCAACCCAACCACATTTTTGTCAATGTGAGAATTTCCATACAAGTTTAGATTTCAATTATTTAATACAAATAAATTCAAGCACTTAAGAGCAGAAGTTACACCCTTTCCATTATCTGAATTATTTAATTTAAGCCCTTACAGTCACATATTTTAAAATTTACTGTTTGCAACTACGCTTGTATTTAGCTCTTGGTAGAGAATATGAAGAAAACCATTGTCGAGTTGCCCTCCCACAAGGTAAATCTTTATAATAAAGATGTTACTATTCCATCTGAGCTTACTTTGAGTACAGCATAGAAATATACTCTGTTAACCCATTCATGTACTCCTAATAATATTAATGTTGTCATTTTTTAAACTGGATAAATATTGCTAAATGACAACTTCTGTATTTTCCTTCAAAACCAGGAACAGCTCTAAAAGCAGATCATTTAATTCCAATAACAACCTGTAACATTGTTTTAGACACAGACTATTTTATAACCATATGTTAAAAACAATTTAATTTATATTTGTGCTCTCTACAATGTTCTCAGACTAACGGAATTCAAACTCAAGAGGCAGATAATACACACATTATACTTTTATAAATGTGTGATAGGTCAGCATTCAGCAAATGTTGCGTAAAAATTGCATAAAAAGTAAGATGCTCCAATAAAACTTGTGACATCTATGGAAAACTGTTGTTCCTGATACCTGAAAGGTGTAGTTGTTCTACTTCAGTATTTCTTTGAGATTTAAAGTAATATCATTTACACAACTCCTAAAGGAGTATCTGCACCCTCTCCTATATATCATTCACTGCTTATTGCTATGCTGAAGGCAGACCTGAAACTTGAGAGAATACTAGTTTGCAAACTTACATATTCTCATTTTTTCCTGGTATTTAAATTTTTCACACCATATTCTGGTCAGAATTCAAAAATCCATTAAGAAAACCAAAGGGAGATAGGTTTTAAGGGCTTACACTGAAAAGGGTTGTGTATTATTTTTGATACACCTGGAGCGTGCCTTGCCTTGATTTGGCACAGAATTCCATATCCCTTCTCCTGTTAGTTTTGTGGGTTTGTGGTTTTGGTTAGGTTTTTTTTGAACTGGGATTATTTTTTTTCAGCTAATACAGCACACCCATAAACCACAGTGCTGATAATGCAGGGTGACATTAAACAAAAATGGGATTTTTAGACGTGCTTAACTCTTCCACTGTGCACATCAGCTTCACCTTCCAACAACATCTCGAGTGTTTTTGTGTCCATTGGCATAAGACGTTGTTGGACAGGACGTGTCTGCAGCAAAGGAATGGCAGACTGAAATCTGAGATAGCCAGTGACCAAACCAGACTCTCATCCTGCAGTTGTGCCAGCCAAGGAACAAACTCCACCACAACACAGGCTGAGGTTCCTTCTAACTGCTGTGGCCAGACAAAAAGAAGAACGTAGATAATGTGACCTAGTTAATGTTCAAAGGACCAAAAGGTATTTCATGAAATATGTGGGTCTGCCAGAGAGCTGGGTTTCTAATCACCACAGCAATTACTAAGAACTTGATTCTATCTATTGGGTTAAAAACTGAACTAACAAAACCCCAGTCAGTGAGCTGCTTCTCTAGGAGATGGGCTCAGGTCAGTATTTATGAACTGAGCTGAACAAGGTCCTTGCTGTCACTCTGCAATAACAATTCAATCATTGGAGCCTCAGTTTCTCCAGTATGATGTATGCAAAAGCATATTTAGCCCTTTCATGGGTTTTGATGATAAATTTATAAATGTACAATGAACTTCTATTGCCTTGTGAGTCTCACAGTGAAAGCAGTACAGAAACACAAAGTATTGTTATACTACTGTATGAAGCTGAAAATTCGCCAAATGCAAAGTACAAGTTAAAAGCACATCAGCTTTAGGAGAAATCAGAGTGTCCTGAGAGAATCCAGCTGAGACTTCTAATACTGTTACTAACTTTCTACAAGGAAATGACAGAATCCTAGAAAACACACCAGATGTACCTTGTGTTTGGGGACATTGTAAGAAAAATTAAAGCAGTAGATGCAAAGTAACATTGCAATTTCCCGAGCTTTGTAAGTGAAGGAAAAACTCTGCAAGTGCTACAAAGTCAAGTAACACATTTAGAAGTTATGGCTTTTTCTTTCTTCCCCAGAAACTGACCAAAGAAGAGTAGATCAGGAGTTCAGGATAATCTCAACGTGCAAAAGCAGATCATCTGGTCTGTGTAAACTTCCAGCTTGTTCACAGTAAATGTATGATAAAAATTATTGCAGAGGTGAAAACAGGTCCTCAACTCCTGAACAATACCACATACAGGAATCTTGTTTCAAAAATTAAGATCTAAAATACCAGATGAAGTTAAAACCTAACCCAGATTGAAGGTGAAGATAGAACTACTTTTACATTTAGAATAATGCAATGATTTTCTAGTTATTGCTTGAATCCATGCCAAAGAGCTTTTCCAAAGAATCCAGGCCAGTTCTTGTTTCAAAGAAGTAGAGTTCCAACTTAACACTGCATGTATCATTACTACTAAAAAAATTCAGGAATTTAACTCTTTTGTGTTCAGATAAATTTTAACAGATTTTTTTTAAAAAGCAGATTTGTAAGACTAAAATACTTTCCTGCTGGTTACCATGCCAGTAAGCTGCAGAAATAAAATCATCTGCACACGAAGGCTAAAATGTATTAAAGGACAGGTAGAAACATCAACTATTTCACTAATTCTTCACTTTATGATCTAATGTAAATTATAAAAGGCTTCACCAGTGCTCATGCAACACAGATTAAAGCAAATCTAAGCAAATGCAAATGTCAAGCTTAAGAGAGGTGCCTAAATAAGCTTTAGAAATGTCACTGGATTCCCTTTACACTCCATTCCACACGTGAACATCTCTCCCTTCCTCTGAAGAGTTTGCACAATTTTGCTGCTGCTCAGCTCCTGTACTGCTTGTCTACATGTCAACATCACCAAGCAACCTTTTTATTATTTTACGCTTCCTTTTGTCAAGTTACTGACTAACCATTCCTAGCTTTTTTATGTTGCAGTTTAACTTTTTTCTTCCAGTTAATTCATACTTTGGGTTTTCTCTTCCTTTTTCCTTTCTCTTCTCTCTAACACCCAAATGTTAATATGTAGCACTTCACCTGTTTTGTGAAACACACTTTTCCAAAATCTTTTACTGCACCAATGTTTCCTTCCTCTAAAACTTTGGAAACACCCACTAATTAGAGAACCTACCAAATCAAATACTTTCAAGGATTTTATCACAATTCCTTTGCCTTCCCCTCCCTGTTCATCATGTCTAGATCTGTAAATAAAGTAGGCTGCATTTACCTAATATATTTTCCTGTTGATGAATAAAACCTATAGAAGCAAGATTCCCATAGTAATTTTAGAGAAACCCAGATCCTAAGCAGATAACATACTTCTAAATATATTAAATATATTAAATGCTTATATATTCTCCTACTGAGACTGTGTTCAGCAAACCAGGTTTGTTAACATTTCTCCCAAACACCAGCTATTTTATTAGACAAGACAACCTGATATTTTAATTGGGAAGAACCAAAGTGCTTTGTGTTAGAGAGTTCTTTATCTGGAAACTAAAAACTGCATAGATCACATAAGGTCTATGGAAATATTGGACTTCCAAAGTATGAAAAGCAGCTTATGTTAAATTTGTATATTCAAAACAACAGAAATAAGGGGCTTCATTTACATGTTACCAAACTCCCTAATGTTCCAAACCTCAGCTCTTCCCTGGCCACAAAAAGAGACATCTAAGAGACATGGAACAGTGTAGTTTTAAGGGTATTTCAGATTTCATAGAATTGTCTTCAATTAGAAACCAACAGTGGTTTTAAAATCATAAGGGTATTTATAACCCACACCATACTTAAATAGACATACCAGGTTTTTTTAGAATTGGAGCCATACTCTGCACCTGTGCAGATGGACAGACTAAAAATACTTCTGATGTGTTTCATTATCAGAATTATTCAATACTTTGCTTGATTATTAACGTCAAAGTTACACTGTTGCTAAATTTTTGATCCCCTAACAAAAATAAGTTTTCTGTTTAGATTTGTGTGGACTTTTAAAGTCTCAGCTTGTTACACCTGTGTTGGGAAATGCCTCACGGGGTCTCTTCTGCATTTAGCTACATCTGATCCCAGCTAAGGCACTTGCAGCTCTACTGCCCCTTACCAATATATACATTGGGGGTCTTTAATGCCTCAAATTCATCTTTTTTCATTTAATGAAGTTAAGAGTCACAACTGCAGGTGCTGTACTATCGAGAGCCACGGCTGTGCCAACAGTCTCAATTTTAAACCTATTTTTCCCCATTGATGACATTAGAACTTCACCCACGGCTGTACCAGCTTATAACTTTCACTTTTAATTAAAGAAATTAAATTGGCAACATGAAACACTTTGCTTTCACATTAGCTTTGTTAATAAAAAGTGAAAGTTAAAAGCATCATAGCTGAGGGTAAAATGCTGCTCAGTGTTACGACCACGGTGAGGTGGAATGCAAAAGCACAGGTCTGAGAAATGATTTCTATTAAAATAATTAAAATTGCAGTAACAAATTCCTGAAAATTCAGAAAATTATCTCAGCACAATAATTCCCTTTTTGCTCTGCTCTCATCAGAAGTGAGTTCCAAGTGCTGATGCAGACAGGAGGCTGCATTGAACCCACTGCTCTCAGAAGAGAGGGAAAGGATTAAATGGAATGACAGCTGAACTCCTCTCGGACTCAGGGAGTGGCCCCTCCAAGTCATCACAGCACACATGTGGAAGGAATCTGCAGCACAAAATTTCAGTAATCTCTCCAATAAAAAAGCCCTTCAGCCTACAGTACTACCCAATCATCCATAAATGATAATTTACTTTACAAACAACTCTAAACACAGTTTTCCATTTACTTATGTAAATTTTCTTTTTACAGAACACATCTTACTCTTGCGATAGTTGTATTTAAGATCCTAGAACTTGACAGACTTGTGCTACTAATACATGACACTCAGACCATATGAATGCACATATTGGAAAATAAATTTCAACATTAATTTTATAACAAAATACACAGGCATTCAGCCAGTTTGAGCAGAACAATTAACACACCAATTTTAACATGATCTACTTTAACACAGACGTATGATTCACTCATTTTCTGAGAGCCAGGACAACCCCAAACTGTAACTCTTTACTGTCATCACTCTCTCCAAAAAACAATTCAGAAATAAAAACAACAAAAAACCCAACAAAACAACAACAAATCAGCTACAACCTCCTACTCCTTCTGCTGCCAGAAATATTTCCATTATTAGTCCAGAGCCAGAACTTCATTCAACCTGACAGACACCACCTGCATTTTCCAGGTTTTGGAAACAGCTATCAAAGCAGCAAGAACACAGATTTACTATAAGGCCAGTGCTTTGTTGGGTTTGGTTCGGGTTTGGTTTTTTTTGTTGGTTTGTTTTTGTTTTTTATTTTTTTAGAAAATCCACAGGAGACACACCATGTCAAATGTAAAGGTAAATTCCTCAAGTGATTTTAGTCTGGCTTTTGACCTTTCTGCAGCCTTAAGACTCTCAGTACTGCCTGTACCATCCCCACAGGCTGCGAGAGGATGTCTGGTTCTGCACACACCTGCCAACAACAGCCACTGGCTCTTACTGGCAGAACAAACCAGGGCCAAGAGTTGACTCTCCCAAATATTTCCTTTAAAGAGACTGTGCTCTACACATGTGTTTATACACAAGATGATCCCTCCTTGTGCCATTTTTTCTTCACCTGTGATGCTCATGTTGGGAGGGAAACCCAAAATCAGTGAGAAGCAAGCCAGCTCAGTCCCTCCCTGCACAGCTTCTCCTTTTGATACATCACATTTTCTGGGGGCTTGAGACAGGAGCTCTTCCAGCAGCAGGAGGTGACTGGATGTCACAGTGTGGGACCAAGATGCCTTTAAACACTTCGAAAAGAAAAGTAGTTACTAGCAAGTAAATTAGAGAAAAGCTTTGGGCCACATGTTCAAGGCTGGTACGGGAACGTTGTGGAACATTTTGGAATGTTGTGGAACACTGAAGTGTTGTGGAAAGTTGTAGAACGTTGTGGAATATGATGCAGGGTCCCTGAGGTCATTCTGGCTCCTGAAACAGCATAGCAATAGCTCCAGTTTTCAGATTTTTAATGTAAAAGAAATTGTATGTTGCATTGCTACTGCCACATACTCTGATTCTTCCTCTCCTGTCAAGTTTGTCTTCCTCCAAAACATCTAACTGGAATGAGAACATCATTCACAATGCTTCTCAGCTTATGATATGAAGTTTCTATTTCTCAAGTATTTCCCAGGCATGGCACATAAGATTTGGTAAAATGCTCTCATTTAACAAGCTACATAATACTGCTATTTTGTTTCAAAGACACTCCTGTAACACCACAGCTAATTTTAACTTCAGTGACTTCCCTCAGAATGTCAAAAAATGTATTTTTTTGAAACCTAACTTTGTAACCTTTCTCATCTGATATGGTCTCTCCTCCCAAAAACATTTCCTGAAGCAGAACCAAGCCCATCTGAGTGCTTACAAATTTTGCAATCATCTCCTACTGTAACAGCTGAAATTGCAGCTGCAGATCAACCAGAACACTTGTGTCAAATATTTTCCTTTCTCCTTCTAAAGAAACCAGTAAGTCACCCATCCATCAGAACAGACTGGGGAGCACCAGCTAAACAAAGCAAGCTCAGCTCCAAACTGGCATTTACACTCAAATCACAACACTGCATAAGCACCTTCCAAGGGGGCCACAATGTCTTCTACTTCTCTCTCTACGCATTAATACTGATAAATCAGCACTGCTGATGGCTACTCTGTGCTTTGGTTTTGGATTTTTAACACCGTCATTGAGTTTTCACCTTCATGTATTTTTATAGTATACCATGTATTTCTTCCAAGCTGTCTCCCGGTTTTGAAGATGAAGTATGCATTCAATAATTTCATGAAGGTTGTTTTTTTTAAAAAATTAGGATTCTTTTACATTTTTTCTTGTTGCAGAATTCTTTAATTTGCTCTTCCTGTATTTATACAGAAATCAAACTTGATCATGTATTTATTTCCTAAATTTAGACTTCACAGGACTTCATATTATCCAAGACTAAAACAACAACAACAAAACCCTGTCCAAAACACAGACTATCAGTTCATGAAGGAATTCAGTTTGGAAAGAGCACCAGCAGCTCCTCTAACCCAGTCTCAGACCAGTGTGCAGAAGGCTTTGTGAAGTCCGGGAAACATTTTGGAACTGAGGACTATAAGCTATTGCATTTTTCTCAATGTCCATTTAAAAAATGACCAACATAAAAAAACAAGCAGCAGGATACACAGAAAATTATTCACCAAGATGTAGTCACTGAATGGAGAAAACAGGACAAAAAAAATAAATAAGCATTTCTTTATTTTTAGTAAGTAAGAATTAAGAATGAAAACAGTAAGTGTTTTCATCAAAATATTTACAGAGTTTCTATGTTGTTTAAAAATTTGTGGAATATTTAGTAATGTGAACGATTATAAATTAAGAGTACAAACAGGACAGATTAAAGTAGTCTAATTGAGAAACAGATTCCTAAATGAGCAAGGCTTGCATTTGGTTTGTTTTTTTTTTTTAACCTCTCAATTTGTGAACATTAATAGCATAAAATCAGGAGGCTGTGTCACAATCAAGTTGTTCTGTATAATCTCTTCAGAATATATAATAAATAACTCAATGAAGAATCAAATGCAATTAAAAATGGGATAACAAAGAGATAAACCTATCTGTAGTTAGATATGATAAATATGATTAAATTTACAGTTACAAGCAGGAGACTTATCTATCCCGGTGTGCTCTTGAAATAATATTATCTGAGCTTGTTCTATTGCACCTATGAACACTCAGCCCCTGGAATTAAAGTTACAAAGGAACAAGTCCAGAGAGCTGACAGTTAACTGGAGACATGCATGAATCAATCAAATACTGCAGTTACAGAGAAGCAATTGGACCACATTTAAATCAGGACGAACAAGTGAACAAAACTGTTTAAAAACAAAGTCTAAGAACCTAAAAGTAAAAAGCCTCTAAAAAAATTCATCAGAATTTACTGAATTTATTTAAAGACCAGAAGTGTAGGTTATGATTTTCCAGTGGTCCAGAAACCCTAGGCATCTGTTAAATTGCAAAGGCAACTGTAAAAATCACTTTACAGAATTATTTTGGAAGTGTTAGCCACTGTCTCCTGTATTCTCAAAAACTCATGAAATTCAGAGCTTTATGTTGAAAAGACAGAGGCATCCCAAGGTGGGACTGGAGTCAGCACAGATCAGAGCCTGACTCATGAGTTCAAGGTGTGATGTCACACCAACAGTACCTCTCCTACTGCAAGAAACAAAATGTGCTTATGAAACAAAATTAAATAACTGTTTGAAGGCTATGGATTGTTAAGTCGTTTATAAAACAGTAAAACTGATACCTTGGCAGCCTTCAGCAAAATTTCCCTCTCTTGTTCATCCTTCCTTTGCTTTTCTAAACGCTCCAACTGCTCAAAGAACTTCAGCTGTGATCGGACATCTGTGGCTTGCTCGTACCATTCATCATCCTGTAAAACACACACCTGATCAAGACCAGGCATTTACAGACTGTAAGTGTTACACATTAAAATATTTCCATTGTACTAACAATAAAAAGAAAATTATTACTTTTTAGGCTCAGGGAAATGAAGCCAGCCTAGGGTTAATAAAGCAGCGAGAATCTGATAATTTAATAAATATCTAAGCAATTTTTAAACAATAAGGATTGATTTATCAGCCCCAGAAATATAAAAGTGTTAAAGTAAAACCAACTGACTTTATGATGGAAAACATCTAAAATGCTTAACTTTATTACTGAATAATCCTAACTATAGTTTATAACCAGGCTCATAACCTGTAATTCCTGCATTTGTACTAATCTTGAACTAGTAACAGACTTTCTCAAGATGCAGCATTATAAAAGCATTAAAACTAAACACTCAGTTGAAAATAAGCCTCTAACTCCAATTAAAACAGAAGCTTATGACATCTAAGAGCATGCAAGTTTCCCTAGCACACAGCAGCCAGGAGAGTTTATGGCATGAGCCACATGGAGAACATTCTGGATGTCAGAAAAGTAAATTATCCACATTACTTTCATCCCATTTATCTACTTAATGTTTTCCTTTCTGACTACCATGCTATGAAATCAAAGAATAGCATTAACCAAGAAAAATACAGAATACAATGACAATGCCACATTTCAATCAGAGACAACACTATTTTTTTCCTCAGCATCTTTTCAGACATTGTTTTAAATGCTTCTTTAAACATAACTTAGCATGGATAAACAAACTGTTTTCTTCTCAGATACCATCCTAAAGAGAAGAGGTAAATTAACACGTCTGAAGACGGTAAAGAAAACTGAAAAGACACAAAGGTATTTTACTTTTAATCCTATACAGTAGAATATATCCACTGATTGCAATGAAAGATGTCATTATTTCCTAAGTGTAGGCAATAACCTGGAAGAGTGGCCTTTATTTTTTAATCCATTTTTCTATCACAATGATGTTGATCATAGTCACAGATCCCAAAGATGATTATTTTTGCAAATATCAAATAGAATTAATTTCAGCATGACTCAGGTCACGGTGTCCCCAGGTTTGGGAAATTGGTGGGCTAAGGCACAGTCCAAAGCTGTTTAACTAGACTGCCACTCCAGGAATACAAAAAGGTACACCACAAAACCAAGGAACAAACTAAACCAGAACTATCAATGTATATATATGCTAAAGAAATCTAAACACAGCTTGGACAACACACAACTAGTTGTTGCCATCTTCTTTTGACATCAGTTTAACAACTATAATAACTAACAAGCATCTTACTTCTACTGGAAAAGATATTTCAAATATATCAATAAAGATGTTTGATTAATTTGAATTTCAAATTGGTTGGTAGCTCTTTATTTAAATTTCCCCCTGGTTTGGGATATAAAAATTGTTTCAGTTTTCTTCAGGAATACAATCACTAAAAACAGAACCAGTAGCATTTTACTTTTACTTCTTTTCTTTAATGGGAAATGATGTTTAATTACAGTGACGAATTTACAGCTGAATTCTTCAGTTGCTAAGGCATAAATTGGCAGCTTTTGTAAAATATTAATATTTCTTACATCCAGGAAAGTTACTACAGATTCCTAAATTGGTACCAAAGCAATTTCAATCCAATTCCTGGATACCCTGGACAAAAAAAGAAGGTATCAGGAATCAAATCTTAGTCACAACCCACGAGCAGAAATAGCTTAGCTCCATGCCAGACACTTCAGCATAGAAAGACAGAAACAATTCTACACCCAAATTCCCCCAGAGCAGAGGAAGATGAGCTGGCAGGCAGATTCACCATCCCAGCAGTGTGTTTGCTGAGCAGGCAAACCTGCAGCCCAGGGAAGATCTGCAGCACGAACCAGAACGTGGCTGTGCTGGGCACCGGGGCTGTTCTGGGGCTGTGCCGGGCACCAGGGCTGTGCTGGGGCTGTGCTGGGCACTGGGGCCATGCTGGGCACCAGGGCTGTGCTGGGATCTGTGCTGGGATCTGTGCTGGGCACCGGGGCTGGGCACCAGGGCTGTGCCGGGGGCTGTGCCGGGATCTGTGCCGGGGGCTGTGCCAGGGGCTGTGCTGGGCACCAGGGCTGTGCCGGGATCTGTGCCGGGGACTGTGCCGGGATCTGTGCCGGGGACTGTGCCGGGATCTGTGCCGGGGACTGTGCCGGGATCTGTGCCGGGGACTGTGCCGGGATCTGTGCCGGGGACTGTGCCGGGATCTGTGCTGGGCACCGGGGCTGGGCACCAGGGCTGGGCTGGGATCTGTGCCTGGGGCTGTGCCGGGCACCAGGGCTGTGCCAGGGGCTGTGCCGAGCCGTGCCAGGCACCGCCGGCCCCGCAGTGCGCAGGAGCACAAACCCGTTCTGGGCACACTTACTTTGTACGACTCCATCCGGTGCTGGGTTATCACTGTCACTTTCTCTATCACCGTTCTCAATCTGTTCTGTGTTGCATGGGAAATAAAAGTAACGACCTCCGCTGGCACATCAGTAATTCCTAGTTTTTTAGCTAAAGCAAAAAAAACCAAAACAAAACAGAGTTAGCTTACCCCCCGTAGAAAAAAAAAAAACAAACCCAGAACACAAACAAAGCTCTAAAGGACTTTACATCACGGCTTCATTTTCCTGAACAGAAAAATCTATGACTGTATTTATGTGGCTTTGGTGACACATTTGTGATCCCCTGAAAAGGGTGCAACTCTACAAGTTTAAAAGATAAATCAGAGAATTTCTTTAACACTTGAAAGTGTTTAAGAACTTTGCTGAAGTTTAGCCTGGCACATTAAACCGAGGCATATCAGAATATGAGACAATCTGAGCTCTCAGTTGTTCTCCACAAGAAAAAACAATTCCTTAATTTTCAGAAGCATCAGTGCAGATGAATTTCAGTGCAGGTGGGTGAGAGCGCAGACCAAAGCATTCTGTTGCATCCTTTAGCCTACACCGCTGGCATAGTACCGATAACAGAAATTCCTTAGGGAAAAAAACCAACCTATTAATTGAAGACAAAGAAATAAAGTCATATTAAAAAGAGTTGTTCAGAAACACCAGCTGTCCCTCCAACACATATTCATGACTACTTGGGCATTTGATACTTTGTGCTGAGTTTGTAAGAAAAGCAATCTACAGTTTAATGTATTGATATATTTAAAAAACATCCAAGCTACAGAAAAAACCAAAATGGGTAACACTTAAGAACTCCTAAATTCATCAAAATAATTATTAAGTATTGGATATAAGTTTGTAGATATATGAATATATGTACTTATATAAACTACAGTCCTACAAAGGCATATGTGACCCCGGCAGGGCAGTTTTCTGGACAGAAACTCATGGTGTGCACACAGAGATACATTACATTTTACACAGGAAAAAAACAGGTAGTTGTATTTTTTATGGACCATTTGTATTGACCCACCACAAAAGAATAAACATGTTGAGTCAGCCTTCCCTTGAATGGACACAAGACTTTCAAAAGCAGATTGGCTGGGACACACAAATGGTTCTGCAAAACACTACAGGAAATTTGTGACTATTTCGGGAAGTGCTCCCTACACAGCCAACTGCAAGAGGAATCCTTGTCTGGGGAGGGGGCCCTGAGCAAACACCGACCCTGGCTGCACGAGAGCGAGTGTTTGCTTTGCGAGGCGTTCCTACCTTCCCCTGGCTAAATTCGAGAGCAAGAAACCGTCCCACGTCTAACAGGATAAAGTGGTTGTTAAGTGAGCGCGGGTAACACCGGGAGCGGGGCGGGGCCGGAGCCAGGGGGAGCCGGCACCTGCCCTGTCCCGTCCCTTCTTCCCTTCCCTTGGTTCCCACTCTACCGGGATCTGCCCCTTCCCTTCCCTTGGTTCCCACTCTACCGGGATCTGCCCCTTCCCTTCCCTTGGTTCCCACTCTACCGGGATCTGCCCCTTCCCTTCCCTTGGTTCCCACTCTACCGGGATCTGCCCCTTCCCTTCCCTTGGTTCCCACTCTACCGGGATCTGCCCCTTCCCTTCCCTCCGCTCCCGCTCCACCGGGATCTGCCCATTCCAGGGATGGCTGGACCACAGCCCCACTGCACTTCCCGGCCGCACCTCCCCAGCACAGCTCTCTATTCCGGCTAGTGGCTTGGTGCTCGTTTTAGGGATTCTTTGAAGTCGTTACTTCTTAAAGTAACTTAATCACTGACTCCCTATCTTATGTGTTACCTTAAGGATTTTAACTAATTTTTGCTTTATCATGGGGAAAAAAATAAATTAAACCTTTCTTGGTGCCCAATTTGTCCTGTGTAATAGAGCTGGAGCTGCGCTCAGGTTGCTGAAAGCTGAATGTGTAATGGGAAGCAGACACACACATTAAATCCCAACGCTGCAACTGCCACCCAGGCAAATGAAGTCCTTGAAGTTGGGAGGATGATTCCTGTGGGCAGGAGCAATTCCTCCAAGTCAGACTGGCAATATTGAGGCCTATTTGAGCATGCACCACTTTACTACGCAAACACGTGTAAGCAAAGCCATCAATCAGAAAACCCTAGTCTGAAAGATAAAATGCAGGTAAGAAGGGACATTTAATTAACTAGTATCCAGAAAAGAGGCCTGGAGATGGAAAATTCTCCCCTATTCTAGGTATGAGTGAGAATGTATAATTGTTACAGTTCTTTGGATCTCAGTGTAACTATACCCAACTTCCCAGAAAACACACACATTCCTTTTATAACAACTGTTGCCATCTTGGTTTTTTTCACAATAAGGTCTTTCTAATCTTAAAGAATTTTATTCTAAGTAAATTCAATCACTACAGGACTTTTCTTGTTGCTTTAACTCTTCAGAAATTCATAATCAATGGACCAGTATCTCAAGTATCTCTGAGATACTTGATGCCTCAAGATTCTTGTCCTTCATCAGCCTCTGCTATATCTCAGTAACTTTCTTCTCCTAAAATCCCTCAATGTAATATTCCCAAGTCCAGAAAACTACCCAGAGGGCACAGAATCCCTTGGGAATCTGCCCTGGGACTTACCCTTTTTAATAGGTGTCTCAGGGACCTTGGGGGTGAGACACAAAGCCCCCCTCACCAAGTCTGCAGTCTGCTCAGGCACCACCCTGAGCAGTGCAGAGGCAAAGGACTTGGCAAGTGAAACAAGAGGAACTTCATGGAACTCTTGAAGGACAAGTGCAAAGCCCTGTCTGTGCCTGGGCTGGACTCACTGGAATGCCATGGGCTGGAGTCAGCAGCACTGCTGGGAACCACGGAGAGCCTGGAGGCCAGTAGGTTATCCAGGTTCCAGCACTGCACCCTGGCACCCATGGGTTGTAACCTACAGCAAAACAGGAAATGAGTGGCAACCAACCCACCAAGGGAAGCAACTACTCCTCTTAACTCAGCCCACATCTACAATCCTGCACATTTGGGTCACCCAGTACAAGAAAGCTTGAAAAAACTTGAATCCAGGAAAAAGTCAACAAGACGGTCATGGGGTTGCAGCACATGACCGACATGAGGAGAATGTGAGGGTTCTTTTTCTTGGTGTAAGAAGACTTAAGGGAGAGTTTATTGAGAAGATGGAGCTAGACCCTTTACTAAGGTTACCTGCAAGAAGAATGAGAAGTAAATTCATAAACTGAAACAGCTGTTTCTGACTGGATATAGGGAAGAATACTTTCATGAAGACAAAGAATGGAACACTTTGCACAAACAAGTTGTAGACTGTCCCACCTCTCAAGTTTTTAAGACTTGGCCAACTGATGCCCTAAACAACCCAGTCTAAATTCAATGTTGATCCAGCCTTGAGTGAGAGAGCAGAGTGATTCAGGAACCGTGTCCTCCTGCATATGTGCTTCCATATTCCTTATTACTGCACAATACTGCGACATCTCTCCTACATCTCAGATCATCCCCTGGCACATCTCCCAGTCCCTGTTTGTCCAGCATGCCAGCTGAGCACAGTCAGGGACCCTGAGCCTGGCCAGTCTGTGCCAGAGAGCTCACTGGCAGCCAACCAGGCAGAAGAGCAAAGAAAAGGAAAAAATGGATTCATTTCCCCCTCAACTCAAGACACACAGAGGGGGCTCTAGCTCTTGATTCATCAGTCGACTCAAAAGTGACCTGAAGGGAAAGAAGAAAGGCAAATGGAATATTCAATCACTTAAGGCTAAAATTCTTTGGAAAACAGGATAAGGGGAAAAGAATACCATTTCCCCGCAAATGAATTAGCATCAAGGAACCAGACTACAAAAAGATTTTTAAAAAGTCATCTTGTCATCCACACAATTCATCATGTGTGGAAGCATCATCACGTCTTCCCTGCTCTAAATTACATTAGTTAAACCCTGTTAGCTTGGGATGTCAGAAGCAGGGTGCATTCCAAAGCTGCATACTACATGAAGATTTGGCACGCTCCTTAAATACTTGGATTGTACTTGGGGCAAGGGTGGGAAAATTACCATGTTCATCTACCCTTGGAAATGCTGGCCTGGTTTTACTTTCCAACACAGTTGCTCACACCACTGTGATGAATCCACTGACCTAGGAGATGTGATACCACTGCTTAGAACCTGTCCCTTTTTTTGCCTTCTGCTACTCAGAAAAAATGCCAAATAGAAACAGAATCTATGCGTAGGGCTGGCAACTGTTAATTTTCATGTGTTTCTATACTCAAGTCTTAGTTTTGCTTTTTTTCTTGACTGCCACTTCTCCTCCTGAGATCCATTCTCATTTATAAATTTTGTAAAATGAAATATATAAAATTTCATCCACTCTCTTATAAAAAGCATATTGGAATCCTGTCTGCCATCAAAGGAGAAGAACACTTATCTCTAAATAGGAAATTCCTGACATATTTTTCTAGTCTGCTTAATTACTTTTCCCAGTGTTAACAGGAAAAGGTTTCTCTTCCCTTTTCAAGATTCCCTAGAGTGATAATCATGTGGGAACAGAAATATGATTTATACTTTTAAGAAATGTATATATATACATATATATTCTAAAATACTGAACATAGTTAATTGTATCACAAAACACAAATACCCTTGTTATTACTCATCTTTTTAACCAAGTTATTGGACAGTGGGCTTCATCTGCTGATATTTTTATTTAGGTCCTTGCATTCTGAATTCTGGTCTTGATTGCACCATCTGATCTTTACAATATATACATTTAAATATGTGCAGAAACCAAGGAGAAAATTAAGATTAAAAAAAAACAAAAAAACCTACTTCTATCAACAGAGTGCTTTCCCTTGCCTTCTGTTTTTAAAAAGCTGAACTTCTTTCTGATTTTTAGGTGATCATCTCAATGTACTTCAAGTTTGATGATGTGGCAGTCTTGTGATCAAAAGTATCATATGTGGAACTTGAAAAGAGTTGCTTGGTTTTAAATAATACATTTGTTAAATTTAGACATTTTTGATAACAAGTATATGCCTCAAGTCTTTAAAATTACTTTAGCAATGTAATTTTGAACTTTTCCTAGAGCTATGATAAAAACATCATCAAGGTTAACAACAAAAAAGGAGCTGGAGCAAAGCAATGCTCCAAGCTATAATTTTAACCCATCTCTCCAGTTGAATTTAAGTTTTGATATTTTTAAAGACAAAACTAAGGTCATACTCTTTATTCAAGTGCTCTTGCTAGATCTCTATTACACCAGAACTGCACAAGACCATCAAGAATTGATGACTGATTGAAAGAAAACTTCAATTCTTTGTGGCAAAACTCAGTTCCAGCACATCCTCAGAGGCATCAGATGCTACTAGAGTCACATTATCCTACATGAGAAACATGAGGGACAAATTTGCACTCCAAGTGCAAATCTGGAATCTGGCAAGCATTACAGAACAACACAATAAAGTCTGTCCACATGTTAATTCTTAATTACATGTCTGGAAGCTTTAATAGCAAACCCTGGTTCAATCAGAATTTAATAAATATCTGTAGTATATGAGCATGCAAAGAATTGTGTTAGGAGTCTTTGTTACAAATAAACTATATTTTATTTAAAAAATTTTGACACTGCAATAGAGTTACTATAAAGTCAGAACTTAGATACAAGTTCCAAAAACCTTGAGGGGAAAAACGTTCAGCAATATTATTCTGATATTGGCATATGTGTCAGTAGCACAAGATTGTTTTTTACAAATATAAAAGCACCTAAACCTTGTAACTGAAAACTTTTTAGGTCTCAAGAAGTGAAAATTCTGCTAGCATCTGCTTAGCTATCTGAAAGTCATTGGCTTTGCTGCACTATTAAACTAGAAGTTTAATTATATTTTATTGATCAAAAACCGAAACAAATCATAAGGAGGGTACTGCCCTATTTGGGAAGCAGAAGAAAAATACTGTCTTTGCAGATAGGCTTTCAAAGAATCAAAAAGTTACTTCAATAATTTATACTATAAGAGGACTGACAGGATTGAGATCAAAGATAAAAAAATTATTTGTAAAACATCAGGTCTGACTCTGATTATTGATGTGATAAATTATTGAGTGCCTGTACAAAATCTCTTTACGTTTACACTCAAAACAAAAAAACCTTGAAGAACTGGCTTTAAGCAGTTAAACAGCTCATATTTAGGGCTTGAATTATCCTTCAAGACCAACACTGTGAGGGTGCATAATTAGTGTCTATTTGCCCTAACCACAGGTCAGAAACCCAGAAAGCACTTGCCCCTATCACCCCAACACCAGGAACAACTTCTTGAACTTTAAATTCTGTGCATAAAATATTGGTCCAAGATCCAACTGGAACCAGTCTTGTCAGGTCCAGACCCCTTCTGCCATTACAGATGGCTTGCATACCACAAAATAGAAAGCAAACTCAATCCCCCTCCAATCTGAGACATTATTTAGGTTTCTGTTTAACTTATTCAACACCATCAGATCTCAGAAAACGCAGTAAAGAAGCATCTGGTCAGATCTACACACTTCCTTCCTGCCCACATCACAGAAAGTGCTGAGCTGTGCCTTGGTTTGCACCTACAATTGAGGTTCAAGCCCCCTTCCTATGTTATTCCAAAAGAACCACCACCATTTTGTGCCTCAGTCCCCCTGCAAGCTTCCCCATCAGGCAATGTACTGGAAACACTAGCACTTCAATTCCTGCAGCCTTCCAAATTATTCAATTCTCTAATAAAGAACTCTATTCCTTCATTCCACTAGTATAAGGGAAATTCTATAGTGCTGCTGTAGAAGTAGCAGTGAAACATTTAAAACACCTTAATCTCTGTACAATTACATATAATTAAATACAACATGACTGGTTAAGTCAACACTGTTCAAGAGTTACATTATACAGGAACTTCTGGAAATTACAAACTGAAAAAATTGGGGTGAGGGGGAGAGCAGTTCACCTTCTGAAACTAGATAAGCAATATTTGTGTAAGACAGCTTAAAAGCCAGCCATGAAACCAAGAGAAAGCAACTGGAGCTTTGTCTGATACTGTGTATTAATAATTCTAAACTGAGCAGTCCCATTCAAGTGTCAGGCTGACTAAACACCAAGGGGAAAGGACTCTACTGTACGAAGGGGCCTTGACATCCTGAGAAGCCCAAATGGCAATTACTGAACTCACTTCTCCCATCCTCATCAGGTGGAACTTCAGCATAGGATATGTCTCCCACAGAGCAGTGTCTTCAGCCCACCAAGTCTTCCAGCAGTACTGCACTTCTAGTGCTATCAAGGGGAAAACCCAACCCTAAATATTAAGCTAGAGAATGAGGGATGGAACACAGGAAAGGAAAAAAATTAAGGAGGTTGTTTAGGTTCAGAATACCCTGGGGTGATGTTAGGGGGGCTACCAGTGCCCCAGATAGACTTTCAGTACTAAAAACTGAAGGCAGAGCTTGTTAAACAGTAGTAGGGCAAACAGCAATTCTTAGTTCTGATGATTAAAATTAGAGATTCCTAGGGGTGCAAGATAACCCAGCGATCTCAGGCAAAGGAAACAGTAAGATAATTTTAGCTGTAATCTTCTGGTTTCAGTCCTTTCAATAAAAGCTTGAATTTAAGTCTTACTAACTAAATGCATAAATAATCAGTGTTGACTTGCTGTACTGTTGAGCTGCTCTGCTGTAGAAGACAGTATGAGGAAAGGAGAAGCTACACAACTTTAGTTGCTACCTTCACAAAAACAGCCAATCCAAACAAAGTGTTTGGGAGCAGGCAGCTCTGAGGAACCTGTAACCAGGAGTGTGTTCAGGAAAGCCCCGGGCTGGGGAGTGGCTCCTGCCCAACAGAGAACCCCTGCCAAGTGCTTTGAGATTTGGTGCATGGCTCTGTGGAGCAGGTACAAACCAGCACTGCTCCGTGAGGGGCACATGGCCAGGATATAACCCACAGCTCCAAACCACCCTCAGCTGACACGGGGAAGGTTGTGCAAACCAGTCTCTGATGCTGTTCAACACTTCCAGTGCACCTTCACGAGGAACAACCACTTTGTTAGAGAAAATGACTTTTTATCACCAGGTAATGTTATTTACAAAACAATGGAAAGCCCTGCATTCCTTACTGCAGTAAGCTTGTTTGTAAAAAAACATTCCTCCTCTCAGAGCTTAAGAACTAACTCGTGAGTCCACTTCTGGACAAACTGGACAACCTCCTTCAGAACTCCTGATCTGGTGGGAGTAGTGTTTGTCCTACTCTTCTTCAGGACTGCCCACCTTGGGCTGATTGTCCAGGAAGCATACTGAGAAACTGAGAAACTTCTCAAACATCAGGTTTTGGGTTTTTTTATAAATTCAAAATTTGCCAATTAGAATCGTCAAAATCCATACCATGTTCAGCGCTAGGGAAAAAACCATAACCAGTCATGTAATATAACCTAAAAGAATAAAAATGCTGAATAAAATGCTACACAATTTTTAATATTGTCTTCTGCCCCCTCCAAAATATATGCCAAACCAAACTATTTTAGCAAAGTATCACTCAACTGAGACTTTGAAGCTCTGTAGTGAGAATGCACAAGCACCAAACCATTCAAAGTATGTGTCAGGCACTGTAGTGGATTTAACTTGTCCAGTATAAACCATACTATAATAAATACTTACATATTTACATAACTATAAAAAGTTAAGTAAACCTACACTGGGTGAGAGAGTCCATCATCCTCTCTCTAACAGTAGTATTAGGAGATGCTGCTAGAAAATTATTAAAACAAAAAGTGCGTAGTGCTCACTGTGCACGAAAATTATGCCTTGGTCTGTCCTTAGTTAGAGCATCTTATCTGTCTATTAGGTCAGGATGGAATGTGCTTTCCATTCATTTTTCAAGTAATTTTTTGAATCTGGAACACTGTAAAACAAAGTTTTACAACTTAATTACACACCTGGCAAAAGCAACCTTTTTGTGTATTTTGAACTTTTACTTTCTAACTTTACACTTTATTCTTGTCAAAGGAAAACAAGCAAAATAGCTCCACTGTAGAGGGTCATATTGGTGTAATTATTTTAACACAACAGAGCCAGAGAAATAGCTGCATCCATGCAAAATATGTGTGTAACCCTGGCCACAGTCTCATCCTATTTTCTGTTTTCTGTGCTGATTCAAAGCTTCTATATTCAAGTCCATAGGATTTGGGGTAGGACAAAAAAATTCATCAACTAGAGAAAGAATTTCTCAAGAATCTTACTTAACCCTACCTATACAACTCTTTTTTTTTTTTTGATGGAAGTCATATAAGATGGACCAGCAAAAAGCCTCCGCTTCTCTAAAGTCTCAACCAGTGGGTAAGTCGGGGAACTTAAGCATAATTCATGCTTTTTGGCAAAAAGAAAAACTAATTTGAGAAGAGGTCTGTGCAAAGATATATACAACCAGACAATCCAGTTTCCAAAATTCTGTCTCTAAGCTAGATAATTAAACAGCTGAAAGGCAGCTATTAATCATCCATAAAGAGTCTTTTTTATTACCCTTAGTGGTTTGTCTCTAACAGAACCCAGCTAGTCACCAAACAGCATTCTGCAGAGGTTTGTGGAGGCTTGGAAAATGGAAGAGTTGCCACAAAGCCTGGAAGCACATACACATGAACAGTGCATCCAGGAGCAGAGAACACTTGGCCATCCAACAGCAAGGAAGGCTTGCAGTTTCATCAGAGAGGACAGAAAGGATGTCAACTCTGAAGGAACATAAGGCACTACAATTAATGGTTTCCCTGCTCTCTTCTGTAACTAAACTGTGTATCATCTAACTTCTTTTTGAAGAAACAAAAATCTGAGTGTGTTAAGCAAAGACAACACCCTCAAGTTTAATTCCTCCCCTTTAAATAATACAACTTCAAGATTATTTTTGTGCCATTTGATGTGTGTATTCTAAAAGAAGGGTGGGTGCTGAAGTTATAAAAAGGAGGCACTGAAGGATGAAGTCTTTGAGAACTACAGCTCCACATCCTACCCTATAACCCCAGTAATCTGTGCTGCAGCAATTGAACAGTGTGAGGAAAATACTAAAGACAGAGGAGGGGATGAGAACTGGAACAGGGGCAGGTCTCAACAAGTCAAATAAGAACACACAGATTACAGTTATATGATCTTTTCTTCTTCATCTTGGTTTTCCCAGAACAAAAAATACAGCATAAAAAGTATGTCCAAAGACATTCAGGAATATTCAACAATAAACTCAGAGTGACTGTAGAGGACTAGAAAATATGTTCATATTTTTATGAATAATAGTAAATGCCTCAATGCACTTTTGTATTTGGTTACTCACTAGAGAGTCAAATCAAAAGAGATTTTTACAGGGACCAGACCAAAAAGAACTCATATGGCAATCACACCCTAAGAAAACAACAAAGTTGTTAGCTGGGAATTTATCTGTTTTCATGCAGAGTAGAACAATGGGTTTATTGAGCTAAACTCAAAATAGTAAACCAAGACAGGACCTCAGACTTAAACATCATAAATATGTTATTATGACAGTACACCAGGAAAGACAGAGATGGAGCAGAACTCCTGTAAGAATGTCAGATGACAAAACAGATGCCAGCACCCAAAAGCATAGTCCTCACTAGGAACAGAACACACTCTCCATCACATCCACAGGATTCAAAGGAGTACCAAGTGTAAGAACTTGCCTACATGGTTCTGTTCTTTTAAAGCAAATTGTGTGAACAATACAGATATTTTGACTTTTTTTTTCCCCTGAGAAACCATCTCTCTGGCACCACAATGAGAACAGGTATCACAGCTGTCACCACAAGCCTGATGTCAGGCAGACTAGCCACACGTGAGGCTTCGTCTAAGGAGGCAGGATGGGAATGCCAGACGGGGAGGATATGCACAAAACCCAGGAAACTCAAATAACACCAGAAGGGCAGACCAAAGATCATAACCTGAATTTCAAAATGTCAGCATTTTCATCTGTGTAATGCCCAGGATTAGAATTAAAACTGCCAAGATCAGGACACCGTGTCATATTCATTAATACCAAATAGAGCATCACCAGATCCACCACTGCAAAATTTAACCAGGTCAGATATGGTCACTTAATCATGTTAAAATAGCTTTCGTTTATGACAATTTAAAGTTGCACTTCTACACCACTGTGCAAGAACAGATGGTGGTACCTCATCTGGCACAACTACTTCCTTGAAAACAAATCCTTTTGGTTAGCAGCAGAATGTCTTCATACCAGTTCAATATTTGGCTTTGACTTATTTAACACAAGGGACTGCAAAACTGGTTAAACCACAGATTAACCCTCTCTGTTTTACAACCACCAAAAAAAGTGACAAATTGCCAATGAGTTATAGTAAATTCTGGATTTGTGTGCAGTAAACTCAGCAACGTGAAGGAGGCTGACAAATGCAATTCAAACTCATGGGAGAAGGAAAGACTAAAGGAAGTTTACGAAGTCTCTCAGTAATTTTAAGAAATGAAAACACTACAACCTTAGTATGAGCAGCAGGATTGCCAAATAAACATAATGAACAATCATTCCAACATATTTTAAAAAATATTACCTTTTACTTTTTCCCCCTTAAACGATCCTTGAAGATGCTGCTCACTGATCAATGACTTCCTCCTCCACAAAGATGTTCCAACATGTGTTGAGCGCTGGGGACATTAGTACCACCTCTAGAGCATGGAGTTTGCCTACAGGGATAATGTAAGTCAGCTTTATTGCAATATTGAATGGTTCTCTAAGGTTTTCTTTTTATTGTTCTTATTTTACATCCATGGACTTTATAAATTAATCTGGTAGAGAATGCATCTCCACAGAATGATGATCTTAATTTTACTTCCTTTTGCAGGGACCTGGAAATTTAAGCCGTTCAATTCCCAGATGAAAACTTATTCTGAGGCTGGGTAACATATTTTGGTGGGCCCTGAAGGCCAGAACTGCCTTCCAGAAATAGCAAGACCTTTTAAAGATGGTGCTTTCACTACATTCACAAAACAGAATGAAAAACGGGTGAAAACAAAATTATTATGGTGAAAACAAAACCTGAATTCTCTAAATATTTCTGAGACCAAGTAGGATGGTCATGCTCTCAGTTCAGCTGGAGTAAAACCTTTGAAAATGATGCCTGAAGAAACAGCATCATTTTCTTCATAAATAATCATAGTTTAAACATAGCTAAATTAATCATATTTATTGTGAGAAATTACTGCTTGATGAAATAACATCAGTTCTGACACCTAAAGATGGTACTGCTAAAAGCATAACTCAGATTCTGTAGTGTTGCAGAGCCAATAAGATGAATAAAAAGAAAACCTTGGAAATAAACAAAAAATACTGAACAGAAGCTGCCCTACCTTTCACAGAAAGGCAGACTCCAAGCTCTCAGGTGGTACTGAAGTTACCATTCCAACACATGTTGGGACATCTTGTAAAACAGGAAGTCTAATCATGGACCTATTAAAGAAAGAACAACAATAGGGTTTAACATTCTGCTGAAGTACTTACTGCTTATGTTTATTTGGCAACACTGCTGCTGATACTAAGATGGGAATGTATTCCCACCTTTTTTGAAAAGGAAATAATAAACTTAATAAATATAATTGTCTAATAATATTGTAACATTAGCAATTGATTCCGTTGGAACATAGAACCAAATTCTCTATTGAACACGTACAATAAACTCCAATCTCAGCCTAAGAAACAACTATCACAGCTATGGAGATTGGTTAGAAAACTGGGAGCAGTGCACATCATCTCATCTAAATAGTATTTCTAGCAAATTGCTTGCTTTATACTGATGAAAAATGCCCAAGTTACAGACTTATTGCAGATGTCAGAATGTGGATACATCTCTACACCTGCCAGACTGAAGTTTACAGACACTAGAGGAAGTCCATGCTTTTGGCAGGCACAGTAACTTCCAATCTGGATTATACAATACCCAACATGACTTTTTTTGTTCCCTGAGAAAAAGGAAGTAGAATCCAGAGAACTCCACTGTAGGTACAGTTCCAGCAGACTAAGCATGTCCTTAGGATGGTGCATGACTTTAATCTGCCACACTTATGAACAGGTAGGTGTTAGAGCAATCCCCAAACCCAGTCGAGAGTTATGTCCACAGGATGGAAAAAAATGATATTCAAATGAATACTTCAGTTTGAAGGCAAATCAACTTATGGACAAAAAGTTAAAAGTCAGCTGTGAAAACAACTAAAGTCACATCAACAAAAAGTGCAGTGAAAACAAAAAATTATCTTTACAGGCAATCGGAGAGCTCAGAATTCCAGAACACACAACCACGGTAACTGAAACAGCTACAAAAGCCCTCTAAAATAAAGCAGCCAGAGAAGTCACTATACTTTTATGTTAGAGCTGCCCTGTACATGAAGAGCAGTCATCAATAGGACAGTTTCATCTCATTCAAACATGAATATAAATGTTGACAAACAAACCCAGAAAAGGAGGATGACAGAAAGACTTACTGAACGAGTAAAAAATGCCTTAAATAGAGGTTGAAATCACTTGGCCTGGTTCCATGAAGGGTACCCCTATGGGTTTTAACGTGGTTTAGCAATATAAAATGCCCTCTAGAGCACACAAATTCTTTATTTAAAATATCTACATATGCACACAACTGCTGCCACTGTGATGCCAAACAGTAGATTCAATATGCTCCAGAATATAGAAAACACAGATAATCTATTTCTGTATGTTTTAACATGCAGTTTTATAGCAGACATGCAATTCAAGCATGACTGAACAAAGAATCAAGGCAGAGCAATAATCAATACTTCATCAGACAGAATTAAAAATATATTTTACATGTAAAATAACAAAAAGTTAAATCTATAAATTATGTTGAGCCTAACTATACAACAGTTATATTGACAGAAACAGTGGCTCAATTCTAACCAGCTAAGCTTCTCTGAAGTTGTTCTAAGGAAGACCATAGCCTTATAACTACTGGACTAGGAGAAACTCCATTCATCAGCACATTTTCGAGCTTTATAATAACAGGCAGGCACCACTATGTGTGTTCTAGACTAAAACTTTATTTATATGAAGCAAGAGAATCCAGAACCACATTTGTGGTGGGAAATAGTGCAAATGTATGCTATGTCAGTATAACAGACTTATTGCAAAGGACAGATTACAATGCTAGGTAACAAACAAATACAGCACTTTGCCAAACCATGCTAAAGACAACCTGATTTATTAATGCAGATGTAAAAAACTGAATGAATGTGAAATAAAAATATCAAGGCTAATTCTTCAATAAATTTTCTATCATATGAATTTAAGTTAACAGAATTTGAAAGATACAAGATGAACAGTATTCAAAATGTATTCAATGTGGCCAAACCAGTCTCATATTTCTTAGAATGCCACATCTGTTCCATTCAGCCAGTGCTCTGTAACAATAAAACTGAAGTAGAAAAATGGGGTGAAGAACACAAAGTGAAGAGCGAAAGGAACCATCTAAGTCAAAGAATAAAATATGCCAAACTCCTGCTTAAATATTACTGCATTATGACAGTTAATTTATGGTTAGGATTCACCACAAGTTGTGACATTTGAGGGAGAGATAATAAAAGCATAAATAAAGAAAATAAAAAATGGCATCACCTGGTTGTAGAAGAAACCGGTTAGAACTAAAAGTTGTGGGAAATAATAAGCTGCTGCAGATTCTAAGCCTGTGAAGGTATCACGCTCTGTTGTTCACAAAATATAAACCAAAATTTTTTGGACCTCCCAGTGAAGGTTTGAGAGACCACCAAGTTCTCAGAAAAGTACATGAGACAGCTGTTTCCTTTTTCCAAGGATTTACCTATCATGGTGCTATAAAAAGATTTTATGCCATCCTTCGCTGTCTCCTGCTACCTTTCACTAATATTTAATATAAAATGCAGTGCAGCCTCATTCTTATCTGCACTCAGAAACCATGCTGTAATCAAGGAATTAAAGCCAAGGAGTCTCTATTTTCACAAACTACGGAAAACTGTCACACTTAAAAACCTGCTTTATTAAGTGTTGTCTGTTGCCGCATTCAGTAAACAGCAAAAACTCACAATGCCAAAAACTAGCTCCTAAAACCTAACTAACCCAGGAAGAAGTAACCTACGAATGAACAAAAACGAAACATTTACAAATTATTAAGGTTATTTTTCTTGTTTTATTCCCATAACACCGTATGGAAAAGTTAGGATTTTTCAGCATTATTTATTTGTGAGGGTCTAATCAGCTTGCTTGCCCTCTGAAGACACACTACTCATTCTACTAACGAAGTTAAAGACCTAGAAAGTGTCAGGAGTTAGTATGCACATGCATGATGAATATCAACCTCTGCCTCTCAACTTCCCAAAAAGAGAAACAAAAAGCCTTACCACCTGTCCTAGGTTAAAAATGTAGGATGTGCCCAAAGTATGTATTCTGTCACCATCTTCATGAGCTGTTGGAACCAGGTGGGGCAGTGTTTCCCTTATCTTCTGCTAATGGCCCATCAATGCCTTGCCCCATGACTCATAGATAACTCCCTCGGGGAGCTGTCTCTGTTTAATGGGCCATCAAGGACCCATTACATGACTCATAGAATGATCTCAGCCCATTGTGAGATACTCCACCCAGGGGGAGGAGCCAAGCATTCCCACCTGCATATAATCCTGGGTTTGGGACAGCACAGGCAGCCTTTTCCCCACTGGATTCACGGAGGACAAGAGCTACCAGACCTTTCTACAAGACCACTGCTTCGACAAGACCATTTCATCTGGACTGCTACTACCATCCTAACTAACAGGGTATCAGGTTGTATTCTGACTCTGACCAGTGGTATTTTGTACTGTTGAATTTACTTTATTTTACTTCTTTTCTTTTGCTCTTATTAAATTGTACTTCTGACTTGGAGTTTCTCACCAGTTTTGCTTTCAAAACAGCACACCACCCTTTGTATATGTTTCATTGTGCTATGCTGTCATGTAGAAAGATCAGGGTTTAAAGTTTTATGATTCTGAGTGGAATAACAAAAGAAATACATTATATGCTGAGAAAGACCCACTCTTGATTTTGCATCAAAGAAGATTTTAAAACACTCGCAGCTTTGCCTTCCTACACGAACAAATGGCAATGATTACCACCCAAAATGACTAGATACAAAATTGGATAAGGAGCATGTGGGAAGCGGATGAATATCTTTTGCATGAATTACCTTTCAGTTACTTCTTCCACTTAAATGGATCAATATTAGTCCCTGCGATTTAAAATAAACTTTGGATTATAACACTGCCAAGCTCAAGTATAGATAAGAACATACAATATATTAAGAAACCTCTTTCACTATGACTTTGAGGCATCTGGCTGGTGGTTACTGCCAAAGTCTGAAGAGCATCTGCTCTCACTTTAGCAGTTTATATTACGACTCTGGTGAATGGAAGCACAATCTCTGAAACAGCCTTTGGGGAACACTACTGAGTGGCTCGACAGAGCTCTTACTCAGAAAAGAGAGGAGGAGATTAATATTACAGAAAACTTAAAAGATCTAGCTTCTGAGAAAGGAGACAAGAGCAGTTTCCTAATACTGTACACACCACAAATCTCTCTTTTAATGAAACATTAAAAACTTGCCCTAAAACTCAAGTGATTAAATATGAATAGACCTAAAGGTAGAAAATATCATCTGTTTAAGTCATACTCAGGCAAAACTAAGAAGAAACAGTGTATCTTATCTCATTGTCAACAGGCATAATGAAAACAGAAGAACGAGGACTCACATAACAGACTTTTTCCTAATGTGCTCGAGAAGGTCACAGGCGCTTTGCTTAGTCCTGGTGTTGTCACAGCAACATATGGCAATACTGAGTCTTGTTGTGAACTTACAATGTCATTATTTTAAGTGCCCAGTAGCACAAATTACTAAATTTGTGTGTGGTCCTAAGCAAACAACAAATCTGGCCACACACCGTGAAAACCCAGCTTCTAAAACTTCAAAATCAGCTGAAGGAATTCTCTCCTCGAGAGCCATAGATCCCAGATAGTAGCCACTTCTGAACTCCACAGCTACTTTCAAAACTATGAAAGGCTTCATGAAAAACCAAAATAAAACCACTCTGAAAGTGGCTGCAGGAGATCACTAGGAGTGGCCCCTCTTCTGGATTCACTGCTTTTGAGAAGTAAATCCCTGCAGCTGCTTTTAAAATCTTTGAAAGTTTCATTTCAATTATCAAAGCTAATAAAGCTTCAAAAACAGCCATAGGGATTTGTTCCTCAGAGGAGCAAACCCCAAAAGGCAGTGTGATGAACAGTGTGATGGGTTCTGCGGCTCTTAAAGTATGTACAGAGTCCTGTAAGTCCTGCACTTGTAATTACAGCTCCATGTTGAGCAGCAATTGTTACAGCCAAACAGCTCATTAATGCTTATGTGGCAAATTCATTACCGATTTCCCATTCATTTTAACAGTTTTATGTCTCTTGCCTTTTTGTTTTCTTACACCTGTATCAACTATTATGTGAGCATCCCTCCCAACAGTTTCCCAGACACATTTCAAGGAGACCTTGCTGGCTGCAGTCTCAGGTGAAAGCCAGACCCAAAAGGCAGGACATGCTTTCCCAGCCGTCATCACATCCTCACAGCGAGCTCACTACAGCCTGCAAAACCATTCCTTTCTCTGAAGGGGAACTTAAAATGGCATTTTGTAAAGTACAAGAGTGAAGTCTGACAATAAGTCAGTGAAGAACTTGCCTGCAACTGCAATATAAAAAGGTTCCCGTTAATTCAATGAACATAAACACAAATAACATTTCAGAAGCAACCACATGACTTAAAAAAACCTAACTGCGCTGATTTGCAACAAGATTTTGGTCTGATCTTTAAAACTCTGAGAACTTTGTGATGTAAGCACAGGTCTGAAAGAGATACAATTTACACCCTGAAATAATTGGAGCTTAGTATGTTAAGACATTAATGGCACTGAAAACACTGCCAAAACAATCCTGAAAAATGTACAATTAAGTACCAGAACACACAGTGTATATTAATAAAGGATGTCATATAAAATATATTCTGTTTAATAGAAGCATATTTCCTAACCCTTAAACATCACTGATTTCAAACAATTATTCTACTGAAGTTTTTAACTTCCATTTTCAAATGGCAGAATAAATAAACATACCCTTTTGCCACGATAAATAAACACAGGTTTTTGAAAACATGCCATAAGAAAATCCCTATGAACTTAAATAGATGCAGGTGTTAAGAACCGAATAACTGGTTTGTATGGAGAAAGGAAATCTTGACAGGAAACAAGCATTCTGTTAAATGTTATTCATAGGTGTCCTCTGTGACCTGTACTACTTACTTTACTTCTCTGTTTCAATCTTCTCGTGTGTAAAACATGAAGGAGGACTGTGAGAAATAATTAATGTTTGCAAAGAGCTTTGAGATCCTTGGATATAAAAAGACATGGGGAAAGCATGAAGTTTAAAAGCCCCAGCATGCTATTTTATTTCCAACATGAGGTAAACTACTTTTATCACAAAAACCTTCAAAGTTTAGAAACACAAAATTATGTAATCAAATGCCTAAAAAACCATTTTAAGTGCTAAGCATATTCTGCTCCTCAGAACCTCATCACTCTGAAGGAAACACTCCAGAAGGAAAGGATGTGCTTCTCACCCGTTTCAAGTATGCGTTTATGGAGAGGTATAGCAGCAAGAAAGGGTTCATCTTTACAGGATTGGATCTGGGTTCCAACCAAGTCAGAGTTGGTAGCCATAATTCGGGCACTTTCTTCATTAAGATTAACGCCAGCCATAGAGGCAACATCATTGATGTCATCATCATCTCTACAATAAAAAAAAAAACATATAAAACCAAATTCTGCATGTAATATATTCATTTTTTGCATCATCTGCTTCTCCAGAAGTAATCATCAAGCCACATGCCAGTGTGTGGGCCAACTGAGACACAACCCCTCATGTCTCCATTTTCAGAGAGTATCTTCAAAAACCACCACGTATTTCTCTGACCATATCAGGAAAACATCAGAAGCAGGACAATTTGTCTGGTAACAGAAGGTGTGACAGAGGTATCTTCATCTGAATGAAGTGGTATCAATGACACCAGGCTGATCAGGAAACTAAAGGCAATGATCACCGCGAACAACTGAACATTGGCCTTTTCTCTTTATAAAGAAAACTAGGCATAAAACAGTAAAATAAGTAACATAAATTAAAAGCAAAACCAGGAATTTTTAATCCTGCACTGTTTCACAAGCTGCTACTAAAATGGGCATCAAAGCATTTTCAGCAACAGTCAGGGAAGATTCTTTGAGCAATGCTGAGTTCATAGGTAGGCCTGGGCTCCAAGTCTGGCTTCAGTATGTGCTGGTATTTTCTCTGGCAACATAGAAATATCAGTTGTGTCAACAAGCTTTAGGAAAATGAGCTGCATTTGAGGAGATGATAGCAACTCCCAGACCATTTTTTGCCCTGCAACATCCTTTTTAGCAGCTCAAGAAAGTACAAACAAGTTTGAGTTTCCATACCGGTATCTCCCAAGCATCTTGACCTCCCACCTGTCTGAGGTATGACTCAGAGCTGTGGTAACAGCCAACTGGATTTAGCACATTCTGTTTCACAGCTATTATTGACACAAATACTATTTCAACATATTCTAGAGTGATTACACAATCTTTGAGAATATTTTCAGTATATATATTTTCATATATATACAGATAAGAACATTCAAGTCCGGTCTCCTATTACTGTATAAAGTAAACAAACAAAAGCTTAATTTAAAAGGGTTCTTTTAAAATTGTTACATATATGATGTCCCATGCACCCTAAAATACCTTGTCACTTGTAACAAGCTTAATGCCCACAGTAAAAAACAATAGCTGCAAGTAAGGTATGAGAATAAGAGGAGGGAAATCCAGAAACCCATCATCTAGGTCCTCCCTCTCCTTCCATACTTTTCCTGTTATCTGCACCACAGTAGCCAATTTTGGTAGAAGACTATTATGGTTTGATAGACACTGGTTTTGTTTTCTTTGTGGGAAGAAATCAAGAAGGGATTTTTATTTCTGTACACCTCTAGTAATTTGCTGAACACTTGAGGTAGAAAATGGAGTATTTTACAATGCTTTTCAGAAAAATTCTACACAAATGGGCTTCTATTAATTTCCAGGAGTGTTAAGGACTTGATTTCTTGTCTTAAAATGAAATTCCCGAGAACAGTGATGCAACATCATAGAATGGTTTCAGTGGAAGGAAACTTAAAAGCCCAGCCAGTGCCACCCCTGCCATGGTCAGGGACACCTTCCACTGTCCCAGGCTGCTCCAAGCCCCAGTGTCCAACCTGCCCTTGGACCCTGCCAGGGATCCAGGGGCAGCCACAGCTGCTCTGGGCACCCTGTGCCACAGCCTCAGCACCCTCACAGGGAACAGTTTCTCCCTAATATCCGATGTAAACCTATTCCTTTTTCGTTTGGAGCCATTCCCCCTTGTCCTGCCACTACACATCCTTGTAAATTGTCTCGCCTCATCTTTATTGCAGGCTCCCTTCAGGTACTGGAAAGCCACAACTGGATCACCCTGGAGCTTTCTCTCCTCCAGGCTGAAAAATCCCAATTCTCTCAGCCTTTCTTCCTAGGGGAGGTGCTTCATCCCTCTAATCTTGTAGCTTTTACGTCTGACACGGTGTGGACACGATGCTCCCAGAGGGACCCTGGGCTGCAATGAGGAATTGGCTTTGTGCCCACACCCAGCCTGCTCAGCCTGTCCCCAACACCATACAACCAACACCAACTGGGACATTCAGCGACCAACTCCAAAGTTTGTCATTCTACAAATGAAAAAGTGCAGATGAAACTGAAAGAAACTAAGATTTTTGTCAGGTTAAAACCTGAATGCTTGAAATAGAGTGAGAATCACCCAGGACTCACAAGGCCCAAATCCAGCTGGCCTCAAACCATAGGAAAACCAAACTCCTATCAAGGAGTATCAACTCCTATCTCCTTCAAGCAATTATAGATTTAAAAAAAAAAAAACTCAAGACAGCAGACTTGACTACCAGTCTTGACCTAACTTCTAAGAGAAGTTTATACTTCTCTCTCCTTTTATTTCATAGATGAAAAAAGTATCGTCAATCTTTTGCCTTCCTTCTGCTTAGCAGTTTAGCTACTCCGATTTTTATTCAGTGTACAGACCTGTGACCACATTATAAATAAATATTTTTCTGAAATAAAACCAGACAAGTATTTTGGACACAAATTAGATTTCAATGAAATTACCAAAACTAATGCAAGAGCACTTACTAAGACCATCACTCTAACTCCTGGACAGAATAATTTTCTTCCATCTAACACTTGCAAGCTACAATCTGCAAATGCATCCTTTTTTTTTTTCAGTATTACATGGAAGACAAATAAGAAATATATTAATCACAGCTGGGACTACATTTTTTTTCTGACAGGAAGAACCCTATCCATATATTTTTCCTCACTTTGAGGAACCTCACAATGAAAAATGTTTGGATACTGAAACATACATCTATATATAAAGAGAGTTGCTATTTTTGCTGTACAGTTTCCTATAAAACTGAACTTTTAAGCCCAGATAAGTGAGTTTTCAGAAGTCATTCTGTGGAACAAAGATGCCATCCAGTGGTCATCTAAACTGATGATTACTGTCTGTCTCATTTTTCATCAGAGCACAGTATTTAACAATTTCATATTTCTTGGCATATATTACTATACCTGTCCTAATTCTACTGTTTCAGTAGATATTTCTGGTTTTTACTGAATTAACTTCTGAGTCTCACAGGATGAATCTAACATTCCAACAGACATGGTATTTTTAAGACAGCATGAGTTCTCAAACTCTCCAAACACAAACTGTATCTTAAATAATCCAAGAGTCCAATTCTTCCTCCTATACTCAACCTCTTCTAACAATTTCCCCTTTCCTTTTCATTATAAACACTCAAGCAATAACCAAAAATAAAATCTTATCTGAAAATAAGCAAGAAAACCCAAAGTATTTGCACAGTTATCTGTGAAAGGTTTCAAAGATTTTGTTTAAACTAAAACAAGCCATTATAAAAACCTGGTGGCATTTTCTTTTTGAACAAACCTTAACTTCACGATTGCACAGTTTTTATTTTTCACACACTTTGTCAGGTCTGAGCCACTGCTGTCCCAAACTGCAACACTGAACTGCTCCCAAATAAGCCAGAAGAATGCATAAAGCAATCAAGACAACACTGTACTATTGACTCCCCTCTCTCTTACAAGGGAGGTTGCATGTCATTAGGACACACTCCCTACATCCCACAGATTCCATGGATCACACAATCAGAGATTAACAACAATACATGGCATATAAATGGTGATTTGAAATTACTGGAACAGCCACTACTGTATTGTATTTTATAATGGCATATTCTGACTTTCATGTTATAATTTGAAATGTCTCCCTAATGCTGCTTTGCCATACAATTGATTCTCTATGCGAAATCTTCTCCCTGATAAGCAGAAGGGCTGACAGAACAGACCATATTTATGGTCAGCATTTGTCTTTATTTTGAAATTTATGGAAAAAACACAATCCCCTTATAGCTTGAAATATTCATCTGGAAAAACAAAAACTTCAAGGGCAAGGTTTTGTTACATACCATTTTGAGATGAAAACTTTGAAGTTACCCATTTAACATCCACATTAGCTTTCTACCACTTCAAGGGCAAGCTGCTTTGCTTATGTTGTTAAATTTTTATTTTTCAAAATGAAAATCAAAGACTAGACAAGAGATTTTTTTTAGGGGGGGCTATGCAAGGGAGGTCTGAAAACAAATTTTTTATTTCCACATTGAGTCTACCTCAAAATTTTTACAGACAGCAGAATAAAACACAGATACTAAGATCAGCTTCAAATGATCTCAGAGACTTCACAAAACTATCTCTGAAAACATGCCCCATCCCACTGGCTGTATAAAACCTGACATTGCCAGGTTCCAGGTGGTTCCAGGTTCCACAGAACTATCTCTGAAAACAGGAGGAATTACTGGATAAATATAATAATTTCAAGAAAAACTGTAAGCCTTATAGAATCATACACACCGGCTGTATAAAACCTGACACTGCCAGGTTCCAGGTCAGGTGTAACTTGGAAATATCACTTCAGAAAAGGAAAGGTTTCTGTGAAAAGGAAGGAGCACCTGCCTACCTGGCACCCTATGGCAAACAAAACACAGCATCACCTCACACACCCTGGCATAGATCTGTTCACTTCTGGCCTTGCCATGCAATGCCACCAAGCCCTGCTCAGCACAGTTTGGAGTGGTGGGATAACACAGGAGGACAAACATCCACCTCCATCCTTGGAGAAATGCAGAGCACACATGGACCAGGCCCCGACCCAACCAAACCCGCTCCAAGCAGGCAGCCGAACCTTCCACCTGAAATTATTCCATCTCAGTATCAGCAACAAATGTTTCCACTAATTCCCTTTAATGGCCACTACCTGAACTGTGGGTAAGAATCACTTGAGAGCCTGCTGCTTTCACCCTATCAGGAGGAGCTGGGGTCAGTGGGAACTCTGAGGGGACCAGACAAGGTGATGAGCAGCAGCTGTGGACAAACATGCACGTCCCTGGTAGACTCCAGTGGGATTTTTGCTTCTCTCAGCCACAGAAACCTCAAGCTGGCCTGTTATGGTACAAACCCACGTCGAAACCTCTGCTTGCAAAACAAACAGAAAAATTACTAAAAATGAAACTCAAATTTCTGTCCTTAGCTATTAACAGAGCTGAAAGTCAACTAACTGGGAACTGGGATTGTATGTACTTCTCTCTGAAAAATACAGCAACAATAAATTTAATGCCAAAAAGGTGACCTAAATTTCACAAGCACAGCTTCATGTTGCAGAACTCTTGGGTTGAGAACTCTGCATGGCAGAACAACTACTGCAACAAACAGTGAACTCATGTGAGCAGTCTTACAGTTCATTAATAAATGCTAACCTTAAAGGCATAGCTGCAATTTGCAAAATTCTTAATTGCTAGATCTTTTATGTAATTCCATCTTGTATCTCCTACAGTTCAGAATAGAGAAAAAAAAGAAGTTCAAATTTTGTTTCTAGTGACCAACACTTCTCTCACAAAAGTGAAAAGCTCAAATAAGTTATTTAAAGAAAGCAGAACGCAAAATAATGAAACAAATATGCAATAATAAAACACTAAGGGCAAAATAAATGTATACATAACACAACTATTTTTCAAAATTCTTGCTTTGCTTTAGATGCCAGTTTGCCTTCTGGCTAAAAACACATTCTTCACACACGCTGGGAATGTTGAGGAAAACTAGTCAGCTTTCAGAGGATTAATACAGATTTCCAGCTCTGTGCCTTTAGGCTTAATAGTCAGACATCTATTTGTCCTCAGGAGAGGTTAGGGGTTGAAATGCAAATATGCAAACAACTGAATTCTTTGTTAAGATATCAGGAAAAAGCTTGATCTTTGCTGCTGTTTTATAAATCCTTGCAATTTTATGGACTTATTTAAATGCAGCTTTGTGTCTTACTATTTTGAAGGAGAAAACAATGTAAGGAAACAAACACATTAATTCTGACTAAAATTTGTTCTCTAGAGGAAAAATGACATACACCCTTGACAGCTTATTTACCAAACTCACTAAAGATTTATTGATTTATCAATCAGTGCCTTGAGCATTTGCTTCTCCCCAAGGGAAAATTAACAATTCCAGCTAACCTAATATATTCTATGTATAAACTAAGTGAATGCAAGAATCAATCCTGGCACAGTTTACAACATCCAGTTAAAAAAACGCTGTCCCTTTTGGTGTATGTAAAATTGAAAGCTATACTAACGAAGAATAAATGCTCATGTTGCTTACAAACATAAAAAATACTTATTAAGACAGTACAATTGAACCCAACAGACATTTTAATTCATTTAAATACTCAGTGGGAGGCAAAAGCATTGGAAAATAAAAAATTGAATGATTTTGCTTCCAGATTAATACTAAGTATTACCACTATTAGTTACAATACTGACATGCCTCAAAGCAGAGATATTTCAAAGAGCTACAAATTCTCTTTTACTTCACCTGCAAAAGCATAAGCCTGAAAATTAATTAGTGGTTTGATTATGTCAGAGCAACATAAGAATCCCAGAAGATGAAAATTAAAATCTAGGAATATTTTGTCATTCAATAAAGAAAGAAAATATTTTAACACAACTAAAATGCACGCAACTAAAATGGCGTTAGCGAGAGCAAAATGCAGTGAACATAAGATTTGCTTTTCACTACAAAAAGTAAAAATATCCCAAATACACACAAATAAAAGTTTGGAGTATAAAGAACTAGCAGAGCAGCTCAGTGCCTCACTGCTACTGTAATGAACCTTTGCAGGATCTGATTGCTACAGGGGCCCACAAAGCACCCAAGCCCCAGGAGCTAAGGAGGCACGGGACGCTGGCAAAATCCCTTTAAAACCAGGACCAACAAGCCCCATGCTCAGGGATCCCCTCCCAGGGCCCCAGGACTGTCCCTGGCCAAGGAGGGGCTGCTCCACAGAGGCCCTGTCCTCACAACCTTCCCAGCAAGAATCCAAGGCATAGCACCAGCTATAGATTCTTTTAAATCCTCCTGCACAGAATTCCATTCAGCAGAAGTTTTATTATAACACACAGAATTTCAAGTTTTGTTAAACATTAAAATGTGTATTTAAGAGAAAAATTCTCAAGATATGTCATGATCCCCTCCCTTTTTTAAAAATAGAATTAAGTATGAAAATTGCCATCCAATCCCAGGAAAAAAACCACAGGAATTATTGTAAAAGACTGCCCTCTGGTGTTACACCAGTTCTAAATTCTGTTTTGTACTTCAGCTCCCCCCAACCACCCCGCTGTATTTTTTTATTATTATTTTTTCTTTTTTTTACCTGAAAGAACCACCTCCAGGGTCATTCAGCTTGTTTTTCTGATTTGCAGAGACCTGAACACCAAAGCCCCCGGGACTTTTACTGGCTTGTATTGTTGGTGCCTTCCCTACTGTGCCTGAAAAACACCAAGCAATGTTATTATGAGCTGTCTTAGACAATTTACATCAAAGAACCTTCTGTCCAGGAACTAAATTTAACTGTCTGTAAATTGCAAGCAAAGGAAGTTATTATTTTTAAAGACTACATGCTGAAGAAGAATAATTTAAAATACAAATTTTATATTAACATTACAGTTTGTTCAACATTTACAGACCAGTGAAGATTCTGAAACTGAAAACCATTGGCCATAAAAAGCTATAATATTTATAATGTCTGTAAGTATGTTTGCAATTGCCAGTAAACCACTTTTCTGGATAATCTGTACAGAACAAAGAAGGTGAATTTGAAATGTTCTTAATACAAATACTTAAAGTCAGAGCTACTCAGGGTATTAGCTATGCCTTTTACATTTTCTTTATTGCAGTGAAAAATGTATTTCAGACTTGAAAGCACTGCATGTATTTTAAAATGTTTTGCATTGCATATAAAAGAAAAAACACTTGCCAAATTTGACACACACCCCCCATAAAGGTTGTATTTTGCTTTCTCATCTTGAAAAGAATGAGTCAAAAATAATTCATGTCTGTATCTAGACTCTACAAGTCTTGAAATCCAAGTAAAACAGGGCTTTTCAAATGAGCCAAAGTGTGGTGGACATTCAGTAAATTGAAGAGATCTAAATTCTTCTCTAACACAAAACTTTTGGAGTAAGCCCTGCTTGACCGCCTAAATATATTTTCTTGGGTTACATTTTGGATTTCCTTTAATCCCACCTGTGTTTTGGCATGTACAAATAACCAGCTCACTTCTATTTGATTTAAAAGATCTCACCTCTCTTGTTTATCACTGCATTTTATTGAGCATTACAGATGTAGCGTTTGACACTTTGAGAAGGACGGGAAGGTTGTTCCTGCACCCCAGTGACTCAGATGCACATAAATGGCACAGTTTTCATAAATGGAAAGAATAGTTTTCATGAATAGTAGAAACCTGAAACACAACTATCCCAATAAATCCTTTAAAGAACATTTCTTGGCTAATACAAAGCTGCTAGCTTTGACTGAGTCCTGCATTACTTTTTTTTTTATTTTTATTTTGAAGTCTTCATCAACTCCAACATAGGATCTTAAAGAGAAACTAATTTGATAGTGTTTGTTGAGTTCGCCATCTGTATAAATAAACTGTAATGTGGACTCTCAACATTAGTAAATACAGAACTGGATTTAGGGCTTCAGGCTCAAGCCTGGGGAATAAAAACATTTTGTCATCATAATATTCAAGGTCCATGAGATGTCACAGAGAGCATTAGTTCATGGACCAGGCAATTCACTTATCTATTTCAGAGGAACTAATGGAAAGGTTTTCTACTAAGTGAACTGGAAGGAAGGAAAGAAATAATGCAATGATAAAAATTAGCAGATTTCTGCTTTGTACAATTAAGATCTAGAAAATTAAAAATGTGTTAACCTTGAATATTATTGCAATGGCAAACTTAAAGTAACAACAGCACTCCTCCAGAATTAATACATTTCTTTGGAATCAATATCAATGCTTTGTTTCCTACTTTTGATTGAAAAGCGCCCCCAAAACATGTATATCTATATGGATATGGAAGAATTAAGTCTCACATTCATCCCAAGTATATGTCATTCTACTCAATGGATCAGGCAAAGTGAATGTAAAATTTGGGATGACACTTGAGTTTTCTGGTTTAAATAAATCACAACTGTGCATGACTAAGGGTTAGACATAAAATATGCCTAAAATGTCAGTTTTTATTATGGGCAGAGCATATTTTGAAAATTAAAATCACCTGTGGGCCGAGATATTTCATGGGATTGGTAATGACATACAGAGTCTTTCACCACTGCATCCCTGCATCAAACTTCGATTAGCATGATCTAGAAAAATAAGCCCAAATTTAGGAGCTTATAAATTCCTAGCTGTATTTCAGCACTGGTTAAACAGCTGTAACAAACACTCTAGTTAATTATTTTATTATTTGGCTCAATTCCTCCATCCATAAGATGGAATTCACCTAATTGTTATACTAGTAGAGTGCTTTGGTAAAGGAGCGTGAATTTTTCATGCAGTAACAATGGTGTTACTCCCACTGCCGTGGAAGTAATTTTATTTATATAAAAGTCCTTAAAGCCTGCCAGTTTTATCTAAACTACTGTTTTAAGAAGCATTACAGTCTCTTCACATGGATGTACTGGTGATACATTACACTTGGAGACTCACTCCTGCCAAGGAGGAAAATGCAGCACTTTGTGGAGGTCAGCTCAGTTCTGAGGTAACTATCTTTAACAAGTCACACTCCACAAAATTATGCTACTGTAATTTTTATTTAGATGATGTCCTGTTCCAGTATTTACTCCATCTGCAGGAATACTTAGGTCAGTATAAAGTATCATTACACTGGTGTTTTCAGTAAAAGGTTTTAACAACATATCACAATGATGCACTCTTGACAGTGCTGCCAGCACACAGGCAGATTGCTCCCTAGACGTGGGCTGTGGGATGAGTGGTTTTATACTGGGATGTTTTCTAAATGCTTATTGTTGTTTGTTCTATGTAAATAAAACAATATACTGGAGGGCTTAACCAAACCTGTACATTGGAATAAGCTCACCAGAAAGCAGGATTTTGCATAAATTGGCTTTTATGAAGCCATCTACCATAAGCCAAACTGCCAGTTAAGTTGCATTGCACTGGCTGATCAAGGGCTATCAATAATAAACTCACATTTCAAACCTACTGGTTAAAAGACAGATGCCAGTATCATGCAAATCTCAGCACACTGTTGACATTCACAACTTGGAGACTTAACAAGCAATGAAATCTGCCTTCACTCTCAAACACATTAGTCAGAAGTGAAAGCTCATGCTATAAGATGCATGGACATGTTATAAACTCAGGACATACGTATTAGTGCTATCAAACAAACACATTTTATGGTAAATAACTGTATTTCTTCCTAACTTGGATAACAGCCTACAGGATTACAGCAACAGCTTGGTCTCTGTGTCCATTCAATCTTTGGATTTCCCTAGGAGAGCAGAGCAAGTAAAACATCAACTACTAAACATTTTTGATGCTTTTTTTCCCAAGAAGGACTGAAACGACCAAGCAATGAAGTCAAGTAGGCAGCAACAGCTTTTATGTGCATTTAAACTCGTTTGATTCCTGATTCAGTACCTGAAGATGACAAGCTCTGTATTCCATTACAAACCCTCAATCATGTAAATGCCCACATCCAATAAGATACTCTCACACGTATTCAGGAAAAATAAAACCCAAGCCAAAGAGGTTCAGTGGTAGAAAGAAACAAATAGGTATTTATTAGGAAGAAAGGAGGCTTCAAGAATCCTCTTAAAAAGTGGGAAGTATCAGCCAGACATGGGCCCACCTGTGCACAGACAGATGAGGAAGCTGTGTACAAACCACATGCCGGGGCTAATCATGGCATGTCAGGTTGCTGTAGCCAGTCTCTGACCTCATCAAAAAGTAAACATACTGACAGGACTCAAAGAAAACCAACCTGAGGCTTGAGAAACTTCCTTAGGGCTCCCACCTTGACCTCTGTAGCTGCAGAGATGGGGAGTACCATGTTCTGCTTCGGGAGTATGAACCAGAAGTAGGATGATTAAATTAAGCATCCACTAGGCTTCAGGAAAATGCACAATTTCTTTCTTGGCCCACAGTTACAGTTTAGGACAGTGAGAGCCAAGTTCCTGACCTGGTTTAGAACTTCCCATGAAAAACTGCTAAGTAAGGAGCTAAACATGTGAGAGTTTAGTACTAAGGTTGTTTCAAAACGTTTCATTGTGTTGGTCTGAAACACCTTGAAACTGCATATGAAAACATGCATTCTTCAGCCAGCATGAGGTAAAAATGAATGTCAACAATGTTGCCAACGTCAACACTGTACACTTTTTCATGCTACTCGTTTGTAATTACAACAAAATTCATACAAAGGTAACAATCTCACTAAAACATTTAAACCCATACCTTGTGGTCTAATGGTCTGAGTTATTACCACTGGCATCCTAATCTGGGTAGTCTGGCAAGCAGGGGTTCGTTTCACAGTTTGAGCAGATGTTGACTGGATAATCTGCTATTATTAAAGAAAAGTATACTTATATTATACTCTTTATACACAAACACACACAACGTAAATACTCTAATACCTGTAATTACCAAAATAAGCACGTGGATCTCTACAAGCACAACCAGCTGGTGACAAAAGTCATATTCATGTAATGCATGTGGTTGTGTGTGTGTGTATATACATAGTTTGCCATTATGCTTTTAAAAAAATTAAATAATGTGCGACACAGACGTCATACCTCACAACTTCCACTAAAAATATATTTCAAATTCATATGGTTAATATTAAAATTCAGACTTTTGTCTTCAGAAATTTTACTAGGAAGAAAAGCAGTTTGGTAGAAGAAAATGATGCAACAATTGTAGTGGTATCCACCTACAAGCATTAGGCCTTGCACTAAATAACTACGCTTTTTAAAGAAAACATATAAAAATAAATTCTAAAATATTATGGGCTCCAAAGTCAGATATACACAAGAAAGCAAACAAAGTTTTGGGGTGATCATATACTATGAATCTTTTAAATGCTAATTTGATATTCTCAAGGTTTCACTTACTACTAATTCAGGTTCTGTAGTCCTTTCCCAAAACTAAACCTGGGTTAGAAACTTAAAATTTGACCCATAAACAAATCAAATCAAAAAGAAAACACATGCAAGGGTCATGTTTAATCAACAGCAAAATGTACATTCATATAATCAGGGACAAGATAGGCACAGACGCAATGAAAACAAGATTCAGAAAGATGTGTGGATGCTGCAGAGCTGTAAAAAAACCCCATGGATAAACTTAGGAAATAAAACACTGGCAAATAGCTATTTGAGTTAGATTCCAACAACATCTCAGGCATGGCAACTTCAGAAGCCACGTGCTCCTCAGAGTCACAGGTGAGTTCCTCCCACTGGGTGAGCCCCGAGCCTCCTGCCCTGGGATGCAGCATTCCCTCCTGGCAGGCAGCCCCACGCTGCACCACTCCCACCAAGAGTATCTAAAACCATTGCACTGAACTGGACATCCAACAGCCAAATCTCTGACTGCAAAGCAACCTATGGAGAAAAGGCAAGGACAAACAGCATCTGCAAAAGAGATGTGAAAGTAGAGCATGAGCAATGGGAAACCGATCCATCAGCAGGAACCGGGGCTCCAAAACTGGAAGGGAGACAGGTGAAAACTACAAACAAGAAAAGAGTTATGAGGGATCTGTGATGTACTCTGGAGAAAAAACAAATAAGGCTATTCTGAACTTACAAAACTGCATTTTGCACATCCTAAAATACAGAGTCAAAAAGCTGTAATAAACCTGTGGATGCAGAAGTATTAGCAATAACCACCTTGCAGAAAGAGAAAAGGGGAAAAAGATTAAGGATTCAGCTTCAACTATGGACACTGAAGGAAAATGGAGCATTTGTACTAAGCACAGACATGGGGCAAACAGATATAAATTTACTTGGTCAAGACAGTGAGTGAATAGTCACACTCAGAGGGGAAAGAATAAAGCAGCTACCATGCTTAAAAACAGGAAAGAAACAGAGTTGATCAGTGAAAATAACAAAAAAACTGAATTTAACTGCATTTTGATGGACAGGAAACATGAACGAGAATGGTTTTGGTAAAAAGACAGAATAGTCCATGTTAAGAAAACACACATTTGTATGAAAAAGGAGAATGTTGCCACTGTTACCGTTTTCAGAGAAGAGTCAAGAAAAGCTGGGCCAGAAGCCAGGCCACAAAGGAGACACATGGGACCTCTGAACAGAATACTATCTGGTATTACAGTAATCTTCTGCAATTACTTTTTTTTTCTCTCTTTGAGACAACTTCTACAGTTCTGTTTCCCTTGATTAATATTTTCATGTAAATACCCTACAAAATAACCCACTAACACCATTAAAGACAGGACAATATTTAACCATTTAAGATGACATAAATGGCAATGTTTTCTTTACTATCCAATACATTCCAAAAGCTGTCTTTTGGCAAGTACTGTACTAGGACTTCAATGTATGTACAAACGCTGGAAGTCTCGAAAATCACTGAGAAACAAACTTTTCCAAAGGGCAGAGACCAAAATCATCATCTTAAACTTCATACAGAAACCAATCAGCAACGGGCACATACTCTCTCAAACTGCACCAGAACTCAGAGTAACATCTTACACTAAATCTCAGTTTCTATACTGGAGTTTTAAGAAATGTTTCAACACAGATGCAATCTTCAGATCTGGAAGTCATTAAGGAATTAACATTAGCAATTTGTTTCTCAAACAGTATGTAACTTCTTTGCAGGCAAACTAGAGACATAGTAAAAACCAATTAATCAGAGAATCTATATTAAAATTTATAACTATCTAAGCCACACTTCATCAATTACGATAATTCCAACTGTTCTAATCTTCTTGCCTGTTTTTCCAACATCATAAGTGTTACTACAAAGTCCTTAGCTTGGCCTGGAAGTTATAGATAATGAACAAGTGTACTAGCAAGCTGGTCTGGGAGATGATTAACTTAAATGATTTCCTATTTCTCACAGACTAAAAACACGCACAACAAGTGTATCCCATGTCACATTATCTATCCATATTCTGAATCAAAGCTGAATGCCACTGATCAGTTCACAAGCACTGACCCAGACTGAAAGAGCAGATACAGAAGTTTTAGTACTCTGAGGTTATCAGGGATGTTACCAGCCTTCAGAAAAGCAGAGATCTTGGTGCTGCTGCAACCAGCTTTGGGAAGATGTAGAGAAGACAGAGCCAGACTCCCTCAGATGCGCAGAGCAGAAGGATGTAACACAAAAGACAAGCTGCAATATAGGAGATTCCAATGCAATATAAGAAAAAAAAATACCATGAGGGTGGGCAAGCTCTGAACAGGTTGCCCCGAGAGGCTGTGTAATTTCTTCCTGAAGACACTCAAAACATGACTGGTCACATGGGAGACATCCCAATGTGTAAGCAGGAGGCTGCACAAGGTGCCTCCAGGAGTCCTTTCCAACCTTCCACCTCTGTGTCCATAAATACATCAACACAGATTTTATTAAAGTGCTGAGTCACAAAAGGTATGAAGACAGAATACAAAAGTCTTCAGAGCTTACAGAAACTGCTCATCATTCCATTTCCACTAAAAAGGGAAACATTTTAATTTTGTGTGCCTCTGAAGACAGCAAGCACAACAGAACAACAAGGGCACAGAAAATAGAAAAGACAGAATGTGATTTAATCATTGCCTGGATTTGACCGGGTTTGAAAAATGGTAAAATTACCAAACAAAACTACCATCAAGACAGTGTTGAGACAGCAAGTGCTGTCATATACTAGTTATTCCTCTTCCATTTATCTGTCTAAAGTTGAAGAATCATGTCCTGGGCTGCTGCACTTCAGCGCTCTTCAAGGAACACACTAAAGCAGCAAAGTCATGGCATTGCTTCTCCAAGTGCAATGTGTGAACAGTTACCTACATTTTTGTTCTATAAAATAACATTTTTCTGCAAAGTAAGAGGTACATTTCTCACAATAGAAAGTATTCTCCCTCTCTTTTTATTTCATCTTCACACTTGTCCCCTTGTCATCTCTCTCCACTACTCACACTCACTTTGATTCACCATTTGTCTGCTCTGCCAGACCAGCTCCTCCTCTCGCCTCCTGAACACTGCAGATACTACTCTGCCCTTTGCTAAAGGACTGTATTTTCACAGGTGAAAAAAGGGATGGTTATACAAAGGTGCTTCCATAAGGCAGCAGGCTCGTGAAGACAAAAAAGGATATGCAACAATCACACTACTGATAAGCAGAATAACCAAGAGGTCACAGCTGAAATACTTCGTTTTTTCCTAAGGGTTTTCTTCAAAAAGTGTAGATTTGATAACTCTGTGAGAATGAAGTAATGGTTTTGTCCAGGCCTAATCTCAAGCCAAAAGGTGATGATCATTCCATGACATCTTCTACTGTGTAAGTTATTATAGGACAGAGAACAAATTACAGACATGAACGCAGACCAATAATCAACAACAAAACCAACAAATACAGACTGAGAAAGAATCCAGCCAAAGCACATCAAACATACAGAAGCAGAAAGAGAACAGAAGTAATCAGTCTTTCTCATGCCTGCACAAGAGAGACAAAATGAAGTAAGAGCCACTACCTAGAAACCATTGAAAGAAAAATTCCTTTAGGACAGTAAGATTAGAACTCATTGCTAAAGTTTCTGAGGACAAGGGTTTTGCAAATCTCCTGGACCAGTGCAGATGCACAAGGTTCCAAACCTTTACTTGCCTCCCTTTTACTTGACAAGGGCTGCAAAACCAGCCTGGCTCAATTCACCCTTTCCAACAAAAGCATCTGACCCAAAAGCTTAAACCTATCAAGTACTACAATAAAGACAAACACACAGTAAACAAGAGCTTCTACAAAGAATGAGAAACAAAAATAAATTTGAAAAATATATCCTTTACCAAGCATTTTTTTCTCTCAATTAAGTTAAAAAAAATATTGTGGAAGGAAGAAACAAGACATGCGTAAACATATAAAATTCACAATGGCTGTGGTCTGATATGACATTTATCTTCACTCATGAGTAAACACTTGCTAACTCACTTGTGGCTATGCCAGTTGTGATTTATCAGTCTACTCACTCCTGAAGATAAATGTCATATCAAACCTCAGCTATCATGTAATCTGGCAGCATTAACTTACAATGTTCATGCTTTTATAGGCCTAGAATTCATATTTACCATTGCTTACCATGCTGCAGTAGCAGCTACAGTTTTTCAGTGGAGCCACAAAATCTGCATAAGCAATTATTTTTCGTCTCAAATTAAAAAAAGTCTATTTAAAAACTCAGCACATACATTTTAATGTTAATATGACAAAAATATTATTCCATTGAGTATAGGTTTCCAACAAAGAAATGAAGAAAAATAAAACAGAAGCCAAGAGACCACTTGTCCCACCTGCTCCTCAATTTATTACACAACTCTTCCTACAATGGTCAACTGATCTACTTTTGAGTGTTTTCAATTATGGCTTTTTCATCACTGTCTTTGGGAGCCTGATCTACCATCTAATATTCCCTCTTACTTTAAGGATATTTTGCCTCATAGCCTACCTAAATCATACATCATTTAATTATATACTGGTTTTCATTTTTATACTGTCTTGGTCTGCTCCAAATAATGGATTCTCCCTTTTATTCTCCCTTATAATCAGTGTTTGACCAGGTTATACGTGTTCAATCCTCTTAAACTTTTCTTTTAATCTTTGCTTTCAAGCCTGGCCTTTTCTTATTGGTTTCCAAACAGCAATCAGTGACAATATTCTCCTTATATTAAGGTACAGCCCACAAAATTCTAAAAACGAAGTCCATATAACAACTCAGAAAACCACTAGGCTGTGTTTCAAATAGGCACAATTTGGAAAGTATAGGCTTTGTTCCTGTTAATGGATCCCAGCTATCTACTGCTCAACAGCCATTTTTACTTAAATATTACTGCACATCAAATTCCACATCAGTAGCTAGATGTTTATTAGTTAATTAATAGAAAATAATCCTTTTATCCAAACAGCCATCTATTGCTCTTCCATTTCTAAGCTGCCTAGCAGACAAGACAAGACAAAAATTATTTCCTAAAATTTCACTAAAATGTGTACAAATTATATTCATTCATGAACAGAAAAGTGATGCCAGAAAAGCTTCAGTGCAGAATTAAAAAGCCAAGCGGAACATCCCCATATAACATAATACTTATTCTGCTGCTGTATCTTGTTTCCAAATTCCATTACTCTACCTCAGCTCTGAGAGACTCCAACCACTGTGATAGTGCAGGGAAAGTGCCAGTAAATGTTTGAGCAAATCCTGTTCTACTTGAACGTGGAATATGGCACAGCCTACCCTGTGGACAGTGTGCCCAACTAGTGCAGCAGTAACGGTGCAGATATATTTCCATACATCCCTCCTAATCCTAGACCAACATGAATCTTTATACAGCTTTGTATATAATTCTATTTGTTTTAATTAAGATGGACCATTGATTTTCTTACTGTTTTTTCTATCACTCAAGTTTAATACCTGGCTTTAACCTCCAGGAGTACTTTCTCTTTATGATGCAGTCTGTGCCAACACAATACATCAAGTGCTAAATCCACCCCCACTACCCATCAGTAACCTCACCACTTGTAATAAAGAACATCTCTCTTATTCATACAAATTTTACCTGCTGCAACACCCAAACCAAGACAGGCAATATCTGCATATATAAGGCAACACAGAGCACATGGACTCTAAGAATGGCAATTCAGACAAACTTTGAACATTGCACTTAAAACGATTTAAAAAATTGATTGCTGGCTTATCTCACTAGTGTCTCACCAATAAAATATTAGCCTAAGATTGTTCCCCTTTTCTTTATGTAGAAGTAGCACTATCTAGCTTTATAAAGTATTGTTTTGCATAGTTTGGAACATGATTCCAGTACTTTACAAAACAGACTGAAAGTCTCCTGTTTCATCTCCACTAACACTGTACGTTTCAAAGCCTTTGTGCAAGCTATGCTGCATGCTGACAGTGTACACAGGATTTTCATGTTGCAAGGTGCCTCAATTCAACTGGAGAAAGCACCACCACAGCTGACACCTCTGAGAAACAGAAAAGACAAAGGAAAGAACAGCTAACAGACCCTTCATGTTTTAAGGGAAACTGGCTGGTATGAAAATATCTATATTCTAAAACAAGCTTGCCCTTCTGCAGCTGGACAGTTTGCAAAGCCAGCTGGAACTCTCTCCAATAAGCTTCAGGCCTGGAAAACCTGGAGCTCAGCCAGTTCTTCCATCAGTGCTGGCTACCCTCAGGCAAGCCAGCTGCAATCTTCCTCTTCCGGACAAGTCCAAGGCAAGATGGCCAGCAGCTCTGTGCTCTGATTTTGGGGAGCACTGAGAACTGTGACAGTGTGATCACTGCCACTACAAAAACATCAATACTTATCTGCAAGTACTGGGGTGATATGGAGCTGCTGCTGTGCTGTCTGCTTGGCACCTGAGTTGATGGTTGCTGTATCAAGAATTTTTGATGCAGTAACTCTTGATGTCTGATGCTGCTTTTGTCTGTATAGAATTACTCTGAGGATGATTAAGTGCCTGGTTAATGTAATGTTTGCTTCTATTAACTAATGATTGATAAATTTAAAGGAAATATGAAAAGACAGTTTCACACTGAAGCAAATAAATTACGATTTTTAATGTCTTCTCACTATCATATATATTTTTATACATTATATATTTTCCAGAAAAGAAACAGCATTAACCATAGTTTTTGCTTTGTGCAGTTTGTGACCTTTTGAAAACATAGTGGTCATTTTGTGTACCCAGTAAATGAAAATTCAGCTCTAGAGCTGTGACCTCCTTACACACAGAAAATCAACTTCTCTTGCTCATCAGATCAATGTCCACAATGTTACTTGAGCAGTTTTCAGCTCCATCCATGACACAGGTATGTCAGAAAAGCTCTTCATGTTGTTAATCTCTACTCAGGTTAGCATCACAATTGCTTGCTTAGAGTATCCATTGACATGAGACAGGGAGAACATGCCTCTCCCAGAAATTTGGCTTTATCCCAGTCAGAAAATACTCCACCAGAACTATAATCATAAGAGTAAGAATTCCTGTGGTCTTGCCCATTTTTGTCCTACATGAGTATGTCACAAAAGGCAGGGTGAAACCTGCCTAGTGGGCACAGGAGCACTTAAGGTGGGCTGCACAACATTGGAAAAAGCCATGTTACGTGGCAGTAGGTTACCCTTAGATTGTGGAATGAGATAAGGCCACACTTACTGGCCATGGACATCTCCACCTGTATGCAATCTGTCAGCTGCAGGCAGAAATTTGCTTAACCTGAGACAGGGAGTCATTTTCCCACCTACTGCCTGTAATTATCACCAGTTTCTGCTCCTCTGACTGGAAGAGTCAAAGCTATTGTCCAATCAGTCACAAAACACGGACAAATCAAAGAGATGTCGCAAAAAGTGTGAGGAACACTTCTCTAATTAATACAAGAATCCAGAGAGGGTGGGGAGAAGCCATCTCAGAAAAAAAAAGAATACAAGTGGCTGGACTTGCCCTGAAGCAGCTGAGTTAAGGTGAAAAACACACAACTGTCTTGTGTGTATTACAACTGCCAGAGTCAGAAATCTTACCACTCAAGATGTTCCTACACATTAAAAATATGCTCACTAAAGGATTATTAAATTATATTAATTTTATTCTAAAATTAATCATTTAACCACTACAAAGTGTTTGTAAGATTCAAGACACAGCTCAGGTACTTTCAGACTGTGTGCACTGCTCCTTTTAAAATATAAAGCAAAAGAAATATTCTCTCTCCACACACCTTACAAATTATTTAAATGCTTTATATAGCCTATAAACTTGAGGACAGATCACTGTAAGCTTTTACATTATCACATTTGCATTTCTCAACATTGATAATCTAAAGTTTTCCCAATTTGATACATGTTCTGGAACCTCTCTATATGATTTTGAAACCTAAGTGAAGTACTTTACTCACATATACACAGACAAGGAAACTCTCACAACGGGTAGTAATGCCTGTATCAACTCAAGGCCTTTTAAAAATCCCTAACACCTTTTAATTACAAGTGCAAACACACACAAGATCCTGTGTAACAGCAGGATAAAGTCACCACGCTCTCAGTGACTACCTGGCTGTACAGCTGCCTTACTGATAATGCCTCTGAAATTAATGAATCTAAGCATTTAATACTCCACTATGCACAAGATACAGTTCAGTGAGTAACAGAGAATGGCATTATTGCTAAACAAAACATCCTGGTACAGCACAGCTATTCTTCTGCAAGATTTTATAACTGTGTGCAGAAGAATTTAAAATGAGAGAGTTAATTTTAATTTTAAAGCAAAGCAGCATACCTAATGACACACTCAACATCATACTCTTGCCTGTAAATCTTGGAAAGCTTTTTGTTCTACACTTGTAATTCCCTCAAATTCCACTGCGCTCATACAACCTCTCTATCGCAGACAAAAAGACCAAGAGTGCACTTCCCTAAGTTTATGTTAATAATCTTATCTGAAGCAATGGTTGAGCATACATGTGAAATGACAGAAAATGAGGTATTACCACATATCACAGAATGATACAAAGAATTTTCCCAAGCAAGTTGCAGTGAAAGGGACACTGAAAACTGCTATACAGTTCACAAAGAAATCCTCTATTATACTACAGTACCTACCAGTTGAGAACTCTGATTTGACTGTACCACCTTAACCTGAGGAGGCTGCACTGTATTTGATACAGAGACTGTGCAAATGTTGTTTGGTTGCCTTATTCCTATTGTCTGTGTGGTGACAACAGAGGAAATGCTTCCCGAGGCAGACTGAGGTATCATTTGTGAGAGCTTGGTCTGTTGGAGAGACTGCTGAGACGGCTGTCCTTGCAAAACCAAATGTTGACTATTCAGTAAAGATTGTCTCAGTGCAGGTAGACTTTTCTAAAAACAGAAGAAAGTTTATGAAATATCAAACTTGGCAGACTGATAAAAAACATTTTGAAATATGCTGTAAACATAATTACAAGAATGTATCTTTATTTCCAATTTTACTAACTGCCTGTTCATCAAACAGAACTACGATTGAATGTATTTTGTAAGAGAAGGTTCCATTTTTAATAAGCTTTCAATTTGGATTTAGCAACCCTATAGATTTTCACTTGCCCCCATTTCCACTGTACCAGAAAAATAGAACACTCTTCTTCTCAAGACTATCTAGAACTTGTAGCTTATGTCTTTGGAAGGGCAAGAAATGGAAGCAGAAAAGGCAGAACCATGAACAAACCTATTCCCAACAAGCTGCATCAATTTACTCCTCTTAACACAGTACCTAGAACCAGATGATTTCACTCAAGGTGCCCTACAGAAGTAGCTGTTTATTGTATTATTTCTGAAATAATGTATTGTGAGTGGATTAGAAAAATGTACTTCTTTAAGCTCCATGTTCATACTGTTTCAAGGAAAACATACTTCTAAAAGGCTTTACTGTACCTTCATGAACAAACTTCTTACTTTTTAAGTGGCAGAACTGTTCTTTTGAAGTGCTCCTCCAGGCAGCTGTAGAATGCAACAGTGTTTAGCCCAATCTACAGCTCTTTCTAAACTTCTACTATTGATTTAAAAACTTAATGTCTGTTGCCCAGAAAGGACTTCAAAGAAAGGAAATAAATCAAAACTTATCATGATGCTAGAAGTAACTGCAGCAAAAGCCACAACCAAGAGTTAATGATAACTTGAAAAAACATGAACAGAAGTTCTGAGGAAAAGTTGCAGGGAGAGAAGAGAGGGAAAATCTGCCCTGAACAGAGAAGTTTTGAACTAGACCAAAAATCATATTTTAAACCATATTTGTGGTTTTGTTGAGACTTAAACATGCTTTTTATGTTTGTATATAATCCTGCATATGGAAGCTATTGTAGCTAATTTACAGAACCAATAAAAAATTAAATTTACTCCCACATATACTAACATAGGGCCCCAAAATAAATCTATTTGGTATCACATCAGAAATTCTACTGCTGATTAGTGCCAGATTAGAAGCAGAATCATCTAATCAACACTTTATCCAGTTCAGTTTTTCATAATCACTGTTACATGTGGATTGAAAGTTATCAGTGACCCAAACACAGATTAGGAAAACAGTATGGAAACAGCTTATTAAATTACTTGAAGCATTCTGTAAAAAATAACTTGGGACTCTCTGAAATGTGAATGTTTTTCTTCTTGACAAAAATTATCTATTACCACAGAAAAGTGTATTTATTCTAAAAGTAAAGGATCACTACAGAACAGCCAATGGATTTCCAAACTAAGGAGTAACTGCTTGGTTTTTTTAAATCTCATCACTGCAAGGTTCTAGATCAGGGATACTGGAGCTGTGAACTCCAGATCAGATCTGGATGACAAATACATTTTTGTAAAACTCAGCCAAGGTCCCAAATACACGAGGTCTCCTTCTATTAGGAGGGAGTGGGAACTCCCTATTTCTCACCACTGTCCCAGGCCGTTGGAGCAGCACCTGCCTGGCCTGAGACAGGCAGAGCCTGCACAGGAATTCCAGCCAGGAAGGTCTTGGCAGAAATGGGCAGCATTTAGAAGTAAAGGATGTGCAGTCTTGCTCTGGACCAGTGACGATAACACTACTTAAAAAGGATATTCTAAGACTTAATGTAATGAAACTTTGCACTGAAATAAATTTATCCAAACATATCCACAAATTTATCCAAAAATATTCACATTACCTTAAGGAAAGGTACAAGATATGGCTGAGGAGATGATTTCAGTTCTGTTTGAAGGCGGCCTGTAAATTCTTCTGGATCAATCTTTGCATCCTTCAGGGTGAAGAAAAAAAAACATCGACATCTCAGTTCAGGTGTTTGGTTGCCTCTTTCCCAGCTACTATCTACACATATCTCTTTAGCTAAATAAGCTGCCAAATAAAAACTTCCAGAGCTGAAGTCCCTTAATTCCTCTCTAAGATCCTTCTGCTGAACACTAATTCAAACATGCAACATGCCACTCAAAATTCAGAGAGTTCAAATTCAGAGAGTTCACTTGGGGATGGACAAAATGAGGCCCCAGAAACACTCAAGTCTCTTTTGGAACTTCACTCTCTTGCTAACACTTACACAGTGATTTCTTTTTTAAAAAATAAAACAACAACAAAAGGTCGTTAACATAACCTTACAAATATAAACTTTGTCAGTCTTTGTAAGAATTCCAAAACCAATTCTGATAGTACAATTTAACTTGTAGAATCCATATATATAAAACTGTATATATAAAGCACGACCACAAATAAAAAGCATGCTTATAAGTAGATATAAAATCTTCTCCTCTATGAATCTGTATGTATACTCACAAAATACACATTTATAAACATATCAAATACATAATCATTTATTTAGTAGTAATTCAAGAGAATTCTAACTTGGGTGCATTTTATATTTCTAAAGTATCATTAGTTGCAAGTTCAGGTTGTAATAAAAACATTAATTAGCCTTCCTGACTGATACAGAACAAGAGAAAAACCAAACCAAAACAAACGTCAATAAATACGTTTATTATATATGTGTGTTGGTACTTTGTTTAAAATACTGTAAGTAGTTACCTTTACTTATTTACTCTTTTCAAGTTAGTAAAAGTAAAAACAAATTTTCACTGGAATCATTGAATATGACTTTTGAATGGCTCACGCTTGAAAAGTCTTAGGCTTGTCTAAAATACACAGATTTTTTCTGGCAATGAATTCCAGGAAATGTACAGCAACTACTTTTAAATCCAAGTTTTTCATAGACTTTATTACATTTTGTTTAAGAAGCTTGACTACAGCTCCACAGTAACCGGTGTCTGCAGCTCATTTATAAAATTCACTGCAGCATCTGTTGCACTGGAAACTGCAGCAAGTCCAGCCTTGTCACACTGAATTTCCTGGCCCTGAAGACTCAAGCACAGCTTTGCCTCTGGACATGCCCGTGCCACTAAGGCTCCATGCAGGGGCATGTGTCTGCAGAACAGCTGAAAATCAGCAGCTCAGGAAAATACTTTTCCTTCAGTCCTACAAACTCTAAACCACATAGTGAGGGGATTGCATCTACAGTTGTTCTGTGTTTCAAAAATAAGAGCTTCTTGTATCAGAGAAGACCATGGTTTGGAGGAAAATAAACTTAACGAATCCTCAAGGAAAAATCCCATATTTTACTAAAGAAACAACCAAAATATTACTCATCAAAACAAGAGTGGCTTTGATAACTGCCTACTAAATACTTTGCTGCATTTCCCCTTTCAAAAACTGCAAGAAAGTCTGCCTTTAACAGATTTTTTTAATATATATAATATACAGAGTATTGCATTTTGATGAAGCCCAACCCCTTTCTTTACAGCCAAAAGAACTGTTAAGGTCAAAGCAATAGTTTTCAGCATTCATAAATAAGAAGTTTGACAGATAACTGACAAAATAAAAGGTAGCTAAATATTTACCAACAAATCTTGAACCAGAGCTTTCACATTGCGGGATGTTTCTGGAGATGGTGAATTATGAGAAGCAAGTTTTATAAGGGTAGCTAAAAAGTTTTTACATTTTTTCACATTCTCTTGCATTTCCTGCAAAAGCCAAAGAAAACAAGTATCAGCTCTGTGCTATTTTTCCATCACAATCAATGCATGTTCTGACCACTTCAAATAAGGAAAATGATGAAATTTTTCTAACTCAGACAGGCCATATATGAAATATGTTCTGCTATTGCTGCTTCTTACCTGAGACTTTCTTATCTACTTTAGGTAACTGAACATCATAGCTTGCAAATAACACCAAAAAAATCGATGAAAGAAATATCTTTTACAGTTTGCTTTGGTACTAATACATATGAGAAGTAACACAACAATTTGCTGGAGATGCATTCCCCATTGAGATACCCAACAGACAATGTACAAACGTTCCCCAAGCTATCTTAATTTGTTAAATTATTGATTCAGTATGTTTTTGTACAAAGCAGCTACAGCAGTAAAATCAAATTCAGAAAGTCTTCAAACATCATCATATCTAATCTTCTTTTCATTAGTAGTAAAACAAACCATCATTTTTATATGGTGTAATTCCTCCAAAAAACAGAAATGTCACAGTTCAGTGTAACCACAGTTCTGAGGGCCAGCAACAGGATAATCATGAAGTCCACAGACCAAAGGCCTGACTGTTCTGGCTACAGGAACGGAACAGTTCTTTCACAAGTGCCATATACATGGCAGGATGGGGAAAGCTAACCACAAGTGCTCTTCCTCCCTCTCAGAACTTGTATCCCACTTAGGGGAAACCAGAGGAAGGGTTTTCCTGTTGTCAAGCATTTGTTCCAGTAGAGGATACATGCTTACATGAAGAAAAAGCTCTTCCTGCTTCTCAATACACCCCAGGAGTTCCTAAAGCACTAAGAGAACAATGTTTCCAGTATTTCCACACTTGCCTGGGATACAACCGTAGTTCCAGGCACAGGAGAGCTGGGAATGACCAGGGGCTGTGCTGGTACCTGTGCTGCTGTGTGTGGGGGCAGTGGCAGCCGAGGCTGCCCCTGGGGCTGGGCTGAGCCCTGGCTCTGTCCCCCACTCAGCACTGCAGGCTGTTGAGAAGCTGAAGTTCCAGTTGCTACTGTTGTCTTGAATAAATTTTGAGCACTCGTCGCAGCCACTGATACCTATTAATATTTTATATTGAAAAAAATATTAATTTTCACTTTCAAAAAAACATGTAAATCATAAAATCACAGAATGGTTTGGGTTGCAAAGGAACTTAAAGCTCATCCAGTTCCACTGTCCCAGGTTGCTCCAAGCCCCAATGTCCAACCTGGCCTTGGACACTTCCAGGCATCCAGAATGTCCTGGGGTGACTTTTTGATGCTGTATCCCCAGCTGTCTGTTCTGTTTATGCTGGATATTAAGTTCTACACCTTTCAGACTGGTTCTGAGTGCAAATGGGGGGAGAAAAGCAGCACGGAGTTTGTTTTCAGAAGCTGCACTCACCGCTCCACATTCCACTCCTGGACTGTGTTTGCAGCTCGGACAGACAGCGGGACAGATCTCCTGTGCTTTTAGTTAGTTTTAGCTAGCTGAGGCACAGAAGTTCCCTGGACTGTTTTTTTTCCTTTTTCTTGGGGCTGTTTAAAGCTGCTCTGGCCTGAAAGCCCAGCAGAGCACCGGGAGCTCTCAGCTGCGGCCCACTGGGGCCTGGGCCTCGGCACTTGCCAGCGCCGGAGGGGCTGATGAGGGGCTGGGAGAGCCGAGCTACCCACGGCAAGGACTTTGTCAGTTCTGCCACCTCTCTTCAGAGCAGCAAGAGAGAGGTTTTATTGTTTCATATTAGTCGTTCTTTACGCTTGTTGGCACTTTGTTTGTTAAAGAAATAGGGTTTTCCCCTTTCCTCTAAGGAGATTTTTTCCCCGCACCATTTGGGTTTGCTATTCCAGAGGGATCCCATTCGGGGGTTTCCTCCCAAATTTGCCCTAAACCAGGAGACAGGGGCAGCCACAGCTTCTCTGGGCACCCTGGCAGGGCCTCCCCACCCTCTCAGGGTATGTGCCCTCAGCCTCCCCTGGCTGTCCCTGCCCAGCCCAGGTGCTGACCGTGGTGTGTGTGAGCACAGCCCCTGCTGGCAGCGTGGCTGTGGCGCTGGTGGCAGCCGTGGATGGCACCACCTTGGCTTGCACCGGCAGCCCCAGGCGGACGCTGGACGTGGCCATCGACGCTGGCTGCTGGTAAAGGAAAAACAAGCATTATGCTTTTTTCTGTCCTTAGTAACTTGATCTCCGAGGCTTTTTAATAACAGTGATTACAAGAATAATTATTATTGACACTCAAAAATCAAACCTCCTGGCGTGCTTTTAAATACACAATATTTTAAAATCACAAATACTGGAAAAATTACCTTTCTCATGTTCAACGACAGGTTTGCAGTATTTCTCCTAAAAGCTATTACTTGTATAGCTATATGGAAAAGACTAGAAAAAACAAATGTGACCTGCAAAAACTTGATGCTGCTGATGTATTAATTCAATTGTAACATTTACATGTCAGTATTCATCAATATTTGAGTTTATCATTGCCAGTAACACATATTGGTCCTCTTGGTAATTATGGGCCTATTCTAGTGCTTTACCTTTATGAAAATTAATATGGTCAGAAAATATTCTTAAAATAATTTCAGACTGAATTATACAGAAATTAACTTGCAGAGAAATGAAATCTAAGCATTAGGACAACCTTTGTCATAGAACACAAGCTCTGTATCCAGACAGCAACTGCACTGTGAAGTGCAGACAAAGGAAAATGACTGACCTACAGGTTTTCAGACAGTACTACATTCTATAGCTCAGGAAAATTTAGCAAACATATTACTTATTTTGTAATTTATCTGCAAGTCTTTCATTGCAAGACTGAAATTTCTTGCCATCTTAAAAAAGGACAAGATTTAGGAATGAAAAAATGTCTCCAGAGAAGTTATTTAATTCTGCAGGAATGTAAATACCATCATAACTGAAAGGCATCACACAATATGGCAATTATGACAAAATGAGAACCACACATTACTAAAAATAGAGGCTACACTGGTGTCTTATAACTCGCATTTATTAAGATTTGCATTCACACACTTGAAAAAGACAAATTTTCTAAGTGGATAGAGTAATAAATCATGGCTGATGTTGTTTCTCACAAGATAAAACTAGTTTTCCTTGATTTAAATTTTAATTAATATGTCTCTAAAATTCTTATTTTATAAAGAAATGCTTATTTTAGATTCTTACATTGTCTATTAAACCTACATAAAATACCTCTCCAAAGAACATCTAGTGTATTCTAAAATATCTCCAAAAGGAACAGAAGCCCAGGCAGGCATTCAAAGCCCCAAGCATTCCTTACAAATCAGTCCAGTAACATCATCTACTGGATATCAATCTTCTGTACTTGGGGAAAAAAGGAGGAAAGAAAACAAATCAAATAAATCTACCTGACATCTGAACAAACCCCTTTTTCGTTTGTATAGCTTTCAAGATTTTTAACATCTTGACTAGGTATGCCTTCCATCCTGAGACAGCCTAGAGACAATAAACAGCATCATCATGAAGAGGCAAAATTGTCTGGTTTTTTTGGGAGAAGGACCATAGAAGCTTCTTCTGGTTTAAACACTCTACGCCTCTTTTCTCCACTATAAAAATGACCAAATATTTTAAAACACTGGTTGAATGAAATTGTATCTACCTGATGAGCGCTGCATTCAAAATATAAATATTGTGTATCTTGTTCACTTGCTTATAATCAGTTTCAGCCTAAGAACAAAGGATGCCTGTGGTATCTGCCCCCTTATCAGTCTGGGCTTCCAGAAGTGAGGATGTAGGAAACAAGCAGATAACCAGGGGCCCTTCTGGCAGCTACTTGCTTCCAGGCAAGACCTGCAGCCAGAAATTCACAAATACACAGTGAGACTGTGAGCTAGAGAAGTTTTCTCAGCTAATAAATGCCCATTACTCATCACAGGAACACACTTGAAAATAAAACTGCACATAATTAAAATATAAATTTTCACTCATAGTACCCAGCTAAGAATGTATTCCAATATGCCAGACTTCACAGCAAACTGTGAAACTTGACAACTAAATTTACCCTTGGTTTTAAAAATCAATAGTTACAAAAGCCTTTGATAGAAAATCGCAGTAAAATCTACTAATGTGCTGGATATGAAGAAATCCCTCACCACCAGAGAACTGCAAACAAAGTAATGCAATGGTTTACTAACGTGGTTCCAAAACTCAGAAGAGTTGAAAAGGTAAGTATGAAATGAGGGGATGAGAAACATAACAAGGAACTAGCCTGGAGATATTGTTAAATATCATGGAAATGATCTTCAAGTGACAGCTACAAGCTGCCAGAAAACACTCGAAGGATTCCCAACATGAATGCTTTGAAAACTGATAAAAATTATTTAGAAAGAAAAAGCTGTGTTTTCTATGGAAGGAAACTTGTAAACAGATCTCATGAGAAATATGTCAAAAAGAAAACACAAATTATCAACATTATTTTAACAAAAAATCATAACCTAATGTGCCAAGTTCCTACAGGAAGAATCTCTAAGAATTTATGATGTTTCTTAAGGAAAAGCTGCTGAGGTTTGGTAGGATGCTATTAAATTCTGAAATTACCAGAAGAGTTAGAAAGAAATACATTTTCAAATATAACTATTATTTTTATTAGATAAATCAGACGTTTTTACATTCCCTAAATACCCAGAAGTAACACTGAAGAGCCTTTTGCCCTGCCCTCAGACATTCACAGGCAGGAAGCCAGAGCATGAGTGAGCACAGTCAATAATTGCTGCTGATGCCCACGGGGACACTGGAGGATGCATGTGCACACAGACCTGAGCTGGCTCTGTCCACACCACCCAGAAATGGGGAGCACAGCACAGTGCTACAGAGGAAAGGAGGATTTCAGGAGGGATAGACAGCCTGGGATAGACAGCTTGGGGTGGCCCAAGGTTTGTTCTGCCTGCCCAAGTCCCACAGGTAACACAAGCGACTCCGATTTCAGGGTGCAACAAGTCACTTCCACTGAGGCAGTCAGAGCACACTGGAATTGTTCACAGTGAAGAAATACTCTGTGTTTCCTGTAAATTCACTCCTTAAACAACATCCCTAGTTTCCTTCTCCCCAGAGCTCTGGGCACATGAATAGCGAGGTAAAGCTTGGGAGAGAATCCATTCCACCTGCTGTGCACAAACCAGCTGTCTCTGTACTTCAAGGAATACACAAGGCTGCGTTTGAAAAAGCAAGTCACTTGAATATGGAGAAAACAGTCAAAATAGCCAAAAATTATTTGTCACTGCCAAGGCAGGACTGTATCAATTTTAGAGATTGTATTGCATATTCACAGTTTCATCAAATTAAGTCAAACTGCAAGAGGGTTAGTATGCAAATCCTTGGGAGCAGGTTTCAGATATAGTTGTATTTTGTACTATAGAACCGCCTACTGACCAACACTCCAGGTACCAGCAGAGCAGGCTCTGCACTTGAGCTCACTGTTGACAAGTAAGTTCCACACATTTTTCATGATCATTCCTGTCAATAAACTTGGCCAAAATACCCCAATAGCATTTGAACAAACACTAACACAAAAAAGCTTTTCACAACACAGATTGTGACACCTCTTTACATCTTCCAACACAGGGCTTCACTAAGTGTTATGCAAAACTCCATTTTCATAAGATCTTTAAGTTTAGATTTAAATTTGCAAAATCTGAAATGAAATTCAATTTTATTTCTAATCATTAATCTAGAAGACTTCTTATAAATCATTAATCTAGAAGACTGCTTATAAACTCAACAGACCACACTAAGATGCCATTGGAGATGCCTCAATCAGCAGCACTATTTAACAAAGAGAAAACTGAAGTGGGATCACAGATACTGGCAGAAGCATAAGCTAAAGGTCAGATCTGGGAGCTCACTTGCACTGGGCTGCCATGGCCAGGTTTTGGAGGTGGGGTGGCTTTGTGAGAAGCTGCCAGAAGCTTCCCCTGTGCCCGGCAGAGCCAATTCCAGCCGGCTCCAGGACGGAGCCGCCCCTGCCCAAGGCCCATCAGTGACAGTGGCAGCACCTCTGGGGAACACTTAGGAAAGGGGAGGAAACCCCCATGGAATTGCAGCTGGGTGAGAGGAGTGAGGAGATGTGGGAGCAGCAGCTCTGCTGAGCCCCAGGGCAGGGCACCAGGGGCAGGAGCTGCTCCAGGAGCTGGAGCTGAGGTTCCCCCAAGCCCAGGGTGCAGCCCAGGGAGAGGCAGCTGTGCCCCTGCTGCCCTCGGGGTCCAGGATGGATCAGAAATCCCCCTGCAGCCCCTGCAGGGCCCCACACCAGAGCAGGGGGTGCCTGAAGGAGGCTGTGACCCCGGGAACTCCACGCTGGACCAGCTCCTGGCAGGACCTGTGGCCCCGTGGAGAGAGGAGCCCAAGCTGGAACAGGTTTGCTGGCAGGACCTGTGACCCCACAGGGGACCTGGGCTGGGGCAGCTCCTGAAGGACTGACTGCACCCAGGGAAAGGACCAGGCTGGAGCAGCTCCTGAAGGACTGACTGCACCCAGGGAAAGGACCAGGCTGGAGCAGCTCCTGAAGGACTGCAGCCCATGGGAAGCTCTCAGGCTGGAGGGGCTCATGAGCTCACTGTCTCCTGTGGGAGGGACCCCACACTGGAGCACAGGAAGGTGTGAGGAGCCCTTCCCCTGAGGAGGAAGGAGCAGCAGAGACAAGCTGGGATGAGCTGAGCACAGCTCCCATTCCACTCCTTGGGGGACGGGTGGAGAAAGCTGGGAGTAAAGTTAAACCCAGGAAGAAAGGAGGGGTGAGGAGAAGGTGTTGTAAGATTTAGTTTTTATTTCTCATTATCCAATTATCTATTTGATTGGTAATGAATTATCTCCCCCCAGTCAAGCCTGTTTTGCTGTGTCAGTAACAGGTGAGAGATCTCTATCCTGACTCACAAAACTCTCCTTATATTTTCTGTCCTCATCCAGCTGAGGACAGGGATGGGGAGGCTCTGGTGTCCAGCCAGGGTCAACTACCATATAATTTTTCAGTAACTAACTCATACAACTCTTCCTCCAGGCACGGCTGTAGCTCAAACTGCTATTAATCCATCATAACACTCCCCATTAGCAAACTCTGTTTCCCAAGACTTAAACTTCTGAAGAGTTCATGGAGAACTGACTTCACACACTGACTGCCTCTCAATTCCTCTGGTTACAGTTCACATGAACAGGCATTTAAATGTCAGATGCAGAGAAACTTTTCATCAAAGATTTGATTTTTTTTCAGCCCAGTAAAAATGCAGTGAAACTGACCCAAAGTATTATTCCTTTAAAAGCCTGACATTCACGCACAGTTACAGAAAATTACTGGAAAGAGAATCTCTAACAGGTCAGACAGCAGAGAAAACCTTCACTGCCACCAGTGCCACCGAGTGGAGCATAAGAACCCAAAGCAGGGCAGTGCTGCTCTGTTCCTCGTGCACAATGTCCTGTGGGGGTAACAGGGCAGGAAGACATAGGACTGGGAGCAATTACATGGACAGACTTTGGGGCCACAAGAGAAAACTTTCAGAAACCAGAGGTTCTAAGTCCAAACCCCTATTGCTGAAGCAAATACTTATCAAAGTACTTTATCATGCTCTGGTGAAGTGGTTGATCCTCCTGCAATCACTAGGTTTCATCCGAAATACGTGGTGAATAAAAACCCATTGAATTTTGTCACTTCAGCTGGATTCTACTCCTGCCTCTAGTGCTTAGTGCTGCCTGCAAATACAGATAATCCATTGTAATCAATACTCTTATGCAATGTATTTATGAGTGCCCAACTTGCAGTGGAGTTTGTGAGGAGTGGCTATGGCTGCAAAAGAAGGCAAGGAAGTCAAATTGAACACAATAAATTAACCAGCGTTTTTCATTTCGTATTTAAAATAGAGACAATTAGGCTCCATTTCCTACTTACAAAAGAAGGCTAGTAATCCCCTTAACTCCATTGTTGAGAAAGTTGTTATAGGGATAAGCTTCACAAAAAAACCTGCCCCGTTATTAATTCCCACTGCAGAGGGAGGCAGCAAGTAAGCCTGAAGCAACCCGCTGAACAGTGGAGGAAAAATATTATATAAATCTTCATTCATTAGGACTGTCCAGTCTACACACTGTAGAAATTAAAAGTAACAGTAGTATGTGCTCCTGCAGCATAATGCACATGCACACAGGAGCCACTGTGACAGGGCTCAGGAACCTCCTTTACAGCACTTCCTAATCTTTGCATGTTTAAATTTACAGCCTTACTAACATTGGAGTGTTTTCTAAGTTTTAGAGCTGTGTTAATGCTACAAAGATGTAAACAGTATCATTTGTAAGTACTGAAAACCTATTGTCTGCTTACACAGAAAAGAATCACTCATCCTAAAGGAAAAGAAGGAAAACAGTTTTGTGGTTGAAGCACAGTAAATATCACACATTTCTTACTCTCTCTGACCTCCCAAACCACCTGCCCTACTAGCACAAATGTATTCTCCAGAACACTGCAAAGAAACCCAAAAACAGAAGAAACAGTATGGAACAGCTAATCTGATTATAATGGCAGCGCACCTTAGCAACAACAAATATTCATCTATTTGCTTAAAATTTCCACAAAGAGTAAAACAAGCATTTGTCAGAAAAGCAGAAAAAAAACCAAGTCAGTCATAAAAAATAAGTGAGGAAAAAATACCAAAGGTGCCATAAAAATATAAACAGTGCTGAAAACCCAGGTGTAAGTGTATAACCAGACCAAACTCAGATTGGAAAGGCTCTGCTTTAGCAAGAACAGCAGCTTGGGAACCATCAGCCAAGCTCAGACTGTCCTCAGCATCAAGTGAAGGCACAGCCTGAGCTGCTGCTGCTGCTCAGAGCATGTTCCACAGCAAAAACACAGCCACAGCCAGAGCAGGGGATGCAGTACTTGGCATACCCTCAAAAAAAATTTTTTTTGGTAATTTTAAAAACAGGCGGCAAAGTGAAACTTAACAGAAAGTAAGTATCGAAACACAGAAAACAAACCAGTAAATTTCATGATATAAACTTCAAATTCTGGAGAGTAGAAGTTAGAAAAATGCCTAAAGCAAGAAAAAACAAAGCTAGAAAAACCTGTCATTTTCTTAAAAATACATAAATAAATATCGGACTGTTTAGACTACGAAAACAAAACCCTAAACCATCAAACTTCACACATAAGTGCCACTTGTGATCACTAAAAAATACAAAAAAATTAATAATGGAAAACACATTTTCAATCAAACTTGAAAACAAAAATGTTTGTAAACTCCTAAGCCAAATCCACTTTCAGCAGCAGTCCCAGGTAAACTCCAATATACACTCTTTTACCTGCTTTCAAGTTCCAATAACAGATATTCCAAAATAAAATATTATGGGCCAGGCTAACATTGGTCTTTCCTGTATGATATTCACTTTATATTCTTAGTTTATGGTAGCACTTTAATTTTCTAACTAACGTAAAATAATTGAAATCAAAAATAATTTGAAATAAGCAACTTTTTTTGCTATTTGGGAATGAATGTAAGCCCACCTGGGTATTCAGATACTGAAAGCCAGTGAAAAAAACCACATCAAAGACATGCAAAGCCATAAAGTGTACACATGAAAACCGCAGATAAACAAAAGAAACACTGCAAAGGAAAACTAGATGGCAGCACCTCCCCATTTTTCACAATTTCACAAGTCTAAGATTCAAAAGAAGATATGGAGGCAAAAATTTAATGTAATCTAATAACCAGTTTTAGAAGACGTCTGTATTTATTTATTATCTCTGAAGAATATAGTAATGCAAGCAAACTCACACTGTTTGAGCTGCTCATAATACAAGAATCCAGAGAAGGATTCTTCTAAGATCAATTTAGGTTCCAACAAATTATGGCTTGTTTCCTAAATATTGTGTACCTTAATTAATATTCTAAAGCTGATTAAATGTTGGCAACGTTAAAAATTTATTAATATTCAGCTAAAATTAATGTCAACCAAAAAGTAAAAGGAAACTAAAATCACAAAGAGAAAATAGTTAAACTAAAATTATGCACAGCTAGGTTAAAGACATCCAAATCATGTTTTTCAAAAGAAGCACATAATCACTTTCACAGTACAACAAACTTGTACTTTTTAACGCATCCAAAGATTATTATAATACTCAGGGAAGACCAAGTATTTCCATGTAAACCCTGAGATACCAATTAAAAAAAACCCAAGCCTCTTGTAGCTGCACTGATATGAAAAATACTTTTAATATACCTGAGTATTTTGCAATTTTTCTCAAAACAGAATTCTAGAGAAAAACTGCAGCTAGGAGTCGTTAATACCAGAGACCTTTAGATTCATTTAGGCAGGAAAAGGTCTCAAAGGTCAATGAGTCCAACCATTAACATCCCCATTATAATCCTATACACTCTTATAATGTGAACCAAATTAAAACTGTTATTCAGTACAACTGCCCTTACTCTTGTTTTTCTTTAATATTTTAAAGACACCAGAAAGACTGCAAATGGAAAATACCATTAAAATATCAAATACACCTTTCTGTTACAGGTACTTCTCTCAGTCACTGCTTCAGGTTCTGATTCTCTGGACTGGCAGTGTTCCACTGTGGTGCTGCAGACACTGTCCATCCTCCTGGGATATGTGTCCTCGTTCCAGCACCTTCCAGCTCAGCCCTAAACTGACCCCAGCAGAGACCCTCCCTACAAGCTATGTGCTTATCCCCATTTCTCAGTTTTCCAGAACCCCACTAAGAATGGAAACTATCAGACTTTAGTCATGCCTTACACAGCAGCAATTAAGAGGAGCATAACTAAATGTCTAATCAAAGATTACCCCACCTAAGAGTGAAGAAGAACCCAAGTCTTCCTTTCAAACTGGATTTGCCTCTCTTCTCCCAAGAATCTAACACAAAAGTGTACCCAAAGCTGTACATCTGCTGCTACTCCAGAAAGTTGCAAAAAACAAGACAAAGATACTATAAACCACAGAAGTTAAACAACTTAAATAGCAAATCCAAGCAATCAAAGAATAAGAAACATGAGATTTAAGTCTGCTCTGCAACTCAATCATGTGCCTTGATGGCCCAGCTGAAGCATTCATCACGGAAGGACTGGAACTCACTGCATACCCACAGGACACAGCACTGTAGGATCAACAGGAAGTTATGGATCTTAGTCTTTCTGAACTCTTGTGTTTGGCACTGCAATCCAAATATACCTTTTTTTAAACTTGGGAAGGGAAGAGGGGTGGCTCTATCAATTCCCTCCAAGGCTAAGTACTACTGTATACAGATATTTACCTTCTGAACCTTCAACAACAGAACATGTAAGGGTAGAGCTACTGACTTTAAGGAAAGCCTTTACTTAAGCCCTCACACAAATTCCTGAGGGCAAACACATTACACTTTGCTTATCTCAGCAGCTTCCATTGCTCCCAGAGAAAGGTGGCTCCTTCCACACATACTGTCCCAGGTATCAGCCCAGCTGCTGAAGCAGGAGGGCATTTCCAGGGAAAATCTGGTTCATTTTCCTCCAAAATATCTGCGAGCAAATGATGACCCTGGGTATGGCAAGAAAAATCTTGCTGTAGTACCCAGGCTGCAGAAGCGGTTTAGAATCTAAACAGCTCCCTATGTCGATCTTATTTCAGAACATTTAAAACATTGCCTTATTTTCCCTTCCTTTTTTGAGAGTGGAGAAATTACACAGTTGTCAGGGGGAGAGAATCAAAGAGCCTTCAAATTTAGATGAACACTTGGTAATTTTTCAGACACTCCTAGTTTTAAAAAAAGTAATCCCAAATCCTTTTTTATGTTCTCCAGTTAGCACTTTCAGCACTTCTTAATGAGTTGCCAAAAGTAACTGCCAGCTTTTACAATTTCTTTGGCATGTTATTTAATATCCTGTATTTTACATCTTGCTGTATAGCTCACAACACACTTTCTCATCACAATAATTATTCAAAGTGTATAAACACTGAAAACAATCACTTAGCTGAGTAACTTGTGACACCTGACACAGGCTAAAAACCAGGACAATCTGCAGAATAGCAGATAATACCCATAAAGTATGAAAGCCATGACTTTTTCTGATACCTTCTTCATAAGATATTATTTCCTAGAATCCTTAATGTAAATTTCCACCTGTTTTGATTTTGACTTCCTACACAGGTAAAAGAAGGGTAAAACTCAGTGACTAAAATACAATGCTAAGCTCTACAAATTTAAAGCACTCTGCATTTTAATCCAAATAAAGCTATCTTAAAATAACTGAATAAAGATACAGTAATTAAGTTGAGCTCTACACAGTAAAATAGCAACCATCCCACTAATATCAGAAAGAAAGGTTAAAACTCACAGCCTGCCACGTTCATCCATCTCACAAAACACTTCGCAGGATTCGGGCAATTAATGTTTATATTCTGTCTTGAGCTAATGGCACCAGAATTATCCTGTGTTTCAGTCACAGTGGACATAATGACTCTTGAATATTCATATTCTATATACATAAAAACCTAGAAGAATATATTTGATTAATTTTTAACTTCTTCTGGAGATTTTAATTTACTGAATTCATCTTTCTGACCACCAGAAAGAGATCCTGAAAGAAAACAGCTTTATTAAAAACTCTCTGAAAAAAATTATTTTTCAGTACACACAATTTCCTTTATTTTAGAACTTGATCCCTAAATTGACTAATTATACTGACTACTCAAACAAAGAACTGACATTTCTAAAATCTTAGCATAATATTTATTATCATTGAACATTTCATCTGGAAAACCAATAAACAGTCTCTGGTTATAAATCATCCACCTAATCAAATAGAAGTCTCGTGTCTAGTTCTGATTAGATAAACCTTTAGAATTTATATCTTTACAACCTTGTTTTAAAAGGCTGTCAACCACAATTTTAAAGAACATTCTAAGGTCAAACATACATAAAACATATGAAATGCATGCCACAAAGACAGAAGTCTCTGAAGATCAAATGCAGAGTCAGGGAAGTTCAATGTAAATTTCCCAAGGGCAATATTAATTATTTCTTAACCCTGTTAATTACAGTTTGGACAGCTACCACTAAGATTTTCAAAGGAGATGACTCCTGACAAGCTACAGTAACCCCCCTACACTAAAATAATCCAACTTTCACATCTTGCAAGATACTGATGATTCCTAAGGCCTTGCTGGCTTCCTCTATTCTGAGCCAGTGTGTTAGCACCAGGTCTTGTAAAGGATCCCACACAGTGCAGTGGGGTATTCATCTGTGCAGAACCCTGTACAAAACCAAACTTTGTAACACCTGAACTCCTCCAGATTTCAGTGACTCTACAAACACCTGAACATGCAGTATTCCTCACAGGTTTATTTTTATATAAATGCATCAAGTAGGATTATACTTCTTCTGCAACATTAACTGCTTCATAATAGTAGAGAACAGTTGCCTGAAATCAACATGATCTACATTTGCTGTGCACACATCTTAAGGATGACTTTGGGATCCAAACCTCAGACTAAACCCAGAGCCATGCAGGGGGTCTACATTTCTGCACAATTCCTTAGATTCCATGTGCAGTAAAGGTTATTCCTCAGATGTCTTAAAATTACAATTTGTTAATATCTGTTATGAATGCCTCTATGTTGAATTTTAATTCAGTATTCTGGCCACGTAAAAACCTAAGAGTATGGAAGAAGAATATCTAAAATTAACACACTCAGCTCCCATTCTTGGTACAGTCCCACCACACACCTGTTTTGCATTTGCACTAAGCACTTGTCTCAGGAGCTGTTGCTAGAACCTCTGCTTGTAGTAGTTACTGAAGAAGTGACTGCACTTATTCACAGAGAAAGCCCCCAACAACCAAAGACAGATGTACAAATTCAGGAATTGGCTGCAATTTTGTTGTCATCAAATTAGTTCAAAAAAAAAAAATCTGTAAATGAACACAGGCTTCTCTCTGTGTTTATTTTTCCTGGAATACATTTCTCTTTGAAGGTTTCTACAAGTCTTATTCTTCCACATAGCACAAATTTAAACATTATATGGATGCCTTTTCTGCAAACAGTTCTTTAACAAGTTTCATCCAATACTGCACTTAGACCTCTCTTTCAAGAGCATAAAGTTTTTCCAAGTGTTTCCAGGTTTTCATTTGTGTCTTTCATGACACTGAGCCACAGTCTTCCTAGGTACACTCACTTCCAAAACTTACATTCTAGTCTGTGGTTTATAGATTGCCTTGTTACCATTTTCAATTCTCCAAATTTATTCCAACTTCCTCCTCTTCTGAAATGTTGATCATTGTTTTCAGTTTTGAATTAAACTTAAATTTTCAGACTACAAATACAGTGCAATACATAAAGCATATAGAGGGAAAGCAATGAAATGATAAATTTTGGGAAATACCTGTTGAACTTATTTCAAGAAACTTCTACAACATCTAAGTTGTAAAGGCATATTTTTCATCTTTCCACACAGAATTACTTATCTCTTCTGCAAACACAGATCTTAGGCAAAACTACCTTAAACTCCACCTCCTACTACTATGGCACAGCAGCCCTGTACTAACATCCAAAGACATTTGCCTCCACATTTCAGTAAAATAGCTCAGTCCTGGCCCTAAATGGCCCAAAGCTAAATTGCCTCTCTACAAACTTTTAAACCAATGCAGCCTTTAAAGAAATTTAAAAACCCACAAAAACAAAAACACACTAAACACAACCCCACAAAAACAAAACACCAAAACCAAACCAAAAATACAAGACCACCCCACATTCACCCTAGAAAATAAATTAGCTCCAAGTTCAAATCAACACATTCCATTGATGAGTTTGAGACAGAAAGCATTCTATCCTATCAATCCCTAGAAAAAGGGAAATGTAATCACAACACAAGCAAAACTTTCAGTGTAGACAGCTCACACCCAGAGACAAATAAGAAGAATCAATCTTTCTTTTGAATGAAGTATATTTAAAAAGTTATTTAGATTGGCTTTCTCTTTTCTAATGTCCAGTGAAATTAGCTATCCTGGGATTCAGCATGCTGGGATATCACAGTGCTTCTGATTCAAGAGCAGCAAGGGATGCTTATTAAACCAGTGATACACAGTTTAGACCTGAGCTTTGTAGCTTCCAATCATTTTTCAGTCAGAACACAGTCTTAAGAGACTCTCTAAAGCACATTTTTTCCTTAAAAAACCCAAAAAAATCCTAGGCCTCATAAAATAAACTACATTTGAATAAGCATTTCCTGTTTTGACAACAAAAGGGGGAGGAAAGCACAGTTGCAGAAACATGTGAGGTAACAACGTGTAAGACACAATGCGCCCAAGTGAAATCAAGCCGGACATACCTGAGCTGTTGACAGGCGAAAAACGGGGCCAGTTGTGGGCACAGAAAGCCTGGGTGACATGCTGGCAGGACCCTGTCCCTGTGTCTGCACCTGAGCCTGCATCTGAGCCTGTGCCAGAGCCTGCTGGGGCACCATCACCAGCTGTCCAGCGTCCGTGCGCACCAGGACCATCCCTAGCGAGGGCAAGGAACAGTCACGACACAGTAAATCACAGCAAGAGTAACACAGAAAGAACTATCTAACCACAGAATGCAGAGTAAAAATAATGGATACCACTGCACATTCTCTATAGTGTATCTTTTCTTAATTTTTACTTAACACAAGTTTTTATTTCAAAGAAGAAAAGGAGCCCCCACTAGCAGACCCACTTCAGTCTGGAATTTAAGTAACTGCACTTTATGCAAAGCAGTGATGAAAAAAGCAGCCACGTGAGTGTTTGGGGGACAGTGATTTCTAGCAGTCTAGTCAGGGTCAGGAGAAGAAAATTAGAAATAAATACTCATTAAAAGTAAACTCTAAGGACAACACAGCTGCTGGGAACACAATTGAGTATGTGCATACCAAGGACAATGACCCCAGAGCTTTACTGAACAGCTTATGAGTGCATGCAAATATTAGGCCAGACACACTTCTGAGTATACAATATTTGAGATTTACTTAACTTCGACCATTAACAGATTAATCTATTTGGTACCCACCATCACCACTTTGGGAGGCACTACCTGTGGTTTAAACATCAACAACAAACACTGACAGGCCCAGAGAACCAGCACGACTCTTCAGCATACAATGATACGGTGCAGCAATTTTAGAAAGTTGGGAAGTGTTTTCTAACACTTTCTGGAAGTAAAAGGTAATTTTTTCAAATTAATTTCTTGTAGAACACCTCACAAATAGATGGCTTCTACACAACAGAGCCACTGTCATCAACCTGTGCCCAAAGTTTTGTAGTCAGCAGGTCAGAAAAGGGGAGACAATGGCTAAGTTGGCCCATGGATCCTGGAGTTTTACACATTCAAGGTCACTGCAAAGCACGTAATGTTCTTCCTATAGTTCACTCAGAACTAAGAAACAGTTCTCCAGACAGATTATTAAAAAGAATTTCCAAGTTAGTTCCAGAATACATTTTAATAATTTAACCTAGATAGGATACAACAGGTCAAATAAACAGAAAAACATTTTGTCTGCAACTACTAGAGAACCAAAAACTCAAAACCTATGAAGTCACTTTTAGTCTGCTGATAATAGGGTCAGTAAACACTGTTTCTACAATTTATCTCTGTTGTTTTATATATTTTTTTAACTTTCTAAAGGAAAATGAATAAGGTAAAATTTTATACCCAACTCTAAAGGTAAAGCTTATATCCACTTCAAACTGTGAACTTCCCAGGGAAAAAACCCCAACACCTTGCTAAAGGGACACAGTTTGTAACATACCCTGAGGATAAAGAAATTCAAACGCTATTATAACAAATTTCAGAACCCTATAGCAAGAAAGTCTTTCTTCCAGTCTGACATGGAAAACCCAAATCCCAGCTGTGCCATGAACACGTGAGAGAACTGCAGCACATGTAAAAGCCCTCACTCACGAGTTGGGTGCTCCCAGCCAGCCTTTCCTGCTACAAACACAAACAGAAGGCAAATTTCTGCCACTATAAACTAAAGATTCATGGAAATCAAAGTTTAAGGTAACAGGCATACAGAGCTACAGCAAGGACCACATCCAAAAGCCTTAATAATAACTCTCTTTCAAAGCCAAGAGTAATTTAAAAATTAAAAAGTTGAAAGAAACTCATTAAAAACTCCTCTAAAAGGTAACATTTAAGGTCCATTAGCCATTTAAGCACCAAGCTTCACAGTTTATATTTGCAGAAAATCCTGCAAGCAGATGATATACTTGGTATATGCCATTCCTAAACCATCTGGACACCCCAATATGCCAACTAGCCAAATGGGTTTTCACTTCTCTGATTGTGCTGTGAACCTTATATAAAAATCCTCTTAGGATAACACCTACCACACATTAAAAAATACATGTTCCATTTGCATTACACAGATTCACAGGTGTGTTCTTAATTTATCTTCCCATTTTCTAAATCTAATTCTGAATAAAGGAAAACTTGAGTGGAAAGGCATGTGCCACACAGTCTCAATCGAGGGTGCAGACACAATTACTACTATAAATGAATAAATGCCCATGTGTTAACATTATATTTTAATTCCATTTGGAGGACTACAAATTCCTGTTACTGAGCAGCTGCTGCAAGTTAGAATCCAGTTAAATGACAAGATTAATTTTACCTTCCTGTCAGCCACATGAAGATGAAATACACAACTTATGAGTATTATCTGCTAAAATAATCTGTTCTCAAAAACTGATTCTAAATTTCTATTTTATACAGAAGTTTGCTATATGGGAGTTTCAGATTAATTATAAATTATCCACCAAGTCAAAACTCAAAAATAACACTGTATTTTCTGAATATCTTTCTTTTAGAACATACTATCTTCAAGCTTATGCAAATGTAATGGATTTCCAACTATCTTGTAATAAACTTGAATTAAAACTTTCTGGTGTATTGTTTCCATAACATTTTCCAAATCCTGGATCAGACTTTTTTTAAGGCTCAGTTTTCCTTCTTCTGTTTGAAAGTAACAGATCAAAGTCTTGACACAATGAACTTCAGAAACTGTGTGCAAAGTTACAATGCACATTATCATCTGCATAGAGTAATATCCAACAGATTAACAAAGGGAGGCAAAGGCTAAAGGCACACAGTCTGAACAACTTATCTGTTTCCAGTTAGTTGAGTCTTCATGAAACCACCAAGATTTGTATGTTTGGAGCATCAGACTCTGGAGGATATTTTCATAAACTAGCACCAAATATGCAACTACTAAAAGTCCACTCAGAAGCAAACATCTGTATCATCACATTGATGCTCTATTTTGCTAATAAATATAAAATATTTCAAAAAATAAGTTGGAATAACTGAATTATTTCAGATTACATCAATAGGTCCACATGTTAACATGCTACTGATATTTATAGGAAAAAAATTAGCTTAAAATTTAAATCAGCTAACTCAAGACGACATGAAGATACCCAAGTTTTTGCAACATGAAAATCTAAGTAGGGGACCACAGTACCCTTCAGATGAAATAATATACAGGTTAAGAGTAGGAATCATGAGGATCGAGGGATGCTGGTTTGGTTAGATAGCAACCTTACTGAATTTAAATTTTTAGTAATTAAAGTTAAGAAACTTACAGGAGTGCAAAAAGGACATAATTGCTTCAGAAGTGGAAATAAAACCTGGTGATGTGAAGACTACTCTCACACAACAACGACGTTATCACAATTAGTGAAATTAAAAATTTTAGATTCCACACATTTACCACCTGGTTCGCAACAGAAAACATTCTTTCACGAAGAAAAACTTTTCATGACTATCAAGTGTAAAGCAGAAGATAAAGTCCTTTAAAACACATACAAAGTCATTCTTAGCTACCGCTCCAGCTTTTTATCCGGTGTCCAACTACACCATCCCAGGGTAACTCACCGTGACTGCCGCTCTCCCCAGGACAAAACCAGTAACTCACCCAATAACAGCTGCAATTACTCTGCATTAGCCGAACCAGTTACACCCTAATTAGCGGCAGCCTGTTCGTCAGACTGTGCCCTCCGACAGGTGCCTCTTCTTTGGTTTCCAGCACGTCGAGCAGCGGGAACACGACAGCTTTGGGAGAAGAGGAAAGCCTCGGCCAAGAGAAGGTTAGAGCGAGCGGCGATGCCGGGAGCGCTGCGCAGCACTTACCGGGCGGGATGGTGAAGCCGGGGGGCAGCTGGATGGTGGTCTGCGGCGGCGGCCGCACGATCAGCTGCGGGGCCACGATCCGGGGGGCAGCGCCCAGCGCCGGCCGCGGCGACACGGCCTGGGGGGCGGCGGGCAGGGCAGCGCCCG